>JBBBDQ010000946.1:1817500-2147500 GCA_037127315.1 Ascarosepion bandense | reverse complement strand
GTTAGGGTTAGGGTTAGGGTTAGGGGTTAGGGTTAGGGGTTAGGGTTAGGGGTTAGGGTTAGGGTTAGGGTTAGGGGTTAGGGTTAGGGTTAGGGGTTAGGGTTAGGGTTAGTGATCGATTGTGAACCCATATGACACATCGCTAAGCAGATTGGGGAGTGAAAGTCGGAAAATGACAACACACGTCAAAAAATCTTCCCAGGAACTTCTCGAGTTAACTTCCTGTTAACTCTTATTAACATAAGAGGAAGAGTCCATTATCTGAGGAATAGGTGTGTTTCACCATAACAGTTTTATTTTTTTTAATCATATCACCCCGAGCAAGGGGGCTACATAAGAGTAAAATGATTAGATAGAAGAGAGTGAAGAGAAAGACTAACCAGTTACAAAGGAGCAAGAGAAGGATGGGAATACAGGTGTGATGACAGTTGCAAGGGTGGAAAGAAAGGAAAGGATATACAGGGTGGTGAAGAAAGAACTAGAGTCAAGTGGTTAAGGGATGGAAATTGACATTGCATTTAAATTCCTGGAGGTTGTAGCCGCCAGAAAAGCAAGAATGAGGATGCGAGTTCCACAGGCGGGAAGTGTGAGAAAAGAAGCTGCAGGAGTAGAATTGTCATCTACATTTATTTGATCTAACTGTGAATGGATGGGACCCAGTTGCCAGTCTGGTTTTATAACTCTAACCTCGTCTTCCGTTACTGTTCCTAACCCGGACATAAGAGACCCGGATATAAGATAAATTTTGATATAAGAGAGATTTTCTCTGGTCCCAAATTAGAGCCTGTGGTAATGTATAAAACATAGACCAAACCCTGATATAAGAGTACTTTTATCCGATTCTGACAACTCTCTTATATCAGGGTTACACTGAAAACATCCAGTACTATGTTATAACTCTTTCCTCAGTACTTGTCTGCCTTTTGACAATACCAATGGTGCTCTTTTATCTTTTACTACCAAGGCAGGGTGTGTGTGGGGGGTGGGGGTTAAACTATATTCCAGCTCCATGGCGATTAAGCCAGTCTTGTCCCAAAATCGCCTCTTCACACAAACCTGAGGCCACATAAATTCTCTGGATGTTGCTCACCTCCTCTACTGAATATCTGAATATTTTTTTTCACAGATGAAGAGAAGTCAGAAGACAACAGAAAGCTGGTTCTTCAGAATGGTTCTGGAAATACCATAAATGGAACATTCTTTAGAAACAAAGAAAAGAGTACAATATTGTTATATAATCCCAAACGACGTCAGTCAGTTAAGTGCCATATGTGATACACGTTTGGGCGATCATGTCTCGAAAGAGACATGACTGACTGGGCAGAAGATTATCCCGCAGTAGTTTGCCATTGCTTTCTGCGGTAGACTGGTTGCCGACCAAGGCTATAGAACCTGATATAAGAGTACTTTTATCCGATCCCGACAACTCTCTTAGATCAGGGTTACACTGAAAACATCCAATGCTTTCCATACAATAAGGACTATTGCGCTTTTCTTTCTCAACTTTTGACCTGACTGGGCCTAATCCTTGGCGGCCATATTTGTTTTTGTTTAGGTCGGCCGTTTTGAATTTATTTTTTGTTTCTCTTTTTTTTTCAGTATCCGTTTGGCATTAAGTGCCATATTTATTTTTGTTTAAAAACTTTTCTTTTAATAGTAACTTTCATTTGAATTTTTTGACCGTTTAATTAAATTTTTTTTCCACGTTTCTTTTTTAACCCCTCCCCATATTTCATTTACGGAGGTTGCCTTAGGCGACTCTTCGCTTTTTGTTTGACTTTCGTATTTATTTTCTTTGTGTAGTTTGTTTTATTTTTTGTAAAGTTTATTCGTTGTACAAATTTATTTCGTTGATTCCTTTTTTGTAAACTTTATTTAATACCAGCAAAGTTTATTTTTAGCCCCATCTCCTATTTTTTAACGAGAGTAGCCTTTTTAGGCAACTCCTTTTTTCTGTTTTTTTATTTCTTTTTATTGTAACTTGTAAAGTTTATTCATTGTTCACGTTTGTTTTCTTTTATTTTGGTAAACCTCTCTAGAGGTTATCTTTTTGCCGTTTTAAGGCAAGTTCTTAGGCTAGTGTTTTGGCCGTTATTGGCTAAACTTATTTTGTATTTATTTTAAAATCCTTCGGGGTTTGTTGTTTTTATTTTAAAACCGTTTTCTTGTCTTTCTTTGTTGCTTGTTTAGTTTGTGTTTTTATTTATTTATTTTCTTTATATTTTTTCCCATTTTTACTCCCGCCTTTTCCCACCCCTCCATATAAGTTTAATTTAGATTAGTGGAAAAACAAAAAAAAATGTTGCGTGGAGATACGGAAATTAAAAATGACCGACACTAGTCGGTCAATAAAGAAAAAATTAAATTTTGACCCCCCCTTGGAAGGGCCCACCGGAAAAAACCGATGAGGCATTTCCCCCTCTTCCGGGAGAAGAGCATGACAAAGAAAAAGACAAAGAAAATGTAATGAAATCAACAATGGCCGAGAATGGCCAGAAAAACGTTGAAGAGACAGGAAAGGAAAAAAAAGACAAGACAACGAAAGATGAGGCCGGGGAATCGCTCTGTGGCTGGAAGTCCCCTCCGAAATGCAAGATCAATCTGGCGGAGTTCTTGGAGAGAGCTAAGAGCTACGCACACCTTGTCGTAGAAGGTGGGCTCTTAGAAGACCCCCAGGAATTGAAGAGGATTGAAAAACGAATAGTGTCAGTCTTCGTGGTGGACAAGCGTACACGCAAAATTTGTCGCAGCACGAAAGACACAGTGTTGAAAGCACTGCAGTCAAAGGGGGTTAAGCCCTTAAGAATAGTTAAAGATCGGGCTTCTTCATGTGGGACGTACTGCTACCCACACCAGAAGATTGCCTCAAAATGGCGACTGAGGATTTAATAACTAATGAGTACATAATAAGAACAGAGTACGATGGCAAAAGAAGGACCAGCCTAGCTGTATATGAGGTTCCTCCTCAGGTTATCGGGGAGCATCGGGCTGCCTACTTTTCGCAGTTTGGCCAAATTTTAGATGCCTCCTGCGATGACCTGACCGGGGGATGGTCTTTCGAAATAATGATCGACCGCTATGCCTTCCTGACCATCCCCAACTGCCTTGACGTAGGGGGCCTGAGCTTGCCGGTGATCGTGTCCGGCCGTATGCCGAAATGCTGGAGGTGTGGAGAGACTGGTCACCTCTCCTCCTCCTGCCCAGAGAAGAAGGCCTCTGGAAGCCAGGCTCCAGTCGACCAAAATCCCCCTCTGGCCGCTTCTGATACATCCGTCTCGTCCGTAGTGGGCATGCCAATACCCAGGACCGGTGGGCCAGTTACCCCGGTTGGGTACAAAAAAGTTCCCTCACCCCCGAAAAACCATCACCAGCTGCAAGTGCAGCCTCGGAGAAGGAAAAGGGGGAGTGGCTGGTTGTTGGCAGGGCCAGGGGGAAGCGCCAAGCTGCGGAACCTCGGTCCCCGGAGACCCCAAAGACTAAAGGCACGAACAGCCCCACTCCCTCCATCAGCAAGAAGGGCGATGCCTCGGCCTGGTCGGCTCCGAAACTTGAAGATCTCAAAAAAACATATGACCCCAGGTATCTGAAAATGGAAAAGATAAGAGCTAAAAAAAACAATTAGAGAAGCGTCCTTTTCGCCCGTCAGAGGAGTTGAAAAAACAACTGGCTCATCGTCCATCCTGCTCCTCGGCCTCTGCCCCGTCCTCCCCTCAAAAGAAAAAGCCTGATCCAACAAAAACTCATTCGTCACAGCCTACACCCCGAAAACCGTCCCCTCGAAGTCGAGACCCCAGCCCGATCATAAACTATTTCAAAGTTTCTCCCTGCCTTTCTCCCTGTCCCTCTCCGCTAAAACAGATGCCGCCTCCATCAAAAAGGCAACGGAGCTCGTTAGCAGAGGAAACCAACCAAAGTGCCTTACAGGCAAGGGGAGGACATCTGTCGTATTTCCCCGGCCCAGGCCGAAAGAGCCAAGAATTTTGGGAACCGCCTAAAACAACTAAATGCACTTCTGGTCATGAAGAAGTGCGGCGAAAAAGACGTAGAAGTGCCGCTAAATTTTCCATCTGCGCAAAGACTGCTGACCGTCATCCGCACTGGGCTGGGGGCACGGCAGACGTGGGGCATGGTCGAGGAGGCGGCTAAAGCAATAAAATTGACTCCACCGATCATCACCACAAAATCCGAAACCTTAACTAACTTGGAAAAATTTTGTTCAGGACGTGTCCCGGTTTTAGTTCACCCCTCCCTCTATAGGGCTCTAAAACTAACCTTTCCCTAGGATGTTGGCGGCGTCTCCTCTGACGGCACCATCAAGAATGAGATGGGCCATGGGTCAATGGGAGAAGCTGTCGGCATCCTTTCCCCGTCCATGTTCTGTCCAGGACCCCAACCCTAATTACGTATCACAATGGCTCTATGGTTAGCAAGCGTGAATGCCCGGGGGCTGAGGTCAGAGTCTCGGAGGGTGAGACTCCTTCATGATCTCCAGCGCCTCGGGGTGGATGTTTGTTGTCTGCAGGAGACCCGGTTTTTAACTGGCGACTATGAGGGCATACTGTCTAGGGATTACGATCTCTATTCAGCATGTTTTGATGGTCGTTCTAGAGGTGTTTCCTGGCTAGTGAGCAAGTCTTTGGGTGCGGCGTGTACGCTTGTCTTCGCGGATCCAGCGGGCAGGATTTGTGTGCTGGATATTACCATAAAGGAGAAGTCTTTTCGCCTCATTGGGGTTTATGCGCCTAATGTCCATGCGGAGCGTCCTGCTTTGTTTCGGCAGCTCGAGTCGTTCTTTGGAACATCGAGGCGGGTAATTTTAGCGGGGGATTGGAATGCCGTCCTTGACCCTGAGAAGGATCGTATAGGAGAAAGATCGGGTACTAACAACCCGGATGTGAAACCATTTCGGGAATTTGTCGACAGGACTGATCTTGTCGATAAATACCGAAATGAACACCCCCGGGAGGTAGTGTGGACTTGGACTAATAGGGGCAGCTCGGATTCGAAGGTACGCGCAAGCTACCTCGACCGAGTCCTAGTTAGGAGAGTCGACGTAGGGCTCTTAGGTTGTCCAAGTTTCCATTCGATTGTTTACACGGATCATAGGCTCGTCCGGGTTCGTGTAAACTTAGATAAGCCTAAGGTTAAGTTGGCTGGCTACTGGAAATTGAACGCGTCATTATTTGATAGCCAAGATTTCCAGGGTCAGCTTTTACTAACACTAAAGCGGGAACTGACGGGGGCTGTGGTTGGGAATAAGTGGTGGGACACACTTAAATCCAAAATTAGGTCGTTTGCTGCCGACTATAGCCGTCGGCTCAACTTCTGTTTGTAGCAATGTCGTACCTCCGTTATCTAGGGCTGAGCACTATGTGCTCTTTTGCTTACTAGGTGTTATGCGAGTCGTGATCTGGACGACGCGACAGAAAGAATTCTATGGTGATGAGAAGTTTACCTCTTCCCAACTGATCTTGTTCTTTAAGCATCAGCTTAAAGTCAAGATCAGGACGGAAAGGAAACGACTCACTCCATCTGAATTTGGCAAAAGGTGGGTGAGTCTTGCGCGTTTCTGTCGAGTGAAAGGTGCTGACCTGGAGTGGTTGTTTGATGCTGGTTAGGCATCAGGATATTGGGTGTGCTGGGCAGAACATGTGCACCCCGTCCCTGTTAGGTTAGTGTAGGGAAAGTTTGATTTTTCTGTTTTTGCTTCATTGTTAACTTAGCTAGGTTATGATTGCTCATTGGCCCCTTTTTCTTTTTGTCCCCAGTTTTCTTTTAGTTTAATCCCCCATCCCTTCCTACTTTAGGTGTTCAACAATGTTAGTTCTCCGGTGGATGCGTGGCGTCTTTCGTTATTTTTCAAGTGTGCTTTTCGTTTTTGTTATGATGTTTAAATGTGTGAGTTACTGTGTGAGTGATTGCTGATCGGATAAGTGATATTATTATATTTCTAAAGCCACGCATTATATTTCGTCCGGGGAAGTGATTTTGCTGTCACAATATTAGAGTAGGGGGGGGGGCTTTTATTACTAATATGATTTTGTTTAGTTTCTTGTACATATCTTATTTTCATTGTATAAAATCATTGGGGAATTTTAAATGTTGTTATTTTCTGCCCATGCCCTCCACTGAAAATTGTACATATGGGAGTTAAGTAGGACTACATAGAGAATCTGAGGTATTAAGGTGGACTTGGTAAGAATGGTAAGTAAAAATGTGGTATTATGGTGAAAGGTTTATTGTTAGCGTGTCAGGGTCAACGAAAGTGAATAGCTAAGTTAAATTAGGACAATTGAAGACCAGCCTTCGCCTTCCCCGTTTTAGGCCTTGTGCCACATTTGTACATATCGTACAATAAATAATGAAGTTCTTGGGAAGTTCTTAGGAGTTCTTAGAAGTTCTAGAGAGTTTTTTGAGTTCTATTGGAGTTCAGTAGAACTACTAAGGCTGTTGATATTAGTCGGCAGTTAGCCGAATACTAAGGAGTCAGCCTTTCAGTGGAAGATTACCAAGTTCCTAACATTTTGGGTACGTTAAGTCGATTAGCAACCGACATAGCACGATTATAACCTTCAGTGCAAAAACTACTCTGCAACAAAAACGAAGACTGGGAGAGTTGGAGAAAAATCAAACTGTCCAAGCCAAGTTGGCAAAGAATGGTGTATCAATATTGAATGTTACAAGGTTGGAGCGAACGAAGAATAAAGTGAAAATAAATTGGCTGACAACTAATTTAAGGGAGCGAAGATAAGAAATCTAATCTAAACTTATTTATAAACAGAACTTTGTCTGTGTGTGTCTGTGTGTGTGTCTGTGTGTCCGTTACCTATAGACTCCGAAACGGCTGAACCGATTTTCTTGAAAATTTACACAGTTGTACTATAAGAATCTGCGAGTGTTCTTAGCTAGGTTTTGTGTCGAGGTACCCCCGATAAATATCGAAAATCGATAATCGAAAGAATCGGGTTATAGAAGGAGTGGTGCGATTTTAATCAAATTTGATACACTCATAGACAAAGACATAAGAAACGATATTCAGAAGTTTCAAGTTTGCAGTTCTTACAATAGTGCAGAAAATCGATAATATATATAAGCTTTCATTACACCCGAGCAACGCCGGGCTATACTGCTAGTAGCTAATAATCCTGAAGCAGTGATGAACGAAGTACAAGAATTAATAAGGTTTATACAACAGTATTATCCATTGACAGCTATCCTTAATGTTGTGACCTCGTCACCAAGTTATTGTGGTCCGTTGGGGACAGAAATAAAGACATACAAAAAAACGGAATAGTATTAAATAAGTATATTACAAAGACAGTAGTAGAAACCAATTACCAATGAACCAATAAAATACCAATGAACAATTATTAGTGCGGCTGTCATAGTTATGCTGTAATAGATGCTATTCACTCTGCCTCGGGATTTATTGTAATATATACAATTGTGGCACATGGCCAAAGTTTGGGTGGGAGGAACAAAAAGCTGACGCTGGTCATCAGTAACTATCTTATACCTAGCTAATCAGAAGCACGACCCAATCACACTTTATAATTTTCCATTCACCATAAGAATGCATCCATCGTCAAGCAATCCGCCATATACCAAAATACCGCAAATTTTCATGAAACTTAAAAAAGAATCAGCCAACGAATTTTTAAAAAATTCTGTTTATACAATGTGCATACAAAACTATATAAAAAATTCGTCTATTATACAGTGACACGCATAAGTATTGGATAAATGTTATTTTCTGTTATAACTCTAGTTTATGTTCGCCATTTTGCATGATATTTGGTAAGTAGTATTTCGTAAAGTTGTTGTAATTGTATGTGAAAGCAAATTAAAAACGCATGGTTGAATGCATTTTTTATCAAAGGTCAAAATTACCCTATGCAAAAATATTGGATACATTACACTTTTTTCAAATTTCCAATCGAAACTTTGTATTTTATAAGACTTTAAATATTCAAATTTTCGATAGTATTGGAATGTTATCTCAATCAGAGAAGCACATAATTGCTTACAAGATAGTGCTACTAATCTGATTCTTTGATGTGCATTCTGCAATTCAAGAATTAAAAAAGGCAAAAACTAAAGAATTATCCAGAGATATGAGAGAGAGAATCATTGAACGTCACAAAGGAGGACAAGGTTACCGAAAAATTAGCAAAGAAATGAATCTAGCACTAAGTACAGTAGGAAATATCATCAGAAAGTATAAGAAGTATGGCGACGGTACAGCAAACCTTCCAAGAAATGGAAGACGGAGAAAAATAAATGAAAGGACTTCAAGATGGATCAGCAGAAATGTGCAAAAAAAAAACCTTCATTACTCGTTCTGAAATTAAAACTGATCTTGAGGGTGCTGGAATTAGTGTAAGTAAGAATACCATTATCAGAGCTCTATATCGTACATGCTTTCATCCAAGATCACCAAGAAAATGCCTTTACTGAAAACAAAACATGTCAAAGACTGATTAAAGTTTGTTGAAACCAGTTTTGGGAAAAGGTAATCTGGTCGGATGAAACGAAAGTGGAACTATTTGGAAGGAACACAACGACAAATGTTTGGCGAAAAAATGGCACTGTCTTCAACAAGCACAATATCATCCCCACAGTTAAGTTTGGGGGTGGTTCTATTATAATATGGGGATGCTTGTCATCCAAGGGCACTGGTGAGTTACAATTTATCTTTGGTAGAATGAATGGTAGCATGTACAGGGAGATTCTAGAGAAGAACCTTCAGAAATCTGCAACTTCTTTGAGACATGGTTGGAATTGTGTGCTTCAACACGACAATGATCCCAAACATACCGCAAAACTTACAAAGGAATGGTTTGAAAAGAATGGTATTAGTTCTCTCAATTGGCCAAGTCAGTCTCCTGACTTGAATCCAATTGAGAATTTGTGGAATACTTTGAAGGTTAAAGTTCATAAGCGGAATCCACAAAGTATCAAGCAATTAGAGGAATTATGCAAGGAAGAATGGAGTAAAGTAATGGTGGATCAGTGTGGAAAACTTGTGGCCAACTATAGAAAGCAACTGGAAGCAGTGAAACAAAACAGAGGCTACCCAACAAAATATTGAATTGATGTATCCAATACCTTTGCATAGGGTAATTTTGAACTTTAATTAAAAAAATGCATTCAGCCATGAGTCTTTAATTTTCCTTCCACATACAACTAAAACAACGTTACGAGATATGACTTACCAAATATCATGCAAAATGGCGAACATAAACTAGATTTATAACAGAAAATAACATGTATCCAATACTTATGCATGTCACTGTATGTAATGAAATGGGAGGGGACATGAAACGAAAAATACAAACAAAAATATGCAAAAATATATACAAAATATAATATACAAAAATTAATAAAGATGTTAGTTGGACCCGTCCAATCCACAAAATTAATAGTCCGCTGTATTATGTCTTTCAGACAAAATCAAAAGGCTTTCTCACTAAGGGAGATGGGAAGGAGAAAAACTAAATACGGCTTTGGGGAAGATGAAGCAACAGGATTAAAAAAAACTGGGTTAAGTTGGAAATCTCGACATGGATCATAACAAAGAAAGGAGCCTGGAACAGGCCAGGAACAATACATACATTAACTAGGTACACAAGAGTAGACTTATCCTAACCAGGAGAGGTTCCACAGTAAACCATTCCGATGTGACAAGAAGACCTAAAAGAGAAAATCAAGACTTGCGAACCAGACTCGCTACAGTCATTCAACTTTCGTTGAAATTTGTCGAAACCAATCGCTTTCTATCAGTTCTAATCTTCATTTCAAGCTGATGAAATATCTGATCAGATCCTGATGAGAAAGGCGCTGATCTCGCAAGACTTCCGCCATCCGCATCGTCTAAATAACCATTCGGGCCGTGGCTAGTAGCGAGAGAAACATAATTCGTTTCACCCCAGAGTACAAGGGCGACATATTGTCATTTACGTATGCACGATCAATGAACACAAAGGCATGCGAATCCGTTTCTTCTAAACCAAAGTCACAGCGTTCAATATCTAGAAAACCCGCAAAGCCCCATATAAAGGCCTTGTCATTAAGAGACAGCCTATTCCGAACCAGTTGCCAGGTAAGCGAAAAGTCAGGGTTGCTAAGATATTCCGCAATTGGCGCCCAATACCAAAATGAGCAAAACCCGTCTTAAGACAGGCTGAATGCGTCATATAGTGGATTCCTCGCGACACCCTCCTCCAATCCACGATAGAAAGGTCGAGAAATGTCACTGGACCGAGGAATGGCCCTTAAGGCTGCCCGACACTCGAGGAGGAAACTCAATTGATCCCGAAGCTTACAGCTGCACTCTCGCTTCGAGATAGGGATGAGATAGTAAGGATAGAGAACGCGTCCCTTACAATCCGAGTCTCCCATCAACGCGCGGCGTAGAAAAGCCAGCCTCGAGGCGAGCTTGTGACTCGCCAAGTGTGGCATTCCCAGCCCAACCCCGATGACACGAGCGTTGGGCACAGACTTCTGTCGATGTGATGTTTGCGTCCCCTCTACAGAATGGAGGAGAGCAAACACTCGGTCGCCTTCTTATGCTCCAACAGACAGGAAGTTCAGACAAACGGAAAAAGAGGAAAGATGTAGACGTCACACGCCTTTGACCCGCCCTTTCAGCGGCAGAAGTCGGGTGTGAATCCGGCGGCCTATAGGTAGCTAGGTAGCGATGGTCAACCCTATCAATCTGATTCAAATTCGTCGTCTTTTACACCATCTAGGATCGTGCGGATCAGATGTAGGTTGCTCTGAATTGTTCGGTCCTTCACTGCTCGGGTCCCAACAGAATCTCGTCAACTAACTGCAAACGTCAGGATCTTGGCCATAATCTTTAATTCTGTGATTAGCAGAGTTATAGGCCTGTAGTCCTCTAAATCTCTGCCAAAATCTTTGCTTTTCTTAACAGCGTGACCACACCCCTGATGATCTGGTTGGGGATGAACATCCGCTAGAACCAGTTGTTGAACACGACAGTTAAAATCGGGACAAAGATGCGTGACAGCCTGAAGTACAATTCATAGGGCAAACCATCGAGACCTGGAGACTTGCCACTGTAGAGATTCTACAAAGTCGCGTAGACCTCGCACTCTGTAATCTCTACTCGCAGCTAGTTGCTTCAGTCAGGGAAAACCGAGGAAAGTCATCCAAATAGCCTCATCACAGAGACCATGCTCCGTGGTAAACCGGCTCTCTAAATGCCGCCGAAACGTCTGATATATGTCGTCGGTCGACCTCAGAGTATGCCCTTCCGGGTTCGTAACTCTCGAATGCACCGATCGCCGCCTCGACGAATCTCTTCCTTGCGCAATTATGCACCCATGTTTACAGCTTCGGAAGATATCTTGCCTGGCCCATGTAGCGCTTGCTAACCAAGCACTCTAAGGCCTCCCTAGCTAAGGCTATCTCTAGGGGATCCCCTCCCTAGCATTTGGCCTGAGCACACTATCTTTAAGAGCCTTCAATCTGTTAGCCTTATCTAGTGCTAGCCGTTGGCTAAATTTGGTGGTGAAAGATCAAATATTCTTAAGCCTCTCACACCACTTATTCCCAATAACCGCCCCCACTAGTTCCCTCTACACTACATTAATCAGCTGCTCCCGAAAATCCAGCCTGTCCAGTAAGGACAGATTGAACTTCCAGTAGCCAGCCGTTCTAACCCTAGTGTCTACCGCCGCCCGGGCACAGACGAGTCTGTGGTCCGAATAGCCTAACCAGTAGAACATGAGACGATCTAAAAAGTCTATGCCGGCTTCTATGACTAACATTCTATTCAAGTAGCTGGGTAGACGGTCAACTAACAGCCCACGTCCACATCTTCCCGGGTGATCGACTCGGTATTTATTGACGATACCGAATTCGTCGATCAGATCAACCAAGCTACAATCACGCAACCTCCCTCTAGCTCACCGTACAGCTTGGAACAGGATGGCATTCCAGTCTTTCGCTAAGACTACGCGCGTTGAATCCACCAGGAAGAGCCCCAACTGCCTAAAAAAAACGAGACACGCTCGTCCCGCTCGCTGGGCGCATAAACCACAAACAGCCGAAACGAATTGCTTTTCAGCGCAATATCGGCCATGATCAACCGGCTCTCGGCACCGACATGAACGAAGTTCATTCTCGCGTCCAGGATACGCTTTATCAGCAAAGAAACACCTCTGTCCTGTCGGTTCCTATGTGCTGAATAGACGACAAAGTCGCTAGACAGCACACAGGCATCAACGTTGCAAACGAAGTGAGTCTCTTGGATAGCGGCGACATCCACACCGATTAACAAGAAAACACAAAGCAGGCGGGCAGCCTTACTCCGATCCTTCAATCCCCTCGCATTCAAACTGGCTATTCTGATAAACATCAGAGAAAAAAGAAACCTTAATTGCATACTGGATAGAAATCTGCAGCAGTAAGGAATCTAACGGATTGTCCAAATTACCGGTATTAATATCGGACGTAATCCGCTCATCAAGGACAATATCGCCGATGTCAGTAGGGTACGTTAGTTTTAACGCCCTATATAAGGAGGAATGGAGCAACACCGAGACCCTCCTTGCGCATAATTGCGCCATTTTTCCCAGTTCAGGTGTGCAACTTTGGCCATTGTGATCTTCGTGGAGTGTGCCTTAGTTGCTGCCAAGTGGTCCCAGATCTTGAGGTTGCCTCCGATGTTCCGAATAAGTGTAATTAAATCGGGGGCACGTGGAAAGTTCCTCGGACCCTCTGTAGATTTTCTATCTACAGAGGTTAGTCTTAAAAGGGGTCTCAGCAGGCTTCTTCAATGATTGGACAGGCCTCTCTCGGCTGTTTTCCTGTCTATCTGGCAGATGGCCTTTCCCTTAGGAAAGGATTTCTTTTTTTGGGGGGGGGGGGGGAAGAGGTGATTGGTGATTTTATTCTAAGTGCAGGGAGGGGGGATGGTGGAAATTTGTGGGAGGGAGCAAGGGAGGCTATTCGCCTTGGTGGCATACGTCGATATTTCTGTCGAAGTAGAGACGGAAGCTAATCTTATTGGTAATTCCGCCTTCTCCGCCCTAGTCCATCCAGATACTTTCTCCTGTTTCCCGGTCTTTTCCTTTTGTTCCTCCTCTCTTCAATGTGGAAGACCGTGGTGCGTGCATCGCCTCCACGTCCACCTTTTCTTCCTCCTTTTGAGGCGATTGCTGTCGGGTTTTTTTTTCTCCTTGCTATTTGAGCTGCTGCCCGTCTTTTTGTTTTTGTGGCGATTGATTGACCCTCCTGTCATCATGTGAGGCATTTTGTGCTTCAGTGATTTCATCAACCCTTGCTGATCTACATCACAGAATACGACATCCTGAAATTAAACGAATGCTTCATTTTGTACGGACTAAGAACCTAAAATGTTCCTTACTTTCAATTTCGGGTATTGTTTATATCCTCACTATTGTGGACGAATACTTCCGATTTCCATTTGATTTTCCCTGCCCAAATATGCATTTATCGACGACTAGCAGTATAGCCCGGCGTTGCTCGGGTGTAATGAAAGCTTTAAAACTAATCCATGGTCCTGGAGCTCAGACTCAGCCTAAAGAATATTTGAAATAATAAAGTAATTGCGACAATTTACCAATCGCACCTGGAATATATATATATATACTAGCAGTATAGACCGGAGTTGCTCGGGTGTAATGAAAGCTTTAAAACTCATCCATGGTCCTGGAGCTCAGACTCAGCCTAAAGAATATTTGAAATAATAAAGTAATTGCGACAATTTACCAATCGCACCTAGAATATATATATGCTAGCAGTATAGACCGGAGTTGCTCGGGTGTAATAAAAGCTTTAAAAAAGCTCAGACTCTTTGGACGTTGGCACGAAAGACTAAAAAGCAATAGTTGTTTCCAGTTAAAGCGAAACCGTACACTGAAAGAAAAATGAATGGATGTAAGTCAAATTTTGATTTCCTGGTATCGATATCAAATAAGTTTTTTTCGACGTAAACTGAATTTTGAAGGCTAAATAAGTCCTCTGAGTAAATGGTATCATGGCTGAGATTAAGAACTACAATTATACCTACTTAGAGTCAAACCCAACGCAGAAAATAAAATAAAAGCGCTGAAAAACTGATTTTGATCAGACCCGGTAGGATATCGGGGTATCGATTTTCAATATCGGAGTCAAATAAGTCATCCAAGGATAGAACTGCAATCTTGAAACTTCTGAATATCGTTTCTTATGTCTTTGTCTATGAGTGTATCAAATTTGATTAAAATCGGACCGCTCCTTCTATAACCTGATTTTTTCGATTATCGATTTTCGATATTTATCGGGGGTACCTCAACACAAAACCTAGCTGAGAACACTCGCAGACGCTTATAGTACAACTGTAAATTTTCAAGAAAATCGGTTCAGCCGTTTCGGAGTCCATAGGTAACACACACACACACACACACAGACAATGTTTCATTTATAAATAAGTTTAGATAAGAACATTTATGGACTGGTTATTTGCACTAACTTTCAAGGTTATATCCACTCTGATAAAGGTACTACTTTTCTATTAAAAGAAACAAAAGCTTATCCATTAAATAGCTTCATTGGTGCACTTCGTGGTGGTGTAATGGTTAACAAGCTTGTCTTGCTAGAATCATTACAACTTAGTAGTGAGTGTGTGTCCGTTACTTTCAGCCTTTTGCTATAACTAAGCTGTGCTTAGAAAATCACTATTAAATAACAGCATTGCGACAAGTGGTAATGGAAATGCAGAAAGATACACTGGTATAATCTGGAAAGTAATTAAATTTTCCCTTTAAGTTAAATAAACTGGATGATCGTCATTGGGATTCAATACTCCCCAAAGCCCTACACTGCATTGAATCTCTCATGTCAACTGCAACCAACTTGACAATACCTGAAAGGTTCTTTAGTTTCGAAATACGCTCTGATTTTGGTACTTCTCTTCTAAATTGGCTAACAAGCCATGAGCCAGTATTCCTTCATCGGTTCATCAGAAACAAGAAGAACGATTCACTGGTGGATGGGGTTCAGGTGATGGACTCAAATCCATCCTCCACTACCGTTTAGTATCAAGATGGACGTTAATCAACGGTATCATTAAAGTACGATGGTCAATAAGGTGAATTTTTGGTATAAGGACTTCTAATACAGACAGAAGCTTACTTATTTTTTTAAAAATTTTTCATATACTTCTTTTTCAAAGGGATTTAATTGTTTTTTTGCAGATTGAAAAAAAAAACTTTGGAAGTTTTGGAGATTAACAAAGATGGCCGACCAAGAAGCATGCTTCAGGATTAAACAGAGGTCAGTTATCAAGTTTTTGGTTGCTGAATTGTGCAAACCAGTTGAAATTCATAGGAGAATGTCAACTGTGTATGGTGCCACATGTTTCAGCCAAAAAATGTCTACAAGTGGGCTAAATTGTTTAAAGACGTTTGAAAGTGACGATGAAGCCAAAAGTGCTGTGAGCGATTGGCTGAGACATCAGTTCAAAGATTTTTACACTGAGGGAATACGGAAGATTGTGCACAAATGGGGAAAAGTGTGTGACACTGCTGGGAGACTATGTTGAAAAAAAAAAAAAAAATAGTAAGCTTCTATCTGTAAGAAAAATTCACCTTATTTATTGAATGACCCTCGTAATAGCATCATGTCCATTATCAGAAGCAGAAAACAATCACTGCTCATTTTCGATACCTCAATTTAAATTTAAATTTTAAAAATAAAAATGTTTTCTTGAAGCTTTAATTTTAGCTTTAATTGAAAGCCAAGAGATTAAATTTACTAATTACAGTAAGCAAAATACCCTGGTTTAGTTCAAACCGAAATTATATTGCTCGGAATCACAAATTTAACTGCTGAATTTTTTTTTTTAAATTTACCGCCATTATTGAGTAATCAACACATCATGTAAACAGTAGTTAAAATGTTAAAATTTCCGTTTTAAAAATCTTGCACAAAATAAATATACCTCCTTAACACGTTATTTAAGTTGATTTTTATAATTGAAACTAACCTTTATCTGATTTCAAACAAGAATTAAGTGCTTACTGTCGGGAAATTTACGAAATAAATCACTCTTTAATAATAGTAGCCCTCTTGTCAGCGCTTATCTAGGCGATAGATTACGTGTTGACAAGTAGCAGGTGTGAATGACGTTTGGATGGCGACCGAAAGTGACAAAAAATTCGTGTAGCTTAAAACGTAATATTTGGAAATTTAAATATTTTTTGTTGTTTTTTAACTAAATAGTAAAATTAAAAATTTAACATAATATTTTCAGCAAGTATAATATTTTATAGAATTTTAGTTTAGATTTATAGCCAGACTATGCTTTCTGAATAAATAAAAATAAAATATACTTTCATATTACATATTTATCTTAAATTATTAATATGCTTTCTGAAAAAATTAAATTTCTTTTAGAATTATTTTAATTTAATAAAAAAAAGAATGAAATTAGAATCAAAGTTTGGTTTGTGTAGTTTTCGATGTAAGGGGAATTCATCCAAACACGTGTTAACTTCTAAAAACAATATGACCTCTACGGAAACTTGTTATGACCCCTATGGAACACCGTACTTAATAAAAATTTCCAAAATTTAATTTTTTTAATTATTTTAAAAGTAAAATTGGTGAATGATTTTTATTAAACTTTTCAATTTTCGATAGGCAATGTGATAATCAATTCTTAAGTAAAATAGAAATTCAACAACGTTTTTATAACAGGTTTTTAAAATATTTTTAACACTTTTATGAATTATTATAATAAAAAAATAAAAAATATAAACAATTGCTTCAAAATTTTATTAGTAAACGAAAAAAAATTTTTTTCTTCAGACTATAATGTCCTTAATAATTATTATTTATTCCAGCAATTAAAATTTTATCAAATTAAATTATATCAGAGTTTTATTGCATTTTTATCTTACTCTTCGGAGCAGATTTTCGGCCAGGTTGTCCACTTTAGAATAAAAAACATAGATGATTTATATGCCGCAATGAGTCCTGCATTTAACTAATAAAAAAATTTTTACAGCTAATTAAAATTTATTAAAATTTCATGGATTTACGTAAAGGGGGGGGGGGGGTAACAGAGTTAAAAAAAATAATATTTTCACCAAGAAATTTAAAAAAATAATAATTTCAAAAATAATTTCATTCATTTGTGAATGAGTACTGAAAGTTTCATTCAAATCTGACTATTATTTGATTTTTGAGAGAACTTTCAAATTAATGTGTTTGTTACAGTGAAAAAAGTGGGTTGTGTCATCATTACCACGTAACCTATTGTAATAAAGGCGTAATTTTTTTTTTTTTAGCCGCTAACTCAAATAAAACAACGTTTTCTATCAAAATTTCGAAAATGTTAGCAGGGATTCCAAAAATTTTTAAAGTAATTAAAAATTGCTTTGATCTTTCCTCTTAATAAAAATATAAATATTTTGATGGAAAAAGTTTGTTTTATTAAGTTTATGGACTTTTTTATTCATACTATGCTGGTTCATGCTGTTTTTTTTAGCGATATTTTGGGGGTAGCTACCTCCTGTGCTACCACAGATTCCCTGCGCCCCACGAAGAAAAACAAGGTGGGCTTTTTAAGTCGCTAACAGTAGCCTGTAAAATTAGTTTATTAAAGCTTTTTAAGTTGTAATCATTGTGGGTTATTCATTACAATTAACTTCCTGTTTTAGTGTTGTTCTTGACTTTATTTTAGTAATTTAGTATGTTAGTTCGTTTATTTTTTTTTTAACAAAAACAGTGCAAATATAAAGAAAAATGGTTGTCATAACCTCGATGAAAGCAGGTCAAATTTTTCGACGTTTCAAAAACCGTTGCTGGCGAAGAAGTCTACTTGGATCTTATTTTTTTTTCGTTTTGGGTTAAAACTTATAGGAGTGATATTGTCTGATGACGTTGAAACATCGGTTCCAGTACGATCAGTGAAGTTAAGCAACATCGAGCTTAGTCGGTACCTAAATGGGTGGCCATTTGAAAATATCATCTACTCTAAGCTTGGATGTGTAGGTGGTGTAATGGATAATAGCTCGAAATTGTTTATCGGAGAACCGTGTTTCAATTTCACTCTGGTTCGTTATATTCATTTACACGCATACTCTTGACAAAGCTATGAATCAAACTCTTCTCCCATTGCCATGGGTTAATTAGTAAATATCACCAAGCAATTAATTTTTTTAAAAATATTGATAAAATTTTTGATAAAAACATATTTTCTAGCTTTAAGTAACTTGCAAAGAGTTCCTTAGCTGTTTAATATTAACCAGTCAAAACGTTTAGAAATTTTCCAGTGTACATTTACTATTCGTGTCGATCACTGTGTACACTAAAGGTTCGAGTCGGTTTAAATGTTCGAATCGACCAGAGTATGCATTTAACGTTCGTGTCGATCACAGAGTACAATATTCGAGTCGACGACAATTGAAATAAATGTTTGTGTTGACCACTGTTTACATAAATTTTCGAGTGGATAAACAGTGTACAATGAATGTTCGAGTCGATAAACAGTGTACAATGAATGTTCTATTCAATAAACAGTGTACAAAGAATTTTCGAGTCGATAAACAGTGTGTAGCGGATAAGAAATTAATTAAAATCAACCTTCTTCTTCACTTTTACAAAAATTCACAATGACGTGTGAAATCCTGGATTTCCCAAATAGAAAAAGGATTGACCATGTGCTTAAAGAAAACGTCGAACCCAAAATTCGCAAGTAGGTATTAAGATGATTTTTGACGAATGGGAGCGACTTGCAAAATCAAAAAGGACTTCGCGAGTAAGTGTGAAAAATCTAGATTAGAATAAAAGAACTTCATCAGTGTCAGTCAGTAAGAGAGTCAGATGAGAGCCGCGAGACTAAACATCTAAAATGTAACTTTCATTTCAAGCGACTCGGACATTGTCCTCTTTCTCTTTCTCCTTATATCTATGAACAATTACTACTACGAACATTTTGTACGAACTCTTGATAGCCTTAACTTTCTCATTGAACATTAATTTCTACGAATTCTTGTTATTGCTTCCTTTAAAAAGATTATATTTTAACAGGCAAAATGTATATTTTATTCTTACACTATTCCACACAATTCCACACATTCCAACCTGCCGACAACCAACCTTCTGATAATGATGAAAACCTTCTGATGATAATTCTGCATAAATCCTGTAAGCTTTAGGGCGTTCGGTTTAGTATGACACAAGGACGAATCAAAGAAACATTAACCATCTCCCTACGCTACAAGTGTACAATGAATGTTCGAGGCTGTAGTAATACCATGGAACTATTTTCCTGCGAGCAATATCTGTAACACCTTGGCGTAGGAATCGACAAGTAACATTTCACGCCTAGCATGGCCTAGAACGACACGTATCTCCTCTTATGTATATATGTCAAATAAGTCAGTAATAATATAACGATGTCTCTATTTGTTATAGTGAAACACACCTATTTTATAGTGAATAGACTCGCCAACCTAGTTTCAGTAGGAGTAGTAAAAGGAACGAAGAGCAGTCGATGTTGGACGATAATAGTCGACAGTTAGTCAAATACGAAAGTAGTCAGCGACCTGGCAAGATTACACAGCGTAATACATATTATATCAAGTTCCTAACGTTTTGTACGTCGAACCTATTAGGACCTACTTTAGCACAAATACTAGCCTCCACTGCGAAAATAACTCCACAACACTGTTGCAATTTACCACGCCCTAACGCATCATCACCTTTACATGGTGGCTGCATGGGGTTAAAAAAACAATGAAAACTGACATTAAATAACTTTTTCAACAACGAAAGAAAAAAACACAACTTACATTTGCAATAACAGGCAAAAAACACTTCGACTATAAGCCAAATAAAACAACAACAACAAAAACGCACTGGAAATAACAACGAAACAACAAAAAGGAAAAAAAAGTTGTTTTTCACCGAATACCCAAACATTGCCAAGGTATTTAATTCAATCTTTTTTAACTGTGTGATTTTTTTATGCTCGATTGACCGCCATATTGAATCTGCTACTAACACTCCCGTTTCATAACAACCTAACTTGCAACGTGTTTACTGTTTATCTACGATGTCTCGGAACGATATTCCTCAAAATCCAGTCGAAACTTTGAAACTGTTCAATGTTTGGAACTGTATTTTATTCTTAACAAAATAAAAACAGAACAGCAAGTAAACTACATCTTAATGGGAATCGGTAATGAAGGACTGAAAAGGTTTAACACGCGGTCGTTGACGGAGGAAGAAAAACATTCTCCTGAAATTATTTTTAATATGTTCATAGAGCAGCCAGAACCAAAAGAAAATTTCAGAGTTAATCGATTAAAACTAATGTCTTATAAACAGAAACAAGAAGAGTCGTTGGATGATTTTGTAAACAGAGACGCTTCACTCAGATGTTCGTTATCTGAACCTGAACAACAACAGCAGATAGCTGAACTTATTATCGCCAGCACTCCAATTCCAATTCCAGATTTCCAAAAAGAGTTGTTAAGAAAAGACAATAGTTTAACACTGGAATAAACTGTTCGTATTGGCAAAATACCTGTAACATATCTGTAACACCTTGGAATCGACAAGTAACACTTCACTTCACGCCTAGCATGGCCTAGATCAACACATATCTCCTCTTATGTATATATGTCAAATAAATCACTAATAATATAATGATGTCTCTATTACAATTGACCACGCCTCAACACATCAACGTCTTTACAGAGTCGATAAACAGTGTACCAATGAATGGTCTAATCGATAAACAGTTTACAAAGAATGTTCGTGTCGATAAACAGTGTACCATGAATGGTCTAATCGATAAACAGTGTACAATGAATGGTCTAATCGATAAACTGTGTACAATGAATGGTGTAATCAATAAACAGTGTACAATGAATGTTCGCGTCCGCCTCAAAAGAAAAAGGGTTAATTTATAGAAAATTTTAGCAAGTGAAAAAAATATTCTCATCAAAAAATAAACTCAAAGTTGATGTCTCTATGATTATACTAAATTATCGTAATTATCGTAATTTTTTAATATCATTTAATCGCAATCTTTCAGATCCATGTCAAATTTTCTTTTTCACGACTGCGCTATGCAAAGGTGATTTCTAAAGCGTGAGAAATCGCTTTGTGGGCAACTACCCAAACTAATTTCGAAGATTGTTTACCTTCTGAATTATTTTAACATTTCAGAGCATTTTAGTATGGTCTATAAATAGAAAAAAAATTATTCACAAAATATAGACGCAGAATGAAAATATTCTTTAGCTTTTGCTGAAATACGTTTTTTCTAATAAAAATCCAATATCGTCCGCCAAAATTTACAATCGCTCTCCGTTTTCTGTTCAGTTGCTCATCGCCTAAGAATTGAAATCGCCTACCGGTGAGCGATATAGTCCAGGTTAAAATCCTTCTTTAGACAATGTGCAGTAACAATTCTTTTGGCCTTTTTCCTATTTTTGCTTCATTTTAATTTTTTCTCTATTTCAGAGTGGATTTTCTATTGTCTTGTCTCTGCTACCTTTGCTTTCTATTGAAAACAACGGAAAACCTAGTAGTGTATTCAGTCAACACTTTTTGCTGCTCGCTATTCACTCATCTCAAGGTAAGAGATAATTTTTTTTTTAAGAAGAAACATTATCAGATGGCCGGAGACTGAACCATCCTCCCCTCTTCACTTTATCTAGTATGATAATGGGAGTTAGCAATCCTGTAGAACGAAAAATAAGACCTATCAAAAGGCGGAGATCTCTCGATGAGTCAACGGTCAGCTAATTTGAGTTAGCGTCTCAATAAAACACCGTGGAGGAGGCAAGGAGAAACAACTCCACTGTCTATCTAATCATGGTATTAAGCAATATAAGTATTAGAGACAACGGCATCAAGTGGGTAAAGTCCGATGGGGGTAACTCGTCGACATGAACGGCCGGTGACACCTGACTGTCGCAAGAAGAATATAAAGAATAACGACATAAAGAGACACTCTTGCCCGACAGGTGTCACTGGGCCGTTGTCCAGCAACTGTTCGCAACAAACAAAAAATAATAATAACAAGGATTTGAACGTAAAAACGTTGCACTAATGTGGCCAGTTTAAAAATATCAAGAAGTGAATAGATTAAATGCCAACATTCTAGATGTATATGAAACTTGGTTGGCAAGTTTGTTTTTTTTTAATCATTTCACCCCGAGCAAGGCGGAAACGCCACTGATGTGCAGGGGGTTACATAAATGTAAAAAGATTAATTAGAAAAGAGTGAGGAGTACAAACTAGATAGGAAGGAACAACAGAAAGCTGAGAAAGCAAGTGCGATGACAGATACATAGGTGGAGAGAAAGGGAAGGTTATACAGGGGAGGGGAGAGAGCTAGAGTCCAGTGGTTAGTAGATGAGTATTGACTTTGCATTTAAATTTCTGGAGGTTGTAGCCGTCATGAAAGCAAGAATACGGGGGCGAGTTCCACGGGCGGGAAGTGCGAGAGAGGAAGCTGCAGGAGTAGAATTGTCGTCTCATGGGGATTTCGTCAGCAACATATACAGAATAATATATATAGGAGGAGAGAAAAATAAAAGAAGTATATGGGGTAATACTAGATAAGGACATAAAGAAACGTTTTCTGGGATACTATTAACTTTCGAGCATAATTTTAGTAAAACTCAAAGAGAAACCCTTTAACATAGAAATTATTGATATATATGCACCGACAGCACAAATCACAGAGGAAGAAATTGATAAATTTTTCAGCTTACTGGATAACGCGTTGTCTCAATGCAAATAATAAGAATTCACTATCAACAGTACATCGTTAACTGGGGCAAATAATGGCTTGTCACTTTTAACACCTCCAAAACTAAAGCTTTCTCCATTAATCCTCTGAGGGACCCGTCTGCCCTCCATCAGTATGGCTGATGCTAACCTCCAGAAAAGTGACTCGTTGTGTCATTTCGGGCTAACTTCCTGAGCTGGCATGAAGTGGAATGACTATATCGAATCTACTGCTAGGTCGCTTCGTAAGAAATTCGTTTCACCATGTTGTGCGAGATAATTTTTCTTTCCGGGATCTATCTTACATATCTATAAGTCTACTATTTATCCATGATTAGAATATTGCTGCCACATATGACACGCTATCCCTGAGTTCCATGATAAGATCCAAAGAAGAATCGGCAATATTATCGGTCCTGACCTCGCCGCTCAGCTCCATTATATTTGTGTATGCCTCTTTCAGAAATTCTTTCATGGTAATTGTTCGGTTGAACCCTTTGCTATGGTACCTATTTATAATCTAAGCGCGGTACTAGACTAGACTAGTCGAAGAAATTGTTCGTAGTAGTAATTGTTGAAAGAGATAAAAAGAAAGAGAAACAGGACAATGTCCGAGTTGCTTGAAGTTGAAGTTACATTTTAGCAAGAGTTCGTCTTGCGTCTCCCATCTGAATCTCTGCCTGACTGACGTTGATGAAGTCCTTTTATTGTAATCTAGATTTTTCGCACTTACTCGCGAAGTCCTTCTTGGTCTTGAAAGTCGCTCCCATTCGTCAAAAATCATTTTAACACCCACTTACGAATTCTGGGTTCGACTTTTTCTTTAAGAACATGGTTAATCCTTTTTCTATTTAGGAAAACCAGGATTTCACATGTCATTGTGAATTTTTGTAAAAGTGAAGAAGAAGGTTGATTTTAATTAATTTCTTATCCGCTACAAACTAAGGGTAGGTCTGAAATAATGATTTATTTCTAAGGCCGCTACTGAAAGAGTCGTTAAAAATCTCACCTACCTAGATCAGACTTACATAAATAATTTTGTCGAAAATAAGAAAAAGTCTAGAAATAATGAAGAAATCGAAGCATGGAAAAGCAAAAAAAAAAAAAAAAAGAAAAAACGAAGAGATTTCCAAAAATAAAAGGAAGTGAGCTTTTTTTAAAAATTTTCTTTTAAAAAATAATGTTTATTACCATCCTTATTAATTACCTGATGAGACACTGTTCTTTCAATGTCGAAACAAAATGTACAATTTTGTAGTAGATTGTAGTTTGTACATGTTCTAACATATAGTCTTTAATAAATATTCATTGCTCTATTTTTATATTGAGCACTGTTTTAAATTAATGTTTTCAACGTTGAAATATTTTCTTCGTTCTTTATTCATTTGAATTCTTACAACGTCCAAACGAAATATCACCCTATCACTAAACCCCAACCAACACATCTAACAAAACTAAATAAATATAAAGGAAAAGGATTTCCAGTACTTTACACATCGCCTGATGATGCATTGAGGCTTCAGTGCTGAAACGAACGTACCTTCGTAGCGATTATATATAGAAAAATTATGTACATGTTCTAAAATATAATTTATAATATATATATATATATATATATAAACTTATTTATAAATGGAACTTTGTGTGTGTGTGTGTGTGTGTGTGTGTGTGTGTGTGTATGTGTGTGTGTGTGTCCGTTACCTATAGACTCCGAAACGGGTGAACCGATTTTCTTGAAAATTTACACAGTTGTACTATAAGCGTCTGCGAGTGTTCTTAGCTAGGGTTTGTGTCGAGGTACCGCCGATAAATATCGAAAATCGATAATAGAAAAAATCGGGTTGTAGAAGGAGTGGTCCGATTTTAATCAAATTTGATACACTCATAGACAAAGACATAAGAAACGATATTCAGAAGTTTCAAGGTTGCAGTTCTTATAATAGTGCAGAAAAATTGATATCGTTACCAGGAAATCCAAATTTGACTTACGTCCATTCATTTTTCTTTCAATCTACGGTTTCGCTTTAACTGGAAACAACTATTACTTTTTAGTCTTTCGTGCCAACGTCCAAAGAGTCTGAGCTCCAGAACCATGGATTAGTTTAAAATGTTTCATTACACCCGAGCAACGCCGGGCTATACTGCTAGTATATATATATATATATATATATATATATATATATATATATATATATATATTACATTTTTAAGTACGACTTATAAACAAAATAGTGACGTTCCCTTCAACGTATGATTAATAAAAATCGAGCCCCACTATAATTTTTTCTCCCACGATGTTAGTTTCCTTTTCCATTTTGGGCTTCCGGTATAGACCTAACTAAATTATACATTTAATTAATAAAAATATTCGCAAACCTAATTTACAACTTATAACGACCTTAAATTAAGGAACGCTAATACCTAAAGTAATAATTCAAATCGAAAAACGGCCAGTTCATGATATGCACCTGATGAAACTTCGAGTCGTGCTTAAAACGTAGGATATATACTTGCGGAACCCGTGGAATTTCTACGGAGGGATAATTATGATTTCCTGGAAAAACTTTACTTTTTTATACTACAAATGATAGTAACGTCTTCAAACATAAAAGTATTGGATAATAAAATAACGATAACACAAAGTGTAATTTTATTGAAAAACCTATAAATGTAATGTCCATAGAAGCTACTTTACTGTAATCTTATATTATATTAAGCGGCGTATGCATAGACCATGACCAAAATACTGTACGCTATTTTGTGAAAAATTTTGAAAGAGAATTTTTTTTACTGAAAAATCATGGCTCCTGTGTCCATTGTAAACAGAAAAGACCAACTGGGTTTCTGGCCTCTACACTAAGAGTGTAGAGGCCAGAAATTTTGTTATTAGGTCGCGGGATACGACAACAATCCTACCTATTTTTACTATACTGTACATTACACACACATATACACACACACAATTACCGCTACAGCCACCAGCTTAAGCTGCTACTGATATGGTAATGCTTTAGGCTCTCTACTCCCACTCTCTCACACTTTACTACCTTTCCGTTTGGCAAAGATGAGAGAAAGGCTGAGGAGAGTAGCGTTTAAAAAGATAGAGGGGAAGGAAAAGCTCGTATAGAGAGTAAGTGGCGTAACGGACGGAGGAACTAAGTAACTAACTAAGGAAAGAACAAGCAGAATTATTATATGATATTTATTAATATATACTTTTTGTTCTGTTATTGAACACTTTTCTATTAACGCCTGATTAATATTTATACATTGATGTGTATCTGCGCTTATACACACCTAGATACTTATTTGCACCCAACCAAAACACACACACACACACATACACACACACACATACACACACACACACAAAAAAAACACACACACACACACCGTGGTTTCACACAACGGCCCCTGGAGATCCGTTGTGTGAAACCGGGGTCGGTGGTGGCTCAATTTTAGATTTAGTGTACTGTATTTTTTGCTCTACTTTCGTACTTTCGTATAGAACACTTTACTGTTAAGGTTTCGTCTTGGTTTTTTTTTTCTCTTTCAAACAAGCACTTGACGCATTGTTCTTGTGCTTGGTTTGTTTCTTTTTTTTTTCTCCCCCTTTATTTAACCTACGAGGGGGTCGTCTTTGGGTTATTTGACGATTTAAGTTACTGTTAAGTTATCATTGTTTTTTCGAATGCTTAGTCTGTAATTATTAGTGCCTTATTGTAATTAAGTATATATATATATATATATATATATATATATATATATATATATATATATAAAGAAACCTTTTCTATAGTCTTCAAACTTTTGTTTTAAAAAACAGATGTTGAAATTTCATATTCGATTCATAAGTTTTAAGATGCACTGTAAAACCTCAAATAATCTTTCACAATTTAAAATAGTTCTTCATAGCAGATAAGCGATAAAAAATGAAACCAGTTCACTTTATTATAATAAAATATACAGCGGTAAGATACTATCTTATCTTTCTTTTTTCAGATTTCGTTCAACCAAAACCAATCTTCGCGTCGCACTTTGAGACGAAAAAGGTTTCATATAAATGCAGATGTGGAAAGTCATTTTTCGGAGACAACAAATGCATATGATTTATCTGGTAATTACTCTCTTCGCAGTGATTATGACACTATTCACAAGTACCACAAGTACCTTTCAAGTACCTTTTCACAAGTCCCTTTCGTCGACAGTTTCCCATAAATACGAGATTCAAGGACAACGATGTTCGTAAACCATTCTTAAATTCATTTATGAAGGATTCTCTCGAGAAACGCGGGAACTTGAAAATCGTTCAAGAAGAAATGGGGCACATCACAAGTGGGAACAAGCAAATATTAAAAGACAAAATATTGACTCTTAAGAGAAACAAAAAAAGGAAATATCACCTTCAAGAGTCCATGCTATCAAGACATATTAAAAAAGAACCATTCGCTTCTAATTTTAAAGAAAAATTTGTCAAAGATAATATAGCAACTATGAATAATGCAAAACCAATATGGATTTTCAATCTTAAAAACCCGCAGAACCAAAAAATTGAAAGTGCTGAAGAAAATAAACCCCAGATCCAAAAAAAGAATCGTAAAATGCCCAAGTATAATGTGAAACAAGAAGAAACACCTATGAAGAATAATTTTAAAAATATGTTACACAACGAAATGGCTAATGAAGATTTGATTGAAACAGAAATGTTGAACAAAAATAATTTACTTCTTCGTTTAATTAACCTTGCATCAATAACTCTTCCAAAGAATGAGATAAAATCATCAGAAAATAATGAAAAGTTTTTAGTACCAAACATTGTTCATTATGTCTGGTTAAGCAATGGCCGAGACATGAGATTCCATGAAATGCTTGGTATGTTATCGGCACAAAAGTATCTCAAACCAGATTCTATCAAACTACATTGCGACAAGGAACCGTCAGGAATATGGTGGTCTACGTACAAGGCTAACTTGACAAGTCTAAAAATAGTCCATATTGATTCTAATATCTCAATAAATGGTGTGACACCAATAAATGTACAAGTCAAACCAGATTTAACCAGAATTCGAATTTTGCAAAAAGAAGGTGGCATCTACCTCGACTTTGACGTTTTCGTCATTCAGTCTTTTGACGATCTCCGAAAACATGAATTTACACTCGGCCTGGAATACCACGGTAACCCCGGTAGAATAAACAATGGTATAATCATCGCAGCGCCAAATGCACGATTCTTTAAAGTCTGGCTCGATTCGTATAAGGATTTCCGTTGGGATGAATGGGATGAACACTCTTGTATCGGACCTTTTCTGCTCGCTCCGAAATATCCATCTCTGATTAATGTTGGTGAAAATCGACTTAATTACCCGAGTGGGAAAGTGTTTCGTTTGATTTATTATAATAATTACAACTGGAGGAGGAACTACGCAATGCACTTGTGGTTCCGGGAATACCTGAGATATAATCCACCAATTAGACACTTCAATCCTGAAAATATCAAGATATTGAATTCAACTTTTGGGCAACTTGCTCGGCGAATATTGTATAACACGCCAGACATAATAAATAACTAATGATAAGATATCGTCAAGTCATTCGTCTCAAGAGAAAGAACATCACGACTTTTTTTTTTGCTTTTTCTTGAGTTCATTTTGTTTCTTTTTTTATTATTTCCCCGTGTTTTTCTTTATTTCTTCCTTTTTTCTTTCTTCCTTCCTTTCATTCTTTCTTTATTTTCATTGATTTTATTCCTTCTTCTGCTCTAAATTTTTGTTTCTTTTTCTTTCCTTTCTTTCTGCTTTTCTGTCTCCTTCAGGACCTGAAGGAGACTACCACCACCTTTCGGCAGACCTGAAGGACACTACCACCACCTTTAAATTTGTTGTTTTTCATTTTTTATTTATTTACTTTTTTTGACTTTGTTTCAGTGCAATCTTATCGATTAAACCCTAAACTTTCCGAGTGACAAAAAAAAAAAAAAAAATTGTTTAAATTTCAACATTTAAACAATCTTTATTTTTTGGGGGAACTCAGTTTTTCATACAACTTTATATAGTAAATCGATCCTGTGCAATTAACTTTTTTGCTTGCGCATATTCAACAACTGAATCCTTTGCGAATTTTTTAAATAAAACCATTCTTGGAGTTTCCGAGGAAGATGCCATCGTAAGAACTGAAGAATACTCGACAAAGACAAAAACAAGAGCAACAACTCGTCCCCCCAAAAAAACAAAACAAAACAAAGTGACCCCCAACGCGAGTGGTTCTAAAATAGATGATCGACTTACTATAACGTTGTATGAGAAACTGAGCCCCCCCCCCCCAATTGTTTAAATAATAAAATTTTTAAAAATTTCTTTTGATAATCGGAAACTTTACGTAATAACCAATTAGACTGCGCTGAAAAAAGTAAAAAAAAAAAATGAAAAACAACAAATTTAAAGCTGGTGGTAGTCTCTTTCGGGTCCGACATTCACTTTAATGTTTCTTTTTATTTCCTATTGTTTTGTCTCTCTTTTTTCTTTTGTTTTTATTCTTTCTGTCCTTTCTTTTTTCATCTTTTTTCTGTTTCCGTTTTCTTTTATTTCTCTTATTCTTCCGATTTCTTTTTTCTTGCTTTTGTGGAATCGCCCATATACCAATTTTACCTTCATTCATTAATAGACCAATCCATTAACAACTTCAGCCAATCAAGTTCTTCGTTTGCTCTCGCTGACCAACCGAATTGTTTAATACAATGCCCTCCGCCAAAACGACCCTAACGAACGCGGAGATTGGACCTACTATATGAGCAGGAGTTTGACTCTGATGAATCAGTTTCCAGTTACCTCAGGAATCCATGTCGCTAAACGCGGTGACCGTTCCGAACTAACTCGCCACTAGCTACGAGGCAAAACCCGTTCGCCAAAAACACATCTCGAATCGACAGTAGCTTGGTATATCGACGACTACTACAAGTAATCTCTTTACAGTTGATATTGCTGTCAACTACATTTTTACATTACTTACAGTCCTAGGGACGCAACTCGTACATCGCAATTACACACACACACACCCGTTTCTGTCATTTATGTTTTTCATAAATTACCGCTATACAGAATATTTAATTTTACTCCACGAACTTTAATTCTGTCGGCCTAACACAAACTATTGACTTTTCGTCAACCCACGAACAATATCAATCTATCCCATCACTTTCGACACCTTTTTTTTCCCTTCCCTAGATTTGTTTTTATTGTTTATTTTAAACTGTTGTTTCTTGCACATTTTTATTGTTTTGTGGAATGTTTGAAAACCTTCAAGTTTCGTATAAAAATTTCCTTCTGATCCTTTGAAATATTTTGCCGTTCCACAAAACTTTAATTTCCTCCACCTTCGTATTTTTTTGTTTTTCTTTTATTTTCTTTAGTTTCCATTATTCAGTTACATTTTTACATAATAAAACAAATTACATGATAAGCAAATCAAAATAAAGAAAACTGACATCAAATTTCTTAAACTTACATGAAAAAATCATCTTAAATTAAAAAAGAGAACTCGCTAAGTGACCGGAAGTTGAGAAAGGAGAGTGATATGTTCATTTTTCTAGAGCCGCCTTATATCTTTGCATTCAGTTTTTTTTTTTTAATTTGAGTGGTCTTATCATAATATAGCACGAAGCCAACTGCAATTTGAAAGACTGTGTTTCATCGATTTTCCTTGTGGGAAGGGCCTACTAGCCGAGAAAAAACTATGGGATACACATTTTTTTTTCTATTAAAATAAGCAATAAGAAAATACATAAAAACATTATAGAATTTTTGGATCAAAACGGCATTAGAATTTAAATTACATTTTTATATTTCTCAACCAATCAGCTAAAAACACAGAATAAGAACATTCTAGAAAAATAGGATCGGAAGTCAATTAACAAAAAATATTTAGGCCCCAAAACAAAATAGTAAAATACAAATCTGATTGGTCAATAAATGTCTTCACACCTAAATGTTAGGAAGATTCTTTGATCCCCTATTATGGTATATAAATAACACACAGTTAGGAAGTAAAAAAGTCAGTCACCAAGCTAGCCATTAAGTCAGCATGTAACCGATACTTTGTCCGGCCAAGTCATTCTTCCACACCAAAGTTCATGACCTAGCTACAGATGGCCGTGAAAGGAAAAACCCGACAAACTTTCTTTTCATCAACGCGACACTCTGTCGCCACCCGAGATGAACTTAATGTAAGTAAGAACGACTTATTTACGGACTCCGTTAATATAAACTTACACACACCTTTAAACAAATTTAACTTCTTGCCAAACTTTATTTTCCAAAAGGCAATTTTTCACATCTTGTATTTTATTTGTTTCCACATGCTAGTTTTATTTTATACATATTAAATTGTTTGTTGTTTAATGTTCGTTGTGACTTATTCCATTTCTTTTGCGCGATTGTAAAACATTGTGTTGTATTTGTGGGGGAACTAATCTCGAGAGCAATACCCGTAAAATACGGAAGCACATCAACCAAGCACTTACCAATTCCCCTACAAAACTAGCGTTCGATGCCTTGGTTTTACTCTGACGACTGACTATATGTCTCAGAATGCGTAAGCTGGGCCAGGACGGTCAGCGATTAGTTAAAAATACTTCGAGTGCGTGGCATTCTGACTGTGATGGATTAATTTTGTGTTTTGGATATAAGTCCGAAATGGAGCGGAGTTGGCAAAGGGTCGCATGAATTTTGGAGTGTCGGTACGATACGATACGATAGACAGTCATGACCGATAGACTGTGGTGATACCGACCGAGTAAAAGCGATGAACCGGATGTTGGCTCTATGCCGACCAGAAAACGAATTAATAAAAATCACCTCCGCGCAGGTGGATTCGCGCAGATGTTCCGGTTGAAAAATAAAAACAAATCAAATATCAAATTACCATTTCGCGAGCCTACGCGAATTTTATTTACCAGCCAATGGGAATCCCAGTATCAAATTCAAGTATGAAAATCCAAAACAAGCTGCGTTTTGATCCAAAGGGCAGATATAAAAAGCGGAGAAAAAGCATCGTTAGACAGACGGGAAAACGAGAGGAGAAGAGTGTAATTAATATCCCCTTGACTTAAGTCGAGCAGCTACTATACTGACCTGTTTCTTTCTCCCAGTCTCAAAAGTACTTACTGACCTATTCAAAGACATTCCTCAAAGTACTTACTGACCTTATAAGCGGCAATTTCAAAATGATCATTAATCACACTACTAAGCCTTTTATCTTTTCAGCATTATATTTTCCATGAACTCTTTTACCTCCGTTGGACTTATATTCAAGTATTATTTTAATTGCAAAAACATTAATTGAAATGTGTATATATAAATGTTATTTTATACTCAAATTGCCTTTCTTGATTTTATAATCATTTTATGAATTATAGTGGGCTATCTTCTCACAAGGCCAAATTCCGTTAACCTGCACGGTATACAATTACCCTTCATTAGAACGGAATCCTACTACAAGTAGAAAAAGAATAAATAAAATACCCGCTATAAGACAAGCTAAGACAAAACATTACTTTCTTACTTGCCATTCTTACTACAAACACCATAATACCTCAAAGACTATGAAGTCCTAACTAGTCGTAACAACAACTGGAGGTGGAACTACGCAATGCACTTGTGGTTCCCAAAATATCTTAGAAATACTCCCTAATTAACTATGTACAATTTGTCTGTGGAGTGTAAAGGATAGAATAACAACTTTTAAACATGAAAAACCCGCTGAATATTTACTCTATGTATAATACTATATACAAGGAACTAAGAAAACGGTCTTAGTAATAAAACTACCTCACAATCATTGTGTCAGAACAAATATTACTATATTAAATATATACTACAAAAACATGATATATATAATACAAAAACACATGATATTTATAAAAGTACAATATATATATATATATATATATATATATATATATATATATATAATCATATCACCCCGAGCAAGGCGGTAACGCCACTGATGTGCAGAGGGCTACATAAGAGTGAAAAGTTTGGAGGAAAGAAAGCCGGAAACCACATCCTAAACAGGGAACAAGGGATGAGCCTCTACACCTGTTCAATAGACATGGGTGGAGTGTGAACCGGGCGATATATTCATATTCTCTTCATTACGTGACCTAGGTTTCTACAATATGATTGTTTCGAAAACTTTTTAATACAAATGTGCACTGGTCTAATTTTATTTTGACCAAAACTAAGTAATTAAACAATCAATATATTATTCATGTATATATATATATATATATATATATATATATATATATATATATATGATAATCTAAACTTATTTATAAATGGAACTTTGTCTGTGTGTGTGTCCGTTACATATAGACTCCGAAACGGCTGAACCGATTGTCTTAAAAATTTACACAGTTGTACTATAAGCGTCTGCGAGTGTTCTTAGCTAGGTTTTGTGTCGAGGTACCCCCGATAAATATCGAAAATCGATAATCGAAAAAATCGGGTTATAGAAGGAGTGATCCGATTTTAATCAAATTTGATACATTCATAGACAAAGACATAAGAAACGATATTCAGAAGTTTCAGAGTTGCAGTTCTTACAATAGTGCAGAAAATCGATAATATATATATATATATATATATATATATATATATATATATATAAAAGGCAAGATGTTTGTGTGTGGGCGTGTTTATCTGCCTGCATGTCTGTATTTTTTCAGCCGTTTTATTTTAGTTTTTGCTTCGGGTTTGGCTCTAAGTAGGTATAATTGTAGTTCTTAGTTTCAGCCATGATACCATTTACTCAGAGGACTTATTTAGCCTTCAAAATTCAGTTTATGACGAAAAAAACTTATTTGATATCGATACCAGAAAATCAAAATTTGACTTACATCCATTCATTTTTCTTTCAGTCTACGGTTTCGCTTTAACTGGAAACTTTTTAGTTTTTTGTGCCAACGTCCAAAGAGTTTGAGGTCCAGAACCATGGATTAGTTTTAAAGCTTTCATTACACCCGAGCAACGCCGAGCTATACTGCTAGTATGGCTATATTTTTTTTAAGATTAAAAGAAAACTGTTAATACATAACCGTTTTATTTAAAACATAAATTAATCCCTCACTAAAATCATTTAAATACTAATTTGCAGTTTAAAAAATCATGGCCATCATTTACTTTGGTTTATAACACATTGAATTAAGTCCCTTGGCATCCGCCTGATGAATATTCATGAGCATTCTTAAATTTAATCTTTTTTTTTAACCAGTAACATTTTTACTCTTGTATATAAATATTTACAAAATGAAATCCTTGCATTTAACTTGATGAAGTCCCTCAGCGGACGAAACGCCTCAGTTAAAATAAGTTTTCCTTTGTAGTCTTTCTTCATCAGTCAGTGAAGTGCCATACGTGATATACGCTTGGCGACCATGTCTCGAAAGAGACATGACTGACTGGGCAGAAGATTATCCCGCATTAGGTTGCCATTGCTTTTGTGGTAGACTGGTTGTCAGCCACAGCTATAGAACCCAATCTGTCCTTTTCTTTGACTCATAGCTAGAGGGGGGAGAGATGTTTTATATTATTAAGTAGTAATTAGTGGGGGATCAGTTTATTACTTCATAACAATATAAACCTGATCACCCACTTTATGCCCAGTAGATGCCTTAATTATATTTTCAACTATTATATTCAGTCAGTCAGTTAAGTGCCATACGTGATACACGCTTTGGGCGATCATGTATCGAAAGAGGCATGGCTGACTGGGCAGAAGATTATCCCGCAGTAGGTTGCCATTGCATTCTGCGATAGACTGGTTGCCGACCAAGACTACAGAACCCAATCTGTCCTGTTATTTAACCCATAACTGGAAGGAAGAGACGGATTAATACCTTTCCCAAGGGTATTTGCGCGTAAGTGAAGGCAATGAATTCAGCTGAAATTCGAACTCGGCTCCCCGATTTCTCGTTCCGAGCCGATATCCAATGCACCACAACGCAAAAATGTAAAAACTAGGAACATGCAACATAGCCACGAGTTAAGCAAAGTGAGGATAACTCTACTGAAATAAATAATTCCACAAAATTTAAACATAAAACTATCATATTGTGGAATCACGTGTATTTCCATACAGCTCATCCACATCCACGTTCACGCATGTACATACACACGCGCGACATTACGTGATAATCTTGCTTTTCCACATTTTTCCGGGATGTATAAATAGCAGAAACACGTGCTACACATAGCAGAGCAGTTAGCAGCAATTCCAGTTCGAATACCAAGCAAGACAGTTGGCAGTTTCAGCTGCCCGCGATAGCGCCATGCTATCGCGGGGTCGCGTTCTTCAATCTCATCTTATTCTCTCACACACCCGCACTACTCATTTACTGTCGGCAACAAAAAAAAGAAAAAGATCGAAGACATCACTTCTGTTCTTTTTCTCACTAAGAAAACATTTGCTCACTGCTATCACACACACGCACGCACATACACACGCACGCACATACACACGCACACACACACACACGCACACACACGCACAGACATACACACGCACATACACACACACACACACACACACACACACACACACACACACACACACACACACACCGCGAAACAGAAACTGGTTTTCTTTTACACAAATTTGTTTCACATCATTCAACCGACTTTAAACAATGAACTCTAAAACCCACACATTTAAAGGAGAGACTTGTGGTGAACAGGAAGTTATCTCTTTAACGACTTAAAACAAAATGACATAAATGCATTTCTGCAATCAGAGAATAACACACACACACACACACACACATATATATATATATATATATATATATATATATATATAAATTAGAAAAGACTTTTGATTTACTACAATTTCAATGGGTAATACATATTTCACCGTATAATGATGGAATTGCGGCTCGTCAGACCCAAACGGTACAACAGCTGATCCTCAAAATATTCCCCCCCACAAAATTTTTTTTTACACAGACGCTCACAGGTCCATATTTAGAATAGACATTTGTAACGGTAATTTACAAAAGAAATAAAAAGAAAATAAACAGTATACTGAGAAATAAATTTTAACTTCATGTCTCGACATAGCGTCTATAGCGACTCGTCTGCTTTCTTAGAAAAATATGAGGTGGAAAATTTAACATTGAAATTTAGTTTCAAATATGATGGGATATATTTACGGTACAAAAATAAATTGTACATCATAATTTTAATAGAAATTGAAAAAATAACTACTATTAATATTATTTTAAAAATTCATATTAATTTAAAAATTCAGTTAAAATAATTAAAATTAATAAAAAAAATAAAAATTATAATCAAATATAGAAAGATAAACCTAAAAAAAGAGGGAACAAATCAATAAAAAGAAATATATATATAGTGTAAAAAAGTTATGGAACACGTAGGTTTTAAAGCCACTGTTCATGCATTTACTTTTATAAAGAGTGCTCGATACAACGTAGAGCTTTATATTGTAATGGTTGTTACAATGGTTTATAAAAGCATAGTATCACTACACAAAAATTTTCGCGTTTTGGAGCTACGTTTGCTCTTCATCTGGTGATAAGTTGAAATGAAAAATAAATGGTGAAAACGATTTATTTTTGGTCATATGATATGTAAGTGGATGTAGGGTGGGAGTTTAGTACGATTTAGCCGGCAGTTTGTATCCATAGTAATACAGCCCTGGGTTAGGAGAGGGGTGCAGAGTAGCTTAGTTTTGGACAGGTCACTTTTTAGTTTTGTTTGGGTAATTCTTATATTGGGATGTAAGGTTTTTTAAGAAAGGGTAGATATTTTTTATTTTACTACTATCTATGAGTGGCTGGAATGAAGTTACTATCAATGTTGTGTGAGTTTATTTTCTTTTATGTATACGATGTTCATTTTTTTTATTTTGAGTATTAAACGTGGGTATTAATTACCTTTTTGGAGGGGATTATTTTATGTGAATGAGGTATTTTTTGGTTAATTAAATTTTAACGAAACATATTTTCGATTTTTACATAACACTGCTAATTCATCTCTATGCTTCAATAGTTCGCCATTGTTGGGGTACTTTAGAATGTGTAGCTTTTCGCTTAAGCATAAAGGGCAGATGTCGTTAAGCGAGTTGCAGGTTCTAGTTTTCTTCCAGGATTTTCCATTTTACTTTGGGTTTCTGTTTTGTGGTCTTTAATTTCCAAAAATATGCAGAAAGGGATGTTTGGTTTCGATATAAGTTGTTTTTGAATGAAGTTAAGTGCGTGTATCAGCGTTGCTTAATGGTGTTCTTTGTAGATCCGATGTAGACTTTATTTATATTGGGGTTTTCAATTGATGTTATATTGCATTGATAGACAATGGAATTTATTTTACATCTATTTTGTAGTGGGCAATTATTGGGGTTTCTACAATTGTATAAGTTTTTATTGTTGTGCTCTTTATTATTTTGGTAGTTATTGTTACTTTGATTAACATGCTGTTTTAAGATATATTTATTATGATTAGTTATGATTTTTTCGAGGTTATTTGTGCAACTATAATTTAGTTTAAGTGTATTTTTGTTAAAAGTTTTGCTTAGAGGGTTGTTAGTGGGGAAGTGTTTTTTAATTAAATTGAGGAACTTCTGCCCTAACTTGATGCTTACCATTTGGTTGAAAGGAGGTGTATATCAAATGATTTTTCATTTTCTATTTTTCCTGTTATGATTATAGTTTGTTATGTACTTGATGTTTTGGTTTTTGTAGCCACTTTTTTAGGGACTTATTGTAAAGACTTTTATGTTTGTTAAATATTTCTTCACTGGAGGAGTTTTTACTAATTCTATATTCTATGGAGGAGGGTATATGTTTGATTATACTTGGGGGTGATTTGACTTTGGGTGGATGTATAATGGATTTTCATTGGGTTTTATGTATGGTTGGTAATTATTATTTACTAAGTCGAGTGTTACATCTAGGAAGTTTACTACTTTTAAATTAATGTTAACTATTACTTTTAGGTTTAAACTTTTAAATTCTCTGTGAATAAGTTTTCTTATTTTGTCTGTTTTAAAATGTGTGGAATTTTGTACAAGCATGAGACCATCGTCTCTACATAACCCTATGTCTTGTGTGTTTATGTCATGGTGTGCAGTAAGATTGTATAGTGCAAATAAGCCAATGAAATCAGAAGACTCTGCAGAGTCTAACGCACCCATTGTAATATCAAATTGGTTAATAAAGTTATTTTTTATCCATTGTTCTTGATTATGGATAATAACAGATATCTTGGCAGCCATTATTATATTATATTATATTCGTCCTTGGTTAAGTCCAAGTAATATGTGGCAATTCCAGTGCTAAAGTGAAGAGGTCTTTGGATATTGATGGGTAATAGTCAACTATGTCAAATTGGATCAAATAGCAGTTGTTTTTTCTTTAATATTGTTAAACCAATTTATGACATCAGTTGTGTTTGTCCACTGGAGTAATCCAAGGTTCCGTTTGATTCGTTTGTTGATCTGTTCTAACGGAACCTTGGAAACGCGAAGACTTTTGTGTAGTGATACTATGCTTTTATAAGCCATTGTAACAACCATTACACTATATATATATATATATATATATATATATATATATATATATATATATATATTTAAAAGCGATCCGCTTTTGACTTCTAAAAAACTATAAGCACGAGTGATTTTGTCTACTCTATTCAGAGGACCCAATTTAAGTGATTCCTTTGACCAGGTCGGGCAGACACTATTGGCTTATCCTGTCATCCTGCTTTTCTCTCTATCCCTCCTTCATTAAAAAAAAGAACATTTCGTAAAGCCAGACACAAAGAGGAAGACACTGAAAACGAACATTTCATTGAGTGGTTACATCAACCACTATAACCCCGCTCCACTGATACACAATTATCCCATAAAATCTCAGCGTATCACGGCCTTCACACATTCAACAAACTAAAATCTCCTTAACAATCGTGGTGAACCAAATAAGGAACATTCTTAAATTCTTCTTATCAACCTTGTAACAGATATATGAACACGAAGTAGGGAACTGGAGCATGTTTATTAAACTGGCCTTGTGCCAAACATAACCGAATTTCCCACAATTTATTCCAGAAAGTTGGAAAGATAAAACTTTCGTTTGTATAAATAAATGAAAAGTAATTTAGAGAGCAGAATAACAACCAATTTGTAGGAAGTGAAATTATTAACTGTGAAATGTTCTAAGAGAAAGTTTAGTGAGAAGTTTACAGAATTAAGAGTGAAATTTGATTTGTGCTTTTTATGTCAAGTATGAACAGGGTAGTCGTAATGTCTCGTTCTTCTCTTTTTGCTGTGGACAGCGAGTAAATGAAGAGGAAAAGGAAAGATGAAGAAAACAGCACGAGAAAGTGAGAGGGTGCGAATGTAGGCCGCCAGGGGCGGCGCTGATTATTTTCTTATTGCATTGTGTCCTCCCTCTCTTTTCTGTTCCCTTGTCTCTCTGACTGACCGACCGAAAAACGTGAAATATGTAGCCAACTCGGATCACGTCGTCAGCTCCCAACCCAAACTCATTTTTGGGCGGGAAGAAACATGATACTTGAAAGTTAAATTTGTTCTTTTCTGCAAATCGCTCTCTTTTCATTGGTTAATAAATATTTTCATACTGGCCCGCGAATTTGCAAACAGTGAAGAAAAGAGTTACTTTTATTTTATACTCACCACAAACATTACTCATTTTGTAAAATCCAGAATTGTTAATGTTTATATAAAAAAGATATTTTAATTGTTTAATATTTTTATACATTTCTTATGGCGAGCTAAACTAAACAAGGCCAAACCAAATCAAATCCAACCACTAATAAACTCGGTTCATCACAGACTTTACACAGACTTTTCAAGACATATTTTAAATAAAAAAATAATGTTCTCTCTTTAAATAAATCTTACATTTATTGTTACAAACGATATCTCTTTTTATACTTGCTCAAAAAAAAAAAAAATTTTAATGTTAAAGGCTGTTCGCTAGCATAATCGACTCCTAACCACATAGTATTATGTTGTCTGTTTGGACTCATGGTATTACTGTTGAAATTGCAAGATAGAATCGTACTATGTTCTATTCTAATAGTTTCTTTTCTTACACTTCTCATATGTGGAACTCTCTTCAGGTTTTTAGCTTCTTGCTTTCTATTAAGTACACTACGTTATAATCTTGAAAAATTTAAGTGCAATTCGTCATCTTTCTGAATCTTTTTTTTTTTTTAATCATATCACCCCAAGCAAGGCGATAACGCCACTGATGCGCAGGGGGCTACGTAAGGGTAAAAAGAATGGAAAAGAGAAAGCCGGAAACCACATCATAAACAGGGAACAAGGGATGAGCCTCTTCACCTGTTCAGTAGACGTGGGTGGAGTAACGATTTCCCAATTTCCTTCACTCTCAGTAACTCCTTGAGTTTTAGTGACTTTGTCGATTTGCTTAGCGTAAAATGATTTTTAAAAAATGTTCCAAAAATAAATTCTTCTTCTTCTTCATGTGCTGTGTTCCTTCAGGGCGTAGGCGATCATGGGCGTCCACTTGCCTCTGTCTCTTGTCGTTCTAAATATTTTTCCTCTTGGTATCTCTCTCAAACCCCGCTCCGCCATCCATTTGATCCTATCAAATAGGTTTCACGCTGCTTTCCCTTTGTCTTTCTTTCCTTCTATCCGTTCTGTGACTATTTAATTCTCCAGGCCCTCCTTCCTCATTACGTATCCCAGGAACCTCCTCATCTCTCTCTCTCTCTCTCTCTCTCTCTGATGTTAAGTATGAGTTTTTTTCCTCGTTTGCATCCTCTCCCACTCCTCATGGTTGATCACGTGCTCCGTCCTTGGTATCCTGAGCATCCTTCTGTAAAACCACATTTCTGCTGCCTAAAGCCTCTCTTTCATCCTTGATGAGATCGTCCAACATTCACTGCCATACAGAAGGACAGATGTCACATAGCAATCCAGTACTCTTTTCTTTGTCTCCAATGAGATCTTCCTGTCTCACAGTACTCGGGTTTATTACGGTCATTCTTTTCTGAAGAAACTTTTAAATCCTTCACCGGTTCACCTTGCCGGTGTTTACTCTCAGCCGGCTGAGCTTACGCTATGCACTTAAAATTAACTATGCTGCTTAAACAAGAAAATACAACTTGTGTATTTGTAGGTTGCATACAGTTTACACATTAACTTGGATGTGGATTCATATTTCTTTTCGTGTTCAGTATAATTTCATGTTGACAAATATTCAAAACTTTATTAAGACTTTCCCATAAACATGGACCATACAACTGAAAAATCAAATGAAGACAATAATACCCATAAAAGTGAAAGCCCCAACGATGCCAGTCCGTTTGATACGTCAAAATATAAATCATCCGAACAGAGTGAAGATTATGGATATTATTTTTATCCAGAAAGAGGAAGCACGAAAGTTAAGACATTTTGGGAAAATCTCTGGACTGAAGGTCGAGGGAAGAAATTCAAATGTGAAGCTAATGTGACTTGGTGCATTTCAAATCGTAAGTTTATCTTTACGTTACCGCTTTATTTTCTATACTAATTGACTAGAGAGTGAAACAATCTGATTTTGTAGTCCCGTTCGTATTTATTTATTGTTACATTTCTTAGTCGTTTTTCGTTAAGTTAAGAAGAACATGTGGATGTGCGTTGTGGTACAGTGGATATCGGCTCGGAACGAGAAACCGGGGAGCCGCGTTCAAATTCCACGTGAAGATCCATTGGAATCCATATTCACTTACGCGCAAATACCCTTGGGAGAGGTTAATCCGTCTCTTCCTTCCAGTTATGGGTTAAATAGCAGGACAGATTGGGTTCTATAGCCTTGGTCGGCCACCAGTCTACCGCAGAAAGCAATGGCAACCTACTTACGGGATAATCTTCTGCCCAGTCAGTCATGTCTCTTTCGAGACATGATTGCCCAAGCGTGTGTATCACGTATGGCACTTAACTGACTGAAGAAGAACAGTGTGTATTACTGTGACAATACGTTTTTTGGTTTTTAAAATTAAAAATTCAACATATTTTCAGCAAAGGATGGTTTACAAAGTCTGTTGAAACGTCCAGAAAATACGGAAGTGAGATGAAAGAATTAATTGTACCATGCCGAAAATTACATAGTTTTCTTTTTCCTGTGAGGAGTGTAACCTTTGAAAAACGTGACCTTTTATTGTTGCACTTTCGATCACCCAATACGGGTCAACAAAAAATGTTTTTAATTTTAAAATCATATGGCTAAAATATAGCTTTTCAATTTTCGTTTATAGTCTTTCACTGAAGAAAACGATGAATGGAATAAGTTTTAAAATATTTCTGAAACCTTAAATATTCTTGTAAAAATTCATTCAGTCAGTTAAGTGCCATACGTGATACACGCTTGGGCGATCATGTCTCGGAAGAGACATGACTGATTGGGCAGAAGATTATCCCACAGTAGGTTGCCATTGCTTTCTGCGGTAGACTGGCTATAGAACACAATCTGTCCTATTATTTAACCCATAACTGGAGGGAAGAGATGGATTACCTTTCCCAAGGGTATTTGCGAGTAAGTGAATATAATGGATTCAACTGGAATTCGAACGCGGCTCCCCGGTTTCTAGTTCCGAGCCGCTATCCACTGTACCACAACGCACAATTCATCCAAAGAAATGTTTCTCTTATCCTTGTTTTTGTTTAAAGGCAATTAAAAGCTTCTATTTTGTTTTCACAATTTGGAGCACATTTTCTGAAAAGTAGCTAATTTAGAAAAAAGTTGATAACCTTCCCCAATGAATCTTGCATTATTAATAATTTCCCGGTCGCTTGCTAATTTATATACATTTTTCAGGAAATCTCCACACGTTAAAAAAAAACCTTGTGTCACATCTCGCTCCAGGGGGTGGGGGCAGGATATCTATACATTTCAGGAAATTAATTGCTTGGAGGGGAACATGTAAAAAAAAATAAAAAAAATATATATATATATTTATTAAGCTCTTTCAAAATGACTTAAGTCATTTTGAAAGAGCTTAATAAGTCCTGAAAGTTTAATCCTGAAAGTTGAATAAGTCCTAGCATTTTAAAAACCCAATTTAATGTTTTTCACCGGCAAAAAAAGTGAATTGTTTGGTGAAAGTAACTTAAACCTTTGTTTGTATTAAAAATTGTGTCACTCACAGACAGAAGAAAAACAATTTTTTACCAAAAGTTCGAACGTATTAAAAAGAATTAAACATTTTTTTAAAAAAATACGTTGATCTTTTCTCTTAACATTTATTTTTGCCGATAAAACTTTTAAGTGTGGGCCCTTTTTTTCTTCATATGATTTTTTTCAGCAAATTCGTGGAGGTGCCTCAGCTTAATTATTTAAGCTCCATATTGGGAATGTTTTCGATATTAAGCCTTAATATCGGAAACATTCCCAACATGGAGACTTTCAGAGAATTAAAAAAAAATGTTTTTGTTTGATAAAAAAAAAAAATTAACTTGTTTTGTTACTATGTTAAACAAAAAAAAAAACACGAAGAATAGTTGATTAGCGCACTTTTTTTAGTCGTCTTTCATTGCAATGTAATTCTCTTAAAGTTAAAACAAACTTCCAAAACTATACTTTTCTTTTCTGAAGTTTTAATTGAAGAACACTTAGAACAAGTAACACTCAGTGTTAATGTCATTTTTTAACAGTAACACTGACGGGGCATAAGGCAAAAAAAAAGAAGGTGCGTTTTAAAAGTTTTACTTTTATTTTATTTATTTATTTATTTATTTTTAGTTGCAGCGAATAGATTCAAAGAGCGGCATTAATAAGTGGCAAAAAAAAAGAGTAACGAAAATTGTGGAGAGCTGTGATCGCCCACATCCCGAAAGAATGGCATAAATTATAAAACTAAAACTAAAAGACTTAAGAAGAACAATTATTCGTAGGCTAAATCACTAAACAGACACTGTTCTTTAGCCAAAAGGCCGATAAAGCAACGTACAAAAATATATATTTTTTTTTTACTTAGCCTCTTCTAAAATGAACATAATGATTTTTGATGGGCGAAGAGACGGTTTCAATCTCATTGACAAGAAGTGTTTTTTTTTTTTTTTCCTCTTGTGAAAATGACCTTGGGAAAGGATATGGAATTGCTGCTTAACTCCGTTCATTGATGTATGTTTTCTGAGAAGTAATATATTTATTATTTACAAATGAAGAATAAAAAGAAAGACTTACTGTAAATTTTCATTCTATCTCTATTCTCTCTCTAGTCATTATTTTATTTTTTTGCCTTTTTTGATTAAGCTTCCCCCTAATCTGAATATTTCGTTTTGTTCGATAACAACCAAAGCAAATGGATTTAACGAGTCTGATTTCAATAACTTAAATCTCATTTGGTGTTTGTGCGATAAAAAGTTAAGGATTTAATTATTTATTTATTCCGTTCTCATGTAATAACAGCAGGTGAAATTTTAAATGGTTAGACAAATTATCGAGGGGAGATAATATCCCGATATGGGAGACTTATTTGGGCTTTGTGATTAAAATTACAGCTTGTTTAACCGGCAATTAAGTTATAATTTTAGAATAAAAAAAATAAAGTGTAAAAAAAAAAGAAAAAAAAATGGAGAATATTTTAATGTTTACAAAAAAAAGTATATTTTGTTTCAAACTAGTTCTGCAGAACAAACACGGAATTATCTCCCCTACATTTGATTTCCCTGCCAAAGTTTCATATTCTGATTTATTTTTAACAGTCGTGCATAGGAAATAAAAAGATTTATCCTTTTATCATATTTAATGGTTTATCAAAACTAGCAGTTATATTGCTAAAAAGTTGTCTCTTTGTTTAGTAAGGTTTTAATTGTTTCTTTTCCCATTTAAAAAAAACACAAACTTTCCTCTTTCTAATGCACTTATCAATTTACAAAGCTGTACTTTTAAACGTAAGAAAAACTTACCTTTTGTCTTTTTAACTGATTAGGTTAAACCTCTTACAGCAGATAAATCATAAAAACTGTCATCGTTTTTATGCTATTATTTTTTTTTATTGTGTATATTTGGTTTACTTTCCATAATGATGTCTGAATCTAATTAACCTGATGTAACCGGAGAGAGAGTTATGAAAGAAAGATTCATTCCTTCATTTTCCCTATTATAGACAGCATTATATTTTTGATATAATAACACTAATTCAGGAATGGAATGGCTGAAACGAATAAGAATGACAAATATGCTTTGTTCTCAGACTTTAATGCCATTAAGAGATACATAAAACTATATCTAGACTTATTTATAAATGGAACTTTGTGTGTGTGTCCGTTACCTATAGACTCCGAAACGGCTGAGCCGATTTTCTTGAAAATTTACACAGTTGTCCTATAAGCATCTGCGAGTGTTCTTAGCTAGGTTTTGTGTCTAGGTTCTCCCCCCACCCCCGATAAATATCGAAAATCAATAATCAAAACATCGGGTTATAGAAGGAGTGGTCCGATTTTAATCAAATTTGATACACTCATAGACAAAGATATAAGAAACAATATTCAGAAGTTTCAAGGTTGCAGTTCTTACAATAGTGCATAAATTGATTTAATATATATATATATATATATATATATATATATATGGTGCAGTGGATGTCAGCTTGGAAGGTGAAATCAGTGAGCTGAGTTTCAATTCCAGTTGAACACTCTGCATTTACTTGCACACTAGTACCCTTGGGAAAGGTATTAATCCATCCCTTCCCTCCTGTTATGGGTTATATAACTGAGTTCTGCTGTTCATGCGATCTGTGGTGAACTTCTGCACCAATTGTTTGTTATCAGCAGTTCCAAAAAGTGTGGATGGTGCTACACAAGCCTTCACCACTGTAAACAATTCTTTGTGTGGCAGTCTGAGTTAGACACTCATACATCGAAATTGATGGGAGAGTCCATAATATATATATATTTACTGTACTTAACTCTATTATAGTCATCAACATGAGTCCCTTCTATTTTTGTTCTGAAGAAGTTTAAATAAACCTGAAACTGCATTCTAAACATTTCAGACAATTATAGTCATTTCTTTCTGGTCTAAACCTTCCCAGACTTTTTGCTGAAAGTTTTAATCCAGAAAAATTCAGGATGCTCGGCAGAAATTTTAAGCTTTAAAACTTCAGGCTTGTGTTCTTTCACTTGTTAACATTAAACAGTTGGATTTACGACCCACATCTGCAGACATTAAATGCAGGAGATAACTCTTGTATTTTTTAAAAGTTTTCCTCCATGTAAAGGTTACTGTGTTGAATTTATCTATACTTGAAAATAAAACAGTATTTACATTATTTGGACTATTGTCCTCATCTTTGTTGCTATTTGTACAACCTTTCGGGCGTTGTATGCTCTGGCCTTCTTCAGGTGCTAGGAATTTCAAACCGAACCCTTTATTTCAATCACTGGGGCATATCATTCTCATTCCTTGTGTAGTAATGCCTTGATTGGAAGTCATGAGTTACCTCCCTCTCACCCTGCAAGTTACTTGTTCACCACTGCTGTAGCCTGGTATTGAACTCACAACTCTTTGGGTCAAGTCACAGGAACTAACCAACATCTATATCTTTAAGGACACATAGCCCAGTAGATATAGGCGTTGGTTAGTTCCTAATCAATACTTCTCACCAGTTAAACTATTCACTTTGCGATTAGCTTAACACTAAACCTAACTTTTCTCGTTCTTGCTTTCCTTTCACGTAAAATTTTATTTCTCTTTAATTTTCCCTTTGTCTTGAGTTGATACCTATTAGCAAAATAAACCATTTTCTTATATAAATTATGGGTGTGCAGGTGGTGTAATGAATAACGGCTTGTGATGAGTCAAATGACAACTGAATTTGAGTTCATTGTATTCACATGCATGTGAATAGCCTTGAGAAAGGTAAAAATCCATCTCTTCACTCCCAACTATAGATTAAATAATAGGGCAGACTAAGCTTTTTAGCCATGGTTGATAACCAGTTTAGGAGAAGGACAACTGAATACAGATTGAGCATAGAACTAGCAATTCCATCCTGTAAAGACTTATGACAACCACAGCAGCAAATCCTAGCGAACTGAGAGCTCCCATATTCCTCTAGAAGTCTATGGGGTTTAAGTGAGTGTATAACTTATCCTTTTGATTAATTTTATAGATCACCATTTTTCATTGGTTCTTTTCTTTTGACTATGATGCATAAAGTGTGCGATGGATGAATTTTTTTTTTTCTTAATCGTATCACCCCGAGCAAGGCGGTAACGCCACTGATGTGCAGGGGGCTACGTAAGAGTGAAAAGATTGGAAAAGAGAAAGCCGGAAACCACATCCTAAACAGGGAACAAGGGATGAGCTTCTTAACCTGTTCAATAGACGTGGGTGGAGTGTGAACCGGACGATAGATCTATCTACTCCAATTAAAAAGAAAAAAAAAAAACATGGTGGTGGATTACTAAGTTTTAGTAAAAGTCCAGTCAAGAGATTTCTGCTAAAATCAAAAAAAATAAATACAAATATTAAAAATCTGTAAAATAAAAAATAAAAATAAAAACAGTTTACTGCTGTCAAACACATCACTAATTATATGTACTATACGGAACAATTTTACTATTTTATATACAAATATAAAAATGTGTGAGAAGTTTTTAATTTTTTGAAACTAGAAATGAGACTGTTGACAAATTTGAATTATTGTTTAAGTTGAATAAAAGTGAAAATAATACTGCCTTTAACAAATATATTTACCAAAATTATACAAAAATATCTTGAAATATTAAAGAGTAAATTTATTCAATAAAATTGCCATTAATTTCAACCATGGCCTATTGATGACTTCAGAATCTCTTGCAATTCTTCTGGATGGTCTTTTTGTTTAAATTGGTGAATGCTGCCATAATCCTTGCCTTCAGTTCATCTTTGGTATTACAATGAGTTTTGGTAGATTCTCACTCAACTGTGCCCCACCCATAATAATCAAGGGGTTTGCAGCCTAGGGAATTAGGTGATCAGATGTAATAGGTGATGTAGTCATAGACATTGTCTGACAGCTATGACTGGGTTCTGTGCTTGTGTGGTATCTTATAGAGTCCTGTTTCCAAACATAAGTTCTTCCAGCAGCCAGCCTCTTGACCGAGGGTAACACTTAATATAAGTTGTAATGTGTTGAGTCTGAGGCCCTGTGGGGAGATGAATGGAAGCATAGCATTGCCATCACTAGTGATCACTTGAAACACCTTCGTAATCACCATTTATAATATAAAATGGTGACATTTTACCCATCGCATTCTGTATTTTTTTTTTTTTTTTTTTTTTTTCTTACTAGAAACAAGAAATATTGAAATTGTTTATAAGATTTTTTAAAAATTTTTTCTTTTTATTCAGACCCAATGGTGAAATTATTGATGAGAGCTTTGAAGAGCCGCGGTTGGTATGTCATTTTTTTTTTTTTTTCTGGATTCTGCTTTCATGCCTTTCTGGCTCATTTCTTGAAGATTATTTTCAATAAATTTCTTTTTTTAAATAATCACATTTTTCAATCTTTAAAAATTATTAATGAAAATTATATCAAAATAAAAATAATATAAAAATGTTCAATACCGATTCCTATTGCATAGCAAAGTTTTCCTATTTCTTAATACTCTGCTTTTGGAATGCATTTTTGGCTATCATCCTCCACATGATGCAAAGGAGACAAAAAATAACGCCAAGACACGGAGCAGAGTACAAAAAACTTCACAGGGAGATAAGGAACAAATGCAGACAAGCCAAAGAGGAATGGCTCAACAACAAATGTGCAGAAGTAGAGAGACTGAGCAGGAACAACAAAGCAGAGATGCATAAAGAGATAAGAGAACTGACAGGACAAAAAACCTGTTCCTCAACAGGATGCATAAAATCCAAGGAAGGGACAATCATATTAGAGAAAGAGGAAATACTCCAGCGATGGGAAGAATACATAAAGGATCTCTTTTGCGACAAGAGAGAACAACCGAGAATACACAAGGAGATGGATGGACCGGAAATACTAAAATCCGAAGTGGAAGCTGCAATGGCCAAAATGAACAGAAACAAAGCACCTGGCCCAGATGGCATAGTGATAGAGCTGCTGACAGCCTTAGAAGAATATGGCATAGAAAAGATTACCGACATAATAAACGAAATTTATAGCAGCGGAATAATACCAGACGACCTATGCAAGTCGATATTTATAGCGCTGCCGAAGAAACCTGGTGCAAACAAGTGCGAACTACACAGAACTATCAGCTTAATGAGTCACATTACAAAACTGATTGTCAGAATCCTGATGAATAGAGCGAGAAGCAGAATCAGGCCAGAGATAGGGCAGGAACAGTGCGGGTTCGTCAAAGACACTGGAACAAGGAATGCCATATTCATGATTAGGATGCTCTCTGAAAGGGCATTACAAATGAAGAAAGACTTGTACCTATGCTTCATTGATTACGCAAAAGCATTCGACAAAATACGACACAAAGAATTGATGGAAATGCTAGGCAACCTCGACATTTTCAGCAAAGATATAAGAATAATCAAGAATCTCTACTGGCAGCAAACGGCCTGCATACGGACAGGTAACGACCTCAGTAGATACACAAAGATAGAAAAAGGTGTAAGACAAGGATGTGTCTTTTCACCGGATTTGTTCAACCTATACAGTGAGAATATTTTGAGGACCCTAGATGACATTCCAGAAGATGGATGAGCAAAATACTAACACACAGGAAGATCTCAATAGAAACGAAGAAAAGAGTGCTGGACTGCTACGTGATGTCAGTTCTTCAATACAGCTGTGAATGCTGGACAATATCATCGAAAATGAGGACAAAACTGGAAGCGGCCAAAATGTGGTTCTACAGAAGGATGCTACGGATATCGTGGACTGAGCATACAAGCAACGACGAAGTGTTAGAAAGAATGGCAACAAAAAGGAAATTGATGCTGAGCATCAGGAAGAGACAACTGAAGTTCCTGGGACATGCAATGAGGAAGGAGAGCCTGGAGAACCTGATACTGACTGGACAGATAGGAGAGACAGAGGAAGGCAGTGGATAACATATTTGCAGGGTCTGATCAGGTGGATGACGGAACGGGGGTTGCCAGGAGCAACAGGAGCAAACATACTAAGAGCCACAAGGGATAGGGAGACGTGGAGATCCATGATCGCCTACGTCCTGAAGGGACAGGGCACATAGAAGAAGAATAATAATACACCTTTGGATTTCGGTGTCACACTTTCTGTTCTCAGAAGATTATAAAAATTGTGAACCATATACAATGCAGTAGTTATTATTTACTGTTTTATAAAAATATAAATTTGAAAAATCTTTTTAAAACATTTATAAAAATGCAATATTTACATTACAAATTGGACATTCTGTAATTAAACACAAAACTTTCCCATCCACTGAATAGGGAGATCAGTCAGTTAAGTGCCATGTGATACACACTTGGATGATTCTGTCCCTTTTGATACATGACTGACTAGGAAGAAGATTTTTCCACAGTAGGTTACTATTGCTTTCTGCAGTAGACTGGCTGACAACCAAGGCTATAGGACCCAATCTGTTCTGCTGTTTAACCCATACATAGCTGGAGGGGAAAAAAGATGAATTAATATCTTTACCAAAGGTATTTGTGCCTAAGTGAATGCAACGAATTCAAACTTGGATTAGACATTCAAAATATTGAGTGTATGGGATCTCATCAAAAATTAAAAGATGCTCTCAACCTATTTTAGTGAATTTATATAGTAAGAGCAAATGAAAGAAATGCCCCCCCCCATGTTTTTCCCCCAGTTCAAAGTTCATAATTACATTTATTTGTCATGTGTTTTAAATTTTATTGACTGCAAACATTTTTTATAAATTTCTGAATAAAAACTTTTTTTTTTTTTCATAAAATGGAAAAAAAATAAACAAAATATTTTATGATTGGTTCACATATTTTTATAAACTTAATATTTTTATTTTTTTTTTTTTAATCATATCACCCCAAGCAAGGCGGTAACACCACTGATGTGCAGGGGGCTACGTAAGAGTGAAAAGGTTGGAAAAGAGAAAGCCGGAAACCACATCCTAAACAGGAAACAAGGGATGAGCCTCTTCACCTGTTCAATAGACGTGGGTGGAGTGTGAACCGTGAAATAATTCTTGTAAACCAGACAAGGGTAGTCTCGTTTGGAGAAAATTAGACAAGAAGTTTTGTCTGTGCTTAAGGGCTCAGGATACCCACTCGAATTGGCCTTATTCCATATCTGCCTGTGCATTCACCACAGTGGGAAGATTGTAAATAACTCCAAGTGAATCAACCAGATTACAAGTAGCAGCAGCAGCCATACTAGTTACAGCCGAGAAGCAGAGTTCAGTGTGATATTACTATTTAGTCCTTGAGTAGATTACTCAAGTGGACTTCCAAGAGAGGATACTACATATTATCAGGAGGATAACGGTACCATTCGCAAGGTACATGAATAATTATCTCACAAATAGCAAGATACCGGAATACCACCTCATAGTAATGACTATTACTAAAAATCCATAAGTAACTGAATTAATATACCAAGACACAAGACACTACAATCTTGTGATACCACAACACATCAGTAACCTAGACATTCTAAATATTCCTCAAGACTCCTGAAGCTGAATTTTTTTTTTTTTTTATCGTTTCAAATGGGTCATATTGGTTTAAAACTTATTCACCTTCACATGAACTTTTTAGCATTCATTTTGTGGAGTGCAGAACCACATCTTGATGTTGTTCCCGGGTCCACCTTGATTTAGTAGCACCTGTTAGAGTCCCAGCCATGGGCAAATAATACACTCAATAACAAAAACAAAACACATAGTACAATTACCAGCAATACCTTTTTTATTTGTCTCTATTTCTGATATGAGGCATTGTAATTATTTACACTATTTGCATTGTGTTTGCTAGGCTACAAAAATCTCCGAAGCCAACCAACCATAGAAATGAACACAGTTTGAGAACCAGTAATAGGGAGTTCCAGAGAAAAAACAATTGACGACAATATTGTAATATGACCTCTGATAAGATGATTACTGAGACATTAGATTTATAAGTCCCAAAAATTCATACACTGATGTCCTCAAGGACACATGGCCTAGTGGTTAAAAATGTTGGTTAGATCCATTGACCCAAAGAGTTGTGAGGTCAATAAAAAAAAAAAATTACAGGTTGAGTTAAAGGATGATAACTGATACTGAGACATCTGGAAGAGGCATGGCTCGTGGAATTAGAACAATCTAGCCTGGTTGAATGATATAAACGGTTCAGTTCGAAATTCCAATCCCCTGAAGAAGGTTGTCATGTACAACAATTAAAACATTGTGATTATGGCAACAAAGATGAGGGCAATAGTTCAAACAATGTAAATAGTGTAAATAATACCTTTTATTTTTATATATATATATACCAGCAATATGTATTTGTAGTAAAATTACCAACAATATATTTTATCAGTACTTGAAGGTATTCAAAATAAATTTAGTTGAAGCCATGAAATTGTGTTCAAAATATTTACATTGTAGCATCAAATAACCCATAGAGGTTAATATGCCACTATACAAAACCATAATATTCAGTTTGCCATAACCTGCCCCACATATACTCGGCCACAAGATGACATCATTACAAATAATGCGGTAAGTCATACAAACAGTGAAACTTTGAGAGCCAATATTTACGAGGTTTGAGCATATTAAGTTTTATGCATAACTCTGCCACTTTTATTATCAAACAGCTCTAGAATAATCAAAACAAGCAATACAATTTCCTTTATTGGAGAAATAGAATATCATTCATAAAAATTTATATATATATATATATATATATATATATATATATATATTAGTCATCCACATACAAGACTGTTTCACTGTATCACAGCTCATCAGTGTGACTAGACACATCCACTTGCTTCTGGCCGAGATCGAAACTCAACTGATTTGGTGTCAGTCGGAGTCACTACCCTCTAAGCCATGGAATCAGAAGGGAAATTTTAGCATGTTGTATATAAGCAATGCATACGCACACCAGTCACTGAAAGAACTCAATTTTTGATGAGTGATATCCACTTTCTTTAAGAATTCTGTCGTAAATTACCTTGTGTTTATCAAATATTTCTTTACTGGATGAGTGTGTGTTAATGCAGCGTTCTACTGATGATTGGATATGCTTGATAATGGATGGTGGGTGATTAGAATTGGGGTTTATATATATTGGGTTAGCATTGTTTTTCATGTAAGGTTGGAAAGTGTTCGATACTAAGTCTAATGTTATGTCTAGAAAGCCTACTTGCTTGATATTGGAGTTAATCACTATGTTAAGACCAAAGAATTTAAAGACTTTATGAATTAATTTTTTTTTTCATAATTAGCTTTGTGGAAAAATTTAGGAGTTCAAAAAGCAAAAATAGAAACAGGAAAATCATACGGTATAACCCTCCTTTTAATCAATCAGTTAACTTCAAGCTAATAGATAAGCCTTTTCCTAAAAATAACCCTCTAAGCAAAATCTTCAATAAAAATACAATAAAACTAAGCTATAGCTGCTCCAACAATCTAGAAAAAAATAATTAAAGTACACAAAAGCAAAATATTAAAAGCACACAACAAAAATAATTCCAACACTAATACCAGTCCGCCCCATAATAACAACCTCTGTAACTGTAAAAACCCTAACCAATGCCCCATGACCAATAAATGTCTAACGAAATTCCTGATATATATGTGTTCAATTTCATCCATGGAGAATCCTAAAGATGAAAAAATATATATCGGAAATACCATGAACGTATTTAAAAAGCGATTTTACAATCACCTCTCATCCTTCAATAACAAAGAAAAACAAAACGACATCTCTCTCCAAATACTTTTGGAATTTAAAAGACGAAAATAAAACGTCTAAAGTTAAATGGAAAATCCTTAAACAAGCAAGAACAGCTAACTCTATAAAGCAACCATGTTTCCTTTGTCTTCAAGAAAAAATTGAAATCATTAAATATATGAATAGCAACAAGCTTTTAAACCAGAGGCATGAAACCACAGTAAACTGCAAGCACATTAAAGAACTAACCTTACAATCATGCTAAAAAATACTACAAAAGCCAGAACTAGGACCCCCTAAAAATGATACACCTTCACCGTACTAACAACACTCCTACATACACCACAAACTGTGATCTAATTTTTGTTTTTAAATTTTTTTTAAAAATTAAAAATTCTATAGAAAAAATTGATTTACTAAATTCTAAAGTAAGGTTTAATATACATAATTAGATTAATTATGAAAACTGTCCTTAATACACACATTAAACTTCAACTATTACCTTAAATACAAACACACCTATTACCTATTCACCTATTACCTTAAATACAAACATTTAATCTTTCCTCCTATATAAAATTGTACTGATTATGCACCTATTACCTATTTACCTATTACCTTAAATTTTTAACATTAAATTGTACCTCTTACATTAAATCTTACTGCAAACTGTGATCTAATTAAAATTTAATAGAAAAAATCGATTTCCTAAATCCAAAATTAAGATTAAATATACAAAATTAGATTAATTATAAAAACTCTGCTTAAATACAAAAATATTCTGTACAAAATAAGCATCCCACCCCTTACCTGCTCCACTAAGAAATCCAAAGGCTATAATCCAGTCGCAAGATAATAAAAACCTGCATTCTAACTGCTAATGTTAAATCTGTCTAGAAAACTCACAGACACTCATTAAACAACCATATTCACTACTCACACCACTTCCTTCAAAATTCTAAGGGTCAATCCACAAGACTTATTCCCTTATCAATAACCCCCGCCAACATCCCACACACAACTGACCAAATATAAGAAAAGAGGTTTTCCATTCTTGTCCACACTGCCTGATGAGACGTAGTTTCAATGTCGAAGCAAATGTACTATTTGTAGTGGATATATATAAAAAAAGTTCTGTATATATTCTAAAATATAACTTATATAGGATGTACTGAAGGGAATTTTAAAAATTGTTGGTATAATCACAACTGGAGAACCTTAAAAATTGTACTATACTAACCAGTCATGTGTGGAAATGGCAAAGAACCTTATGTAACTTGGAGCATATTAAAAAAGGCCAGACTTTGCAACGGTGGTGATGTCTGCAGATTGTGCCAAGAAGAGAAGTTAGCCATAGTATCAATTCCAGAATGAGAAAAGTCAAAAGTAATGCCGGGATGTAAACACCCCAGAATATATATTTTAGGATGATACAAACCTGGATGAAAATGTTCACAATTTTTTTGACCAGTTCCTCCCTTATTTCAAACTTCCAATCATGCGTTCTAAAAGTTCCCGTTATATGTTCAAAAAAAGTGTTGGAAGATTGGTTAATATAAAATGCCTGAAGATACCAAAAGGTTGAAACTAAGGTTGCACAATCAGCTGAATTCTGAATGAAAATATTAAAAAGCTCTAGATTATATATGTATTGAGCACTTTTTAATACAACTTTGTAATTGGCTAATTTAATTCTTACCAATAACTGGTTATATACGTCTATTGAACAGGTGAAGAGGCTCATCCCTTGTTCCCTGTTTAGGATGTGGTTTCCGGCTTTCTCTTTTTCAAATCTTTTCTCGTTTACATAGCCCCCTATGCATCAGTGGAATTGCCGCCTTGCTTGGGGTAATATGATTTAAAAAAACAAAAAAAAAAACATATGCATTACTCTTAAGTAATGAATTCTATCAGTGACTGGTGTGTGTATACACCGCATATATATAACATGCTAATATTTCCCCTCTCTCATTCCATGCGCCCAAGGCTTAAGGAGTAAGGACTCCGACTGACACCGAATTGATCGAGTTTCAATCTCAGCTGGAAGCAAGTGGATGTGTCTAGCCACACTGATGAGCTGTGATACAGCGAAACAATTCTGTATGTGGCTGACTAATATATATATATATATATATATATATATATATTTTTTTTTTTTTGTTTTTCTAAACATATACTGGTAAATATAAGAGACAATGAATATCTATTATGTTTAATCATGAGTCATTCTAAACATTGTATTTTAGCTTTAATTTCAGGTGAAAATAAAGACAAAAATTCTTCAACATTTGGATAATTTTTTATCAAGTTGGTTCTAAGCTTTCGGCTCACATGAGCCATCTTCAGAGAGGTTACCAGGACGTTAACATGAAGACTTTATATTACTGTTATAGTGGAACATACTGCCATCCCTGAGAATAGAATGCTCTACTTTGTAAAAGACAGTAACAAGCGGTACGACGATGGGAAAAGGTCTTAGGTGAAGGCATTCACTATTCAATAGTCGATTTCGCTCCAACCCATAGCTTGCCTATATGGGTATTATTGTTAATTGTACCTTAGTACAATAAACTTGTATTTCTTATTCCTGGTGTGGAGTTCCATTCTTCAACTGATCTTTTTATACTGTATTCCTTTTCAGGATATATCAATTACATAATAATTTCTTGTCTGTTGATAAGCGAATCAGTCAGTCAATGAAATACTGATTAGCTACACATGCATGTCTTTTAGATTTATTTACATTTTGTTTTTTTTCTCGAGCAAGGCATTTCACTGCCACTATTGTGCAAGGGGTTACATAGAGGGGAAATTGGTGAGAAAGGATGGTTAGATATAGGAAATGTCAAAAGGAAGGTGATAGACGGGTAAGGATACCGAGAGTGAGGGTTGGGTAGATGGTGAGAGTGTTGGGAGAATAGATGCAAGTTAGTGTGATAAGAGGTGTCTATTGACCTTACATTTAAACTCCTGGAGATTTTAGCTGTCGGGAAAGCAGACATGTGGAAGGGAATTCCACAGGTGGGAAACGCAAGAAAAGAAGCTGTTGGAGTAGAAATTACGGTTACATCTTATCTGTTTTACTGTAAAAGGGTGGGATCTAGTTGCTAATCTAGTATCTCACCAATACAATGTGGCTTCCCTGTGTCTCTTCTACAAATATTTTCATGGCTTTTGCTCCGATGAACTTTGCTCACTGGTGGCCCCTATATATGAATTTACTCAAGCCACAAGATTAGTAACTAGGTCCCACCTTTTTATTGTGAAACCAATAAAATGTAAATGCAAATTCTACTCCAGCAGCTTCTTTTCTCGCACTTCCCGCCTGTGGAATTCCCTTCTGTTTACTTGCTTCCCCGACAGCTATAATCTCCAACAATTTAAATGAAAAGTCAGTAGTCATCTTCTATCTCACTAACCTGCATCCTCTCTCTCATGTTCCCTTCTCTGTCCACTCTCATCAGTATTCTCATCCTTCTCTTACCCACTTCCTGACACCCCCTATAACCTATCACTCTTATAACTTTCCTCCTATGTAACCCCCTGCACAACAGTAGCAGTAAAATGCCTTGCTTGGGGTGATACGATTATTAAAAAAAAAATCAGCATTGTTTGAAATGATTCTTTTTTTCTTGTATTTTTCAAGTGATGTGAATCTAAGACGTCATATTGCGTGTGAGCCATGCATCGGTTATGTGAATGGCGGATTTGATCCCAGTTCAAATCAGGTAAAGCTTCTGTTAATGTTGATGACCTCCTTGTAGCATTTTATCAAAACTGTGTTGTCAATAATTAATTCTCAGAAGTTGAACTTTTTTTTAAAAATGTTTTTTATTAAATGTTTTTCATTTAACCTTTCGTTATTACTCATCTTCTGAAATCCCAAATACAACTGACAGCCAACCCAAATAATTAAGAGAAATCAGTTACGATTCTAAAATCTCTGTATTTCACTTGTGTGGACATCCATTTTTTTTTTTTTTAACCTGTTATAGGTTGCCTGTTGATACACTAGATTTTAATTAAAAATGAATGAGCAGCTTTGAAATTCTCTGAAATTCGCAGTTATATCCAACATTGTATGAGCCGAGACCTTTTTCTTTAGTCTGCTGTGCTATACAATCATTTCTCTGAAAGAATGATAGAACAGACAAAATTGCTAAACAGACATTAAGACTAGTTCCTGAGAATTACCAAATCCCATACACTGACCTAAAACCATTAATTAAGAAACACATGCAAAACCAATGGCAAGCACAATGGAGCAGAAAAAACTTGAAATAAACTAAATACAATCTTACCCCCCCCCTCCCGGAAAGAAACCCTGCCATTATGGAAATTCTGAAAGGAAAGGGTTACACTAAAATTACACATTCATTCTTACTGAGAAAATCATCACCACCACCACTTAGATGCCAAACCACAGCAAAACATTTTCTAATTGAATGCATTGATCTTGACTCAGATGAAATTTTTTCAAGGCACACAACCTAAAAGGACTATTCAAAAATATTAAAATAAATAGAATTATAACATTTCTGAAATCAATTGGATAATATCTAAAATATATGAAAAAAATAAAATAAAAAAAACAGTTTGTTCATTTACTCTAAATATAAACAAAACTAAATCACTTTGCATAAAATGAATTTAGAGTTAAAAACACACTTTGACACATCTGCATATTTCATCAAATGACATTAGTGAATTTGTTGTATTTAAAGTAATTCTATAGATTTAAACAGTTATTAAACAGTTTAGTTATTGTTTATTTCATTATAATTTGATATTAGGCTTTCAAAATATGCTATTTCAAAAATATTGATGTTGCTTCTTTCCTTTGATACACTATTTACTTCCCTTTAAACTCTTAAACAAATACCAGGTGATGTAATCTTGGATGTGCAGGTGGTGTGGTGGATAACTGCTCAAAATTGAAACTGAAAGAGACCTGAATTCAGTTTCGGTCAATTCTATCAATGCTTCAAGCCACTAATTGACCTTTCATGCATTATTATGACTTAATTAAGGCTACTTCCCTGTTATAGTTAGTACTAATCTCATAGTGAAAATAAGGCTTTGCAGGCATATCACGTTAAAACACTGGTTCTTGTATGATTACCGAAGTTGAGCAATGTCAAATGTGGTCAGTACCTTGATGGGTGACCACTTAGGAATATCCAGTGCTGTAAGCTTGCAGTTGGTGTGACGGATAATAGCTCGTAAGTGGAAATCAAAGAATTGATTTCAGATTTCGGTCTGGTTTGTTATATTCACTTGCACATAAAAACCCGAGGAAAAAGTATGAATTCACCTTTTCTCCCCTTATTTATGGTTTAACTAGTAATGAAAGCTTTAAAACTAATCCATGGTCCTTGAGCTCAGACTCTTTGGACGTTGACACGAAAGACTAAAAAGCAATAGTTGTTTCCAGTTAAAGCAAAACCGTAGACTAAAAGAAAAATGAATGAATGTAAGACAAACTTTGATTTTCTGGTATCAATATCAAATAAGTGTTTTTGTCGTAAACTGAATTTTGAAAGCTGAATAAGTCCTCTGAGTAAATGGTATCATGGCTGAGACTAAGAACTACAATTATACCTACTTAGAGCCAAACCCGAAGCAAAAACTAAAATAAAAGAGCTGAAAAAATACAGACATACAGGCAGATAAACAGACACACACACAAACAGCTCGCCTTTTATATATATTATAGATTTTCTGTCCTATTGTAAGAACTGCAACCTTGAAACTTCTGAATATCGCTTCTTATGTCTTTGTCTATGAGTATATCAAATTTGATTAAAATTGGACCACTCCTTCTATGACCTGATTTTTTCGATATTTATCAGGGGTACCTCCACACAAAACCTAGCTAAGAACACTCGCAGACACTTATAGTACAACTGTGTAAATTTTCAAGAAAATCGGTTCAGTCATTTCGGAGTCTATAGGTAACAGTAACGGAGATACACACACACACACACACAGAGTTCCAGTTTAGATTAGATTAGATAGATTAGTAGGACTTATGTCAGTAAATAATTGCTATCGCCAAAACATTCTTACAATCTAAAAATATTTTCTTGTTGATTGCTCCTGAAAAAATCCAAAGTTATTTACAATGTGTTCAGTCTTCACTGGGCATCTCAACTTCAGTTAATTTTTCAGACGTGATGTGGCTACCATCTGTTTTTCTACAAATATTTTCATGGCAACTGCTCTGACAAGATTTTTTACCTTGGTGCCCGACCACATTAATTTAAGCCTGCTACTAGATTGGCATCTTGGTCCCACTCTTTTACCATCAAAATAGTTAACTGTAACTGTCACTTCTACTCCAACAGTTTATTTTCTCACACTCCCTGCCTGTGGAACTCCTTACTGTTTGATTGCTTTTCAATAGCTACAATTTTCAACAATTTAAATGCAGTATCAACTGCCATCTTCTACCTTCTTGAATTGTGTTCATCTTTTAACCTTTCTTCAACACCCCCTGTACTGAGTTTTTTCTCTCACTGTAACCCCCTGTGCACTAGTGGTAGTCCCACCTTGCTTGGGGTGAAATGATTAAAAATAAAAAAGGAAAAAGGAAACATCAAAAGGTAAGTCAGAAAAAATATCTTTGAAAATATTAACTTGCATCATTAAAATCTGATTTCCTGTAGTAATTCTGTAGTGGATCAATTTATTACTTAATAACAGTAGAAAACCGATCCCCCATTTTGTGTCCATTAAAGACTTACCTTAAATCCCTCCCACTCTCCATCATATGCACTAGGTTGTTACAGAAATAATGGCCGCTTGAAGTGTTGTATTTTAAAAAGCCATTTTAACATAGTATTCATGGTATATATGAGGTGAATTTTGGTATATGTAATAATTAATGTGTGCTCTTTAATAATTTTTAACTTATATTCAACCAGAAATATTCTTGAAACATAAAAGCCATTAATTATGAACATGACAAAACATGATCTTCGTTTAGTTTTCTTGCATGAGTTCAAACTTGGGCACAGTGCCTCCTAAACTTCTGCCAATATCAACAGAACATTGGGAGAGGGTCTATAAGTGGTTGGACAGTACGAAGGTGGTTCCAGAAATTCTGTACTGGAAATTCCAGAAATTCTGTATTTGTAGATGAAGAAGGTAGATGATGGTCATGCAGTCTTGACAATTAACAATTGCAGGCAGTTGTTGAGCAAAACCCACATCAAAGTGTTAGAGAAATGTCTCAGACGCTTGGTGTCAGCACTGCAAATTGCTGGTCATTTGCAGAGTATTGGCAAGGTAAAAAAAGCTCGATAAGTGGGTTCCTCCTGACCTCAATGAAAATCAAAAACTTAGGCACTTTAAAGTGTGCTTGATGCTCTTTCCGCGTAACAACAATGATCTCTTTCTTGACTGAATAGTCACTCGTTTCTAGAAGCCAATCAGACCACTAATGCCGTCAACTTACTGAAATGCATGCATGAGTGCAAAAAATGAGACCTGCATTAGTAAATCAACACGGTCCAATTCTGCTCCACAATAATGCACATCCACCTGTTGCAAGAAAGACATTGCAAAAACTCAGACTTTGGATACAAGAGTTTACCACATTTTTCATATTCTCTTCACCCACCGACTATAATTTTTTTAAACACATTTTTAAATGGTAAAACTTTTAGGTCTAGACCAGAGGTGGAATCAACTTTCAAAGATTTAATTGTGTTGCAGCCAATAACTTTTTATCAATGAAAAATAAATCTCGTTAATCAATGACAGAAGTTCATAGATGCTCAAGGCTTGCATTTTAACTAATTTCAACATTTCTACAGTTAATTTTTCAAGAAGAAAATCTTTCCTGAAATCGGCCATTTTTATAACAACCTAATATATGTGAGCCTAACATTACTCAATCTATTGTTTTAATTCAATCTTCAGGTGGTCGTATGTCAGAATACAGCAAAAAAGAAGTGGCAATGTTGTAATGTTCTTGCTCATGAGTTTATCCACGCCTTCGATTACTGCAGAGCAAAAGTTGACTTCATGAATCTCCACCATTTAGCCTGCACAGAAGTAAGATATGTTTTTTTTTTAAATTTTCTTTTATAACATCAATACCATTTGCTAGTTAAAGGCAATGCCTGTGTCGAAACATAATGCAACTTTTTAAACAACGTTTTTAAAAGTATTACAATAATTTAAATATCTTCTTTAAATATTTGTCTATACTTTCGAGATGAGTTAGTTTTTACATTATTTACATTGTTCAGACTGTTGTCCTCATCTTCATTGCTGTGTTTGACGTTTCAGACGTTGTACACTCTGGCCTGCTTCAAGTGCTAGGAATTTTAACGGAACCCTTTATTATGATCACTAGGGAGTTTAAAGGGAGATAACTACATGACTATCAGAAGAGGCATCGCACATGAAATGAGAATGATATACCCCAGTGATCGAAATAAAAGGTTTAGTTTGAAATTCCCAGCACCTGAAGAAGACCCGGAGCTTACAACGGCCGAAACGTTGTAAACATAGCAATAAAGATTAGGGCAACAGTCTGAACAATATAAATAATTTAAGCTTCTTTAAAGTATGGAAGACCAAAATATATCAAAGACAAAAACAGAAACTGTTGTACATAAAGAGGTGCTGAAAAGTTCTCAAGCTGAGAAAAAATGGATTTAAAAATAGTTTTGGTTATTTGTGCAGATTTTGAGAACTGAGTTGGTCATAGAATTCTTCAGCCCCCCACCCCCAATCTGCAAGCCACGTCACTGTTTAACGTGCTCAGTGAGAGATAAAATGCAAACGTACATATGGGTTGACTTGGTGTAAATCAAATATTTCTTAATATTTCTTTTATACATGATAATAGCAAAGCATCAAGACATAAAAAGAAAACAAATTTAAATATTCTATCAAAGATTGTTTTCTAGTTATAACATCACTATTATTATATTACTTGTTAATAATTTCTCTGAAGTGGCCATGTTGTATAATAGTAAATAATTTTAAAAATATTAGATATTTATTAATTAAATAAAGGAAAATAAATCCTAAAAAATGACTCTTTCATTAATAATTTTTCTTTCAAAACCTAAAAGTATACAGAAAACTTTGTGCATAAGGTGCTGAAAATTTCTGAAGCTGAAAAAAAAAAATTGCTGATTTTTAGATTATTTTTTATCAAATCTTTTTAATCATGTCCCCCACCTCATTATTTCATGTCCTCTCTCTCTTTATTATTTCACGTTTCCCCTCCGTTTCTCCTTACGTAGTCGTGCGCGCCCCCGCCCTCCGTTTCTCCTTACTTAATCGTGCGCGCCTCCTCTTTTTCTCGCTTTGTTTTTCATTATATCCCCCTCGTGCTTTTTTTTTTCTTATAATGAAATATTTACGAAACATTTGGACACTAAACCAGTAGAAAGTATAAATTGATTCAGAAGAGAAAATCTACAATAAGACAAAGTAAATATTTTGTTTTGAAATTTTATACTGTTTTGTTTTTTTTTTCATTATTTTAAACTTTATCAAACTTTTCATACAAAATATGTATCTTCTCTTATTGTAGGTTTTCTCTTCTGATTCAATTCACACTTTCTACTGATGAAGTTTCAGATAAAATTTCAACAGATTTAATTTCTCCAAGGGCTTATCTTTTTGAAAATTTATATAGTTTTAATATATATATATATATATCATTCATTCAGCAATGAATTAGAACACTCTCAGCTATTGGGCGTGTATAATGATAATATACACGCTAAAAAGTCTTTCTTCTACCAAGCGCCCATAGTTCAATTCGGTCAGGTTTCCATCCTGGGTTAAAAGCAATCGAAGTCTAACCGTACTGATGAGCTGTGATACAGCGAAACAGATCTGTCTGCGGATGACTATATATATATATATATATATATATATATAATATTAGTCATCCACATACAAGCCTGTTTCGCTGTATCACAACTCATCAGTGTATATATATATATATATATATATATATATATATATATGATAAAAATTCTTTAATATTAAAGATGGGGTTGGCATTAAAAATACAGAAACAAGTTTCAATAAAATCTGATAAATTATTGCTTTTTGGTAGTTTTTATTTTTTGTTTTTCTTAAAGATACAATTTTTCAACCATTATTTCTAAAGGTGATGGTGTTTTAGATGCTTGCATTATGAAACAGCAACTCTAGGAGAGAAATTGGTAAGCTGAGTTTGAAATCTTGAGTTTGTTGCATTCAATTTTCACTAATACCCTTAGGAAAGGTATGTCTTTCCTTCAGCTATGGGTCAAATAGCAGGATAGCCTAGGTTCTTCTGCCTTGAGGTAGCAGCAAGACTTGTAGGAAAAACCTGAATTCAAAACCAGCCTGAATAGACTTAGGTTTCACCAGTTTATCTTGCCCTAACAACAATACGGCTGTGATGGCCCAATGACTCTAATGGGTTATGAAACTGACAAGATGGTGGTTTTATAGTGTAGACAGTTTTTCTCTGGTTCTATACACTGGAAAGAAATTTTTATACCTTTATAAATCTACAATTCATCTATGCATTGAATATTGCTGGCACATCTAGTCTGTGGTTTCTGATATATGTAACACCCCAGTTGAAGGTCCAAACAATTTCTCTGGCAGCCGTTCTCCACGTTGTGATGTTGCTGGGGGTTGGTTGAAAAAGTCGACGTCTCAAGCTGGGGGTACAAGATAAACTATTAAAGGAATGAACTTCCACAACTTGGATGAGTTTAATCAATGCTTTATTTCGTTCAGAGTTAGTCTTGCAGTTGGGGGCAGGCGATGTGACACTCAGCTCTAACTCTAATTAATGGAGATCAATTGCCGAACCGGCCGACTCAGAGGAACGGAGTTTCCCTTCTTCAGTGTGCCTGACACTCGAGGCTACTTCAAGCACGTGCCCGGCTGAACTCAACTGAACTGAGCGGCTCAGAAAAATCACTTGTATTTATATTGAAATAATCGGAAGTCCACTAGACAATCGGCTTAAAACAAAAGATAAGCATTGGTGACTGTAAGTCCAAAATTTCAAGGTACTTAAATTTTGCTTCCTTTGATGTGTAAACATCCCGCAGACATCCTGTCTGCCCTCAGCCTCCAACGATGTATTTGCCAGGATTTTTTTATCTTAATAAAGCTTCATGTGAAGGCCGTCAGATATTTTTATAACCCTGACACTTTTACCTGTAACCAGGCGTTTTTTTTATTGCCTGGAGAAAGGGAAAATTCTATTATCTTTTCTTTATTTTCTTAATGTGTGGTCAAGATACAGTAAAGACAGTTTTTGACCTGGTCACCTATCACATCAAATCACTTAGTCAAATATTTTAAATTTACTTATAAAAGAAAAAGCATTTATTTTTTCCTTTTCACTTAGTACTTTTGTTAAATGAAACACGTATTTTTAAACTATTTTTCTATTCTTAATCTATTATAATAAAATACATATTTTACAAATCCACCTTAATATACGCCTAGTTATCGTGTCACATATATATTCAGAGATTCTTCTTAAAATTCCAAGAAGAACCTGTATCTAGCTTCCCTATCTATAACAATTTTCATGGTAATTCTGATGAGCTTTCCTTTTTGATAGCTTGACTTTATTAATTTAAATCCAGTGCTAGATTGGCAGTTAGGGCTCATAATTTCATCGTTAAAATTACTAGATGTAACCATAAGTTCTGTGCTATTATTTTTTTCTCTCACGCTTCTCACTTGTGAAACTATCTTTCTGGTTTTTACTTTCCAATCAACTTTGATCATTAAATATTTAAATGCAGTGTCAATTGTCATCTTCTGTCTCTTTCATTTCTGTTCATTTATTGTTTTCTCATTAATATCGAATTTTCCTCATTTTTTTTACACTCATTATCACTTTGCTTGGTGTGAAATGAATAATTAAAAAAAAAATGGTCAGTATTTTCTTCAACTGAAACAAACATTATTGATAATTTTTTTTTTTTTTTTAATCATATCACCCCAAGCAAGGCAGTAACGGGCTACATAAGAGTGAGAAGCTTAGAAAAGAGAAAACCGGAAACCACATCCTGAACAGGAAACAAGGGATGAGCCTCTTCACCTGTTCAATAGGTGTGGGTGGAGTGTGAACTGGGCGATAATTAAGTCTATCTACTCCAATTGAGAAGAAAAAAAAAAGTTAAAGATTTAAAAAAAAAAAAAAAGTGACTTATTAAGTTTTAACTTAGTTAAAGTCCAGTCAAAAAATTTTTCTAAAAATAAAATCAAACGTACAGTCAGACATGAAAAGTTTTAAAATTAAGCAAAAATCACTTTACAAATTTCATGAATTAATATTAGCATGTCACATTGTTCTGCAAAGTATCTGGCAGTGCCTATTATTTGTGAGAGACTTTTTCTCTTTTAATGCCAAGTCTCTTTTGGCAATTACGGCTCTCCACAGATTCTTGTTCTTTATCTTTGAATTGTTATGCTTTCTTGGGAAATTTAATGGAATAGTTCCTGTTGACTTCTTAATGTTTTCTTTCTTTCGTACTAGTTGCCACCGAGCACCCAATCTAGCTTGCTATTTAATTCATAGCCTCAGGATTTCAAAGCAAAGGAGAGAGAGAGAGAGGGGACATGATTAAATAAGGAGAGAGAGGGAGGGGTGGGGGACGTGATTAAATAAGGAGAGTGAGAGAGAGTAGTAAAGGTAACTCAGGAGGCTAAGCTGGAATTTGAACTCTGCTCGCTAATTTCACTTTCCGGTTGTTCTCAATCTTTTCTTCCTATGTTTGAATGCTATCCCCCTCCCCACTTTCCGAGATTGACAAACTCAAAAGATGCATTCCAAGTATGCATATATTATTGAAAATCTTCATTCTTTGCCATACTAATATATATTCGTCTCCTCTATTTTTGTAGAGGATTTTTACTAATTTAAATTTGAATTGTTTTCATAATTATTAAAAAAAAAAACAAAAAACTGAAACCTACTTCTTGAATAAACAAAAAGTTCAATAGAAATCCAGGGTATTGTCATTCAATAAATAAAATTCTGTAAAAAAAAAAAAAAAAAAAAAATGCTGAAATTCTTCATTGCAAGGGGATTAGCTCCTGGCTTAGAACTCCCTATTTTACCCTGGCAGTCATTATGCTACCAACACATCTAACAGTCAATGCTTACCAATGGTCAGATGAATTTGTTTTTTGTGTTTTTAATTAGAATAGGGCAATATTTTTAAGTTAATAACATTTTCTTAACTAGATAATTGGAGTAGATAGATCTATCTATCGCCCGGTTCACACTCCACCCACATCTATTGAACAGGTTAAGAGGCTCATCCTTTGTTCCCTGTTTAGGATGTGGTTTCCGGCTTTCTCTTTTCCAATCTTTTCACTATTACGTAGCCCCCTGCACATCAGTGGCGTTATCGCCTTGCTCGGGGTGATACGATTAAAAAAAAAAAAGATAGCTGAATTCATGATAGCAAAATTACATAAAAGTATTACAAGATGTTGGGGAAAGGTCAGTCAGTTAAGTGCCATACATGACAATTACTTAGGTGATCATGTCTCAAAAGAAACCCGACTGACTGGCAGATTTTCCCACAGTAGACTGATTGCCAAGCAAGGCTATAGAATCTAACCTTACCTGCTATTTAATCCATAGATGGGGGAGAGTGAAAGGATTCATACCTTTCTCAAGGGTATTTGTGCATATGTGAATGCAATGAATACTAGAAATTTGAATTGGATGTGTATTTGTGGTGCAGTGGATATCAGCATGGGATGAGAAATTCGAAAGCTGAGTTTGAATTCCACTTAAATTCATTGCATTCACTTATGCACAAATACTCTTAGGAAAGGTATTAATCTGTCACTTCTTTCTCCAGCAATGGGTTAAATTGCAGGAAAGGTTAAGTTCTATAGCCTTGGTTGGCAACCAGCCTACCACAGAAAGTAATGGCTACCTACTACAGCAAAATCTTCTGCCCAATCTGCCATGTCTCTTTCGAGGATGTATCATGAATGGCACTTAACTTGACTGGTGAGATGTGGTTGTCCTAAAATCCATATTTCAATGACCAACAACAACATACTAATTTTTGAGAAGTAGATCAGGCCAGGAGCTTTTCAGTACCCATTGGTTTCTTTTTTTTTTTTTTTTCTGTACGTTTTATTTTGACAATTCATTTTTATTCTTATTTTTTTAAAGATTCGTGCGGCTAACTTCATGCATTGTTCATTTATGGCGGCCTTTTCTGCAGGAGTTACTTCCCCTTTGAACATCAAGCAAAAGCATGCAGTAAGTCTTAGAAATGTAGACTTTCCTTCTCGTTGTCTTCACATTTAACTTTTTTTAGAGTAACGAAAACTGATTTTCTTATAAAAAGTATTTTAAAAAAAACACTTTCATCTACACAGAAACATATTTGAAAAATATTTTCTTATTTAAATTAAGTAAATTTTCAATAAAAAGCAACTAAAAATGAAGAAAGTATATACTTGTTGATGTTTATAAAAGAAAAATAGATAAAAATAATACAGTTGTCAAATGTTCCTTATTTTGGTCAAAGGAAATCTAAAGGATATGAAAATATTCAATCAAGTCATAATTCCCAATTCGGTTTATCAGCTTTATTCTTCAAAAGATAAAGTACAATTACATTTTAAGTTCTATATTTAGCATTATTTGCAATGACTTGTTGTCACTTATCAAGTAGCTCTTTCAATATTTTTTTTAAATTTAAATTCTGAAAATTTTGATATGAAAAGCTTTTCAATAAATTCTTGAATCTGGTTTTTATTAGAGAAACTTTACCTCGTCAAAGTAGCAATCAACAAAAAATAATAATTGCTTAGTGCAAGGTCACATGTATCGGGCAAGGAGAAAATTCTGAATCCGTTCCAAAATGATTATCTTGTGTTATTCTTGCCGTATGCCATTTTGCATTGTCAAAAGGGAGGACAACATATTTTCCTTTTTTATCCACTGTGTATACTGCTATTGCTATGCAAAATCTAAGGTATGTTAATGTGCTCCAAATTTATTCTTAATTGGCATGTATGATTAGTAATTAGGAAAATACATTTTACTTTTTTTTTTTATCACACTAAATAAGGCAATAAAGCCACTAAGAGGCAACAAGTTACTTAGAGTGAAAGAAACAGAGGACAATAAAAGAACTGGATTCAAGATAAGAATTGAAATTGCACTTAAATTTTTCAAGATCCTAGTAGACAGGGAAGTTGGAAGAGTTTCACAGGAAAGAAGTGTGATATGAAGAAAATATTAGCATGTAATTTATGGTTATATCTCCTAATTTTAATGATGACATTATGAGACCTAACTGCCAATCTAGTACTACACTAAAACTCGATGGTACCAAAGAAGAAATTTTGTCAGAACAACTACCATGAAAATATTTACAGAAGAGGCACAGGGAAGCAATTTTAGAGCCATGAGAAAGTGATTGAAACTAATATGCCAGGTTGAGGATCGATAACATTGCAGATTATTCTTGGATTTTGGAAATAATCTCTAGAAGCGCCAGATCGGATGTGGCAGTAATATTCAATGCATGGCTGCATGGTAGATTTATAAATGTGCAAGATTGACCCTGGCAAACTCTAGTGCAAAAGAGTGAACCAACTTCCCTAGCAGCAGAGTAGGCAAGGAATTCAATGTAATTGTTCCACTTGATCAGTGAAAATTGTGACACTGAAAGAGTGTGGGGAGTTCTGGGGGTGAAAGCAAAAAACCATCATTAATAGCTTTTTTTTTTTATGTTAGCATTAAAGTGAACACCATTTCTTTCCCCAGTTATCGTTTAATGTCCATTTCTGGCATGAGTTGGATGGGGTTTTCTTGATGAGTCTTTTCCAGGTCACCTACTTTTGTGTGAGGCTTGGCTGTAGTCTCAACTTCCTTAGATCTTCATTTATAAACTGGGTCCATGTTTTACATGGTCTACCTATCCCTCTTTGGCTATCAATCACAATAAACCTACAATTGCTGATTGGGTTTTCTATGCCCATTCTCTCAACCTGTCCAAACCATCTAAGTCTTGCTTGACACATAGCATCTGTTATATTGGCACTAACTTAACTCCTCTGATGGTTTTTCTATCCCTAAGACTGACTTATATCCACTGTACCATTTGCGTGTTGGTTTGAGCAGTTCTGCTAATATGAACTTCCTTAAGCGACCAGGTTTCACTCCCCCATATAGCATAATACTTCTAATACAAGCTGTATATAGCTTTCCTTTCATCATATTGCAAAAAACTGTTCTAGATGTTATAAGAGGCAAAAGTTTCCTAAATTTTTCCAACTTGATATTGAATTTGCTTCTGCAATTCCACCTGCACTTAACATGTCACCAAGATAGCAAAACTGATCAACAACCCCAACCTTCTTGTCTTGATCGGTTGCAACTGGGGGAGTCAGGCAAGTTCCACATTCACTAATCTACCATTTAGTGCACTACATCACTTTGGTTTCACTAAAATTGAAATTACTTATGATTCAACCTAATATCTGGCCTTTGGTATCAAAAAATATTATGTATATAAATAATGGAAATTAACGAAACTGGTTATAAACAACTGACAATTTGAAATGATTTGTTTGATGCTAATATTTAAGTAGATATTCTGTTTATAGTCAAACAGTATTATATATTTATTTCTACCGGCCTGATTATTTACGATAAATTTTTGTTATGAAAAAGTGTTTGTCATTCGGCAGGATTCAAACCTGCGACCCCTATCCACATAGGGGAAGTCACCATGTGATCTGACGTGTCTTAGACCTCTCGACCACAAATGATCAGTCTAAACAAAGTCAAATTAAAAGAATATCTACTTAAATACGAGTATCAATCAAAAATAATGTTCAAACAAATCATTTCAAATTGTCAGTTGTTTATAACCAAGTTTCGTTAATCTTTGTAAGATGTTTACATTTGTTGACATTACGATACATTTCAGAGCAGATATGGTTGTTACGATGAATCGAAAATTGTGTTATATGGGCTTGATTAAACTGGAGGTCATTTGTGGTCGAGAGGTTTAAGACGTTGCCAGATCATATATATATATATAAGGATTTGAAAAGTGCTTAAAAAGAAAAACATTATTTGAATTATTTTTTTCCATTTCAGGATTGTGTCAAGCACCAAGCTGTTAAGTCAATGGTTATTGTTAGAAACGTTTCTTCAGAAGAAGCCATGGAAATTGTAAACAGTGTTTTTGACAAATGTTATAATGATTTAGAACCTGTTGGACGGATACCAAGAAAAGCTTCTCGCGACCCACATCGTGCATTATTTGAAGGACAGATGTATGGTTATACGGACTGAATTTTTATTTTAATAATTTTCTGGAGAATCTTGCAAATAAAAAATGTTTAACTTGTAAAAGGCAGGATCTTGTTTTCTTAAAAAGGTGAGTTTTATGATATTTCATAGTTTTTTTTTTTCTGTGATTGTCTGCAAACAAAATGGTAAGCTTAAACACAAGATGCTTTTGAATGAAATTGTTTATTGTAGATCAGGAACAGTTTTATCCATTCAGTTTTAGTGACAAAATCTCGTGTCCAAAAAAAAAAAAAAAAAGAGGATTTACAATGCATCTTGTATCATTCAAGGTTCAAAGCCAACTTGGAAAATGGGGGGGAAATATCAGTATTCAAAACAAAATAAATAAATATCAGGGAAAAATAGAGAATATTTTAATGCAACAGAAGTATGTTATATTTGTTTATTTTTATTTTTATTTTTTTTTTTTATTGAAAATTCTAGATCTTGTTTATGTAGTAGATATATTATTATAATAGTTATTTCAGCAGAAATCCATTTAGTTAGAGGGTTTGAAAGAATAGCAAAAGGTGACTGGTATAAGTAATTTAGTTTTAATTTTCAGAAATGGTACTCGTTGACAAATATAGATAGCTTTGATAAATTTTTGGGAAGGGTATAGCTAATTATAGACCAGTCAAATAGTAAAATTTTGTTTAAAAATCTATGGTAATAAATAGAGGTAAGAAAATATAATTAGTATTAGCAATTCAAAGTATAGGGGTAAATTTATTGAAGAAAGAAAAATGGATGAACATACCAGAAAGAGTAGCTGCGAATAAAAATGTGAGAAACGGGTGCAACTTGGATTTTGTTATTAAATAGGGGAGGGAGGAGAAATGAATGCTTCCCATTGGCTAGAGTTAACAGTAAAAAGTATGAATTCTGCCGAAAAGAAAATTTAAATCCAAACGAGTAGCACAAAAGTAAGAAGCCCGCTTGGTACTTCTGGACCGAAAGTCTGGGTTACTGCTGGAGCTGATATGTTTAAAAAGCCCGAAATCGGCAATGAAGGCAGGACATCAATGAAGAGCTCCTTTAAGCACCAAAAATGTATTTATGAACTTGTTAGGATGTTTACTAGTGCTCCCATCATGCAACAGACGTGACAATGTCAGTTTATCAGGTACTGTGGAAAAATTCACAAACCTTCCTCAGTGCCAGCCAATAAAGTCAGCTCCCTCCTAAAGGAGAAGTAAAACCTGGTGGGATGGTCCCCTGGAGCTTTGGTTAAAATATAAATCCCAGCCAAAGGCAAATAGATTTTGGGATTATATTTTCTAGGATTAGTAAAATGTTTTTCTTTGTCCCTTCATCTTTTTAACTGTGCTCCAACACAGAGCTATATGCTTTTGTCGATTCCACAATGTCCCAAAATTAGGAAATTTTATTCAGTTATTAATCTGGGATTCCCCTCATTTGTCTTTGGTAAAGGTTTTCACATTGAACCACTGTTTCTGTAGTTTGATGGTGTAATGGATAATGACTCGGAATTGTTAATCAGAGAACCAAGTTCCAATCTCACTTGGATTCATTATATTCACTTGTGCACAAATACCCTTCGGAAAGGTATGAGTTCACCTCTTCTCCCCAGCTATGGGTTAATTAGTAAGATTTACATTATTATCTCAAAAACATAAAATTAAAATTGTATACAAAATATTTAGATCTTGACATTAATAACCCTTTGAGGTTGATATGCTGCTGAAAAAAAAAAAATAACCATTTGTCTTTGGCAAACATCAAAATATTTGATTATAAAAGATGTCCAACTGGTTTATTGAATGACTTCAACCAGGGAAAACCAACCTTTCATATTCTTCGTGTCTTTTTTTATATACACACAATTTCATGTGCAAATTATTTCTATGAAAAGGTAATGCTGAAAAGTTCTCTGCCGAACGCATTTTACCAATCTCTGATTAAGACTTATGGTCAAGCTGAGAACTTTTCTCCCACCAATATTTCTTCCTATAATAACTTAATGATTTACTTTCTAGAAGTTATTTTGTTTTGCCTAATGTTTTGAGTTAAATTAGTTATTGAGAGTAGCATAGAAGTTTTTGGGGGGGACATTTCTTTTTTTTTTATTATTATTATTTTCATTAGTCAGTCACAATCTTTCTAAGTTGAAAATGCTTTTTCACACTTCTGTGTTCTGAAATGTCAGTTACAATTTTAACAGAAATTCTTTAGAACAAATTAAAAATCATTGAATTTATCTATTCTCTTGAGTAAAAAAAATCTTTGAAACGTAATAGCTTCAGTGAACGGTTATTACAGGTTATCCATTCCATGACAACTTAACACTGTTATATACCATTTTCTTCTTGAGGAATAAAAGAAACAGAAAAACAAGTTTTGTAAATTCCATATCAAAGTTCTAAAAAAAATCACAAATAAAATATTTCTAGATTACAAAAAATTTTATTACAAAGCTAAAATAAAAAAAAATAAAAAAAAAAGTTGATATAGACTGACAGGAGATGAGTCTATTTCATCATATGTATGTGAAAACTTTTCCAAGTGATTAAAATTTCGTTTCTTTTGAAAAATGATTTCCAAGATTTTATGCTTGTTTTTCAGTTTATTTACATTTGAGAATTTTTTTTCCAATTATATACATTTGTGTCATCATTTCAAACAGTACACTCACATTTTATATACATTATTTGAAAGACATTTTAATAAATTTATAATTTAAATATATTTAATCCAAATACCTACCTCTGTGATTATTTTCACCGTGAAAAATTATTTATTCAAACCAGTGTTATATGCTACTAAAAAATATTTCTACCTTCAGTAAAAACAAATTTGATATCCGTGAGTTAAAAACCATCTAAAAATGTTCATTTGTTTTTTTTGTTTTTTTTACTTTCTTTTTAGGAGGAAAAATATTGGTTACATTTGTTCTTCGATGTAACAAACAATTCTAAATATTAAAAGAAAAGTCTTAAAAATAACTGAAAATGAAGATTTTACAATTTAAAAAAAAAAAGTATTTTTTCCACATTTCAGTTTGGGAAGTAGAGAAGCAATTTTAAGTTAATTTGACTGGTAGTTTTTCATCATTTAATGCCATTGGAATTTTAAATATATCAATGGGGATTTATAAATTAAAACGTAATTTTTTTTTTTCACAAGTTAATAATTAGAAAGCATGACTTTTTTTTTTTTTAAACAATAATAAAATCAAAAATATAAAATTCACAATATATGTGTTGTCACGGCTGTTCAGATGTGTTCGGCCACATGTAATTTTAATGAATCCTGGTCTGGAAATGTTCCCGAACAAAGCGGACAGGCAAAGGCATCAGCTTCTTCTTCATGTTGTCTTGCTTCACTTGCGGCTGCCTGAAGAGGTAAAAAATTTAATATTAATGAAAGTACATTTTTAGCAGGAACCTTATCAGACAAATCGAAGGTTTAATTTTATTTTGACATGGTACAGGACACATACTTAACATCAGGAAGACAACTGAAATTTCATGAGGAAAGAGGATTTGGAAAATTTGATACTCACAGGACAGTGAAGGCAAGAGGGACAAGAAAACAATGCATAACATATCTAGCTTGAGTAGTTTGTGAGTTTTAGTTTTGTTTAATGGCATATCAACCTCTGGGTTATTTAATGCCAAAAAGGTAGGGTTTTAAGGTATTTTTTTTTTAATGTTCGGTTATAGTGAGAAGGTTGATTTAATCAGATTTTATTCAAAATTTTTTATTTTTATTTATTTTTTTATTTTAAAAAAGTGAAAATGTCTTCTAGTTTTGTATTCAAAAATGTTTTGCTGAGAATATATATATATATATATATATTTTTTTTTTTTTTCCTTCAAAAATGTGTCATGGCAATAATTTTCCTTCAAATATGTATATTATACTATAAGTCTTTTTTTCATGTATTTATTTCTATAAAAGTATTTTTATACTTTCATAGTGTTTTGACCCCAGTTTGGGGGTTAACTATTTGCCCGTAGCTGGGATCCTAACAGGTGCTACCATTCCGAGTCAAGGTGGACCTAAGAACAACAGCAATTAAGAGGTAGTTTCATGCTCCTCACAACATCCCAGTCAGAGACCTTGCTGCCGGATGCAGTTTACCGTCATGCCCAGGATTAGTTTGTGACAAATGGGGTAAAAAGAACCTACCTCTAAAAAGTTTGTATCCTATGCACAGGAAAAAAACTAAATAAATCTAAACTTATTTATAAATCGAACTTTGTCTGTCTGTCTGTTACCTATAGACTCCAAAACAGCTGAACCGAACTTCTTGAAAATTTACACAGTTGTACTATAAGCGTCTGCAAGTGTTCTTAGCTAGGTTTTGTGTCAAGGTACCTCTGATAAATATCGATAATCGAAAAAAATCGGGTTATAGAAGGAGTGGTCCGATTTTAATTCAATTTGACACACTCATAGACAAAGACATAAGAAACGGTATTCAGAAGTTTCAAAGTTGCAATTCTTACAATAGTGCAGACGATTATATATATATATATATATATATATATATATATATATATATAAAAATAAAAGGCAAGATGTTTTAGTTTTTGCTTCGGGTTTGGCTCTAAGTAGGTATAATTGTAGTTCTTAGTCACAGCCATGATACCATTCACTCAGAGGACTTATTTAGCATTCAAAATTCAGTTTACGACGAAAAGAACTTATTTGATATCAATACCAGGAAATCAAAATTTGACTTACATCCATTCATTTTTCTTTCAGTCTACGGTTTCACTTTAACTGGAAACAACTATTGCTTTTTAGTCTCTTGTACCAATGTCCAAAGAGTCTGAGCTCCAGGACTATGGATTAGTTTTAAAGCTTTCATTACACCCGAGCAATGCCGGGCTATACTGCTAGTCAGAGATAATTACTGCCTGCAGCATATCTTATGGTCATTTTCTTTTTCCCCTCCTCATTTGTTGTTGTACTTCTTGATAGAGTGTAGGTTTCTAGTATTAAATCTGTAAGTTGGGTATATTGACCCCCCCCCCACTTTTTTTTTTTTTTTTTTTTTTTTTTGCGCCTCTGTGGACTTTGATGTTGAATTTGTGATTCTGATTTTTGGATACATCCAGCAGCAAGGCCTCTGATTGTAAGATTGGAGCTTTTGGGGAGCATGGAACCATTTCTTAATTGCTGTTCTTCACAGGTCCACCCTGACGTGGGGTGGTAGTACCCGTTAGTGTCCCAGCTATGGACAAAAAGGGAACCCCCAAAACAAAATACTATAAAAGCATAAAAACAAATTTTTATGGTAAAAGTATCAGCAATTCATTTTATCTGTTGTGGAAGGCATACAATTACATTCAAAATATATTTAATTGAAGCCATAAAACTTCTCAAATTATTTACATTTTGGCATTAAATAACCCATAGAGGTGTTGCTATACTGCTAAAGAAAACCAATTTTTATCTAGGGTAGACTGGTTACCAAACAAGGCTATAGAACTCAGTCTGTCCTGCTATTCAACCTGTAGCTGGAACGAGGGGAGATCCATGCAAATACCCATGGGAAAGGTACGTAATGAACCTGACTCTCCGATTTGAGTCAATATCCATTACACCACAGCACTCATGCAGAATTACAAAAAAATCAAAATTCTACTCACTGATATGGATGAAGGCATGTAATATCCTGATGAGGAGGCTCTTGGGTCAGTCGAAAATGTCGTACCAGGAATGAAGGGATTTCTGCCATAACCACTGGCATTATATCGGGGATTGACTCGTTGTCGCATTTCAGATAACTGATCTCTGGACAAGGCTTCTAATTGATCCAAAAGTTCACGATTCTGAAGCTGCATATTCTGCAGATCTTCTTTTAATTTCTGCGTTTCCTGATGTTCTTTTTCGCGAGCAGCTCTCTCGGCATTAAAATCCACCTTGTAAATATCAGCCTGGTAAACCAAATACGAAAAAATACATGAGTATCAATCAATGGAGAAAGAGTCTTTTCTTAGCAGTCTTAAAGAGTTTCAATGGATCCGTTAATGTTTGAAACCCGTAAGGCTTGATTGATAAATAAGGTTTCTAATTTTAAAAAACAAATTTTAGGCCAGATATGAAGCGAGTATTAAAATTAAAGAAATTTCTCTCTTTAAAAATTACGGGTGTTGATTGATAAGTCTTCAATCCTATTAAAAAGTACATTTCAGGCCAGATAGAAAAAAGGAAACTGCTATCAAAATAAAGGCAATTTATCTTTAAAAATTATGTGGGTTAAATGATAAGTAAATTCCAATCATATAAAACAAATTTCAGCCCAAATAGCAAATCACAATGATAACAAAATGCAATAAATTTCTCAACATTGTCTCCATTTTTCTCAACTGTTTAGTCCATAAAGAAAGTTTTGATTTAATTTTTGTCCAGACCTTTCAACTCTACTTTCAATTTAGAAGACAGCCAAAAGTCTGCTGGTAGCCAACTGGGGCTGTACTGAAAGTTGGAAGCAAAATGAAAGTGGGCTCCCTGTGCAGGGCCCGGAAATTTTTCCCACCTGAAACTATTCTGCACATATACAAATCTACCATCCGCCCGTGTATTGAATATTGCTGCCATATCTGGTCGGGTGCCCCTGCTGCTCTCCTTGGGCTTCTTGACAAAATACAAAGGAGGATCTGTAACGTGGTTGATACTGACTTGGCAGACCGGCTGCAGCCGCTCTCACACCAGCGTGATGTAGCTTCCCTGTGCCTCTTCTACAAGTACTTTCATGGCTTCTGCTCCGATGAGCTTAGATCACTGGTGCCGCCTAAGCACGAATTTACACGAGATACTAGATTAGCAACTAGGTCCCACCCTTTTACAGTTAAACAAATAAGATGTAACCGTAAATTCTACTCCAACAGCTTCTTTTCTCGCGCTTCCCGCCTGTGGAACTCCCTTCCACAAGTCTGCTTTCCCGACAGTTACAATCTCCAGGTGTTTAAATGTAGGGTCAATAGACACCTCCTATCACACTAACTCCCAACTATTCTCACAACACTCTCATCTACCCAACCCTCATTCTCGGTATCCTCACCCGCCTATCACCCACCCTCTGTTATTTCCTATATTTAATCAGCCTTTCTCCACTCTACGTAGCCCCCTGCACAGTAGTGGCAGTGACATGCCTTGCTTGGGGTGAAACGCTTATAAAAAAGAAAAAAAAAAAAGAAAAAAAAAAAGAGATCTTAATTATTTTTAAATCATTTCATGCCAATAAAGACACTAAGACACAAAATGTTACTGGGTGTGAGAGAATATAAGAAAAAATATTAAAGAATTAGTAAGACAAGATAACGATTGACATTCCATTCACATTTTTGAAATGCAAGAGAAGAAACTGTTAGCATAGAACATACGGTTACGTCTAGCCATTTCAACTGTAAAATAATAAAATCTAGTTGCCGATCTAGTACTGTGCTAAAATTTGTGAAGACAAGGTACCAAAAAGGAAAGCTCATCAGAACAAATACCATGAAAATATTTATAAAAAAAGGCACAGGAAAGCTATGTTACAAAATTAGAAAAATGTGTGATGCCAGATCAGGACTGATAACATTGCAGATTTTTTAGATTTTAACAAGAATATTTATATACATAAGAGAAGCACCAAACCAGATGTAAATATCAAAGCATGAAAGAATTCTGTGCAAGATAGATTCTAATGCAAAAAATTGTTTGAATTATTTTGCAGGTGAATCATTTAAGCGCACGTGTAACTTGGACAGTTTACATGTGCCTAAGGAAGTGCAGTCCATGTCATAGATGCTGTAGAAGAGAAATTGACAAGCTGAGTTTAAATTCCAGTTGAATTTCTTGAATTTCAATTGTATACTAATACCTTAAGGAAAGGTATGAATGAATCTCTTGTCTCCCCAGCTGTATATTAAATAGTTGGGTAGACTGGGTGCTCTAGCTATGGCTGACAATTTGTTTAAAAGAACAACAACAACTCTGAATTTAAAACCATGTGTAAAATACATAGTATATAATGATGGAAAGAATCTCGACTGTAAGCATTTTTTGAGAGGGGAGAAACAAATTGGATGTTGAGAAGATGTTTATGGCCCCAAATCATTTATTGTTGGGGAATGAAGTTACCGATTTTATTATTAATAGAAACCATTCTGTGGGTGTGGTGGGGCCATAAACAAAAGTGAGAAATTTCTCTTCAAACATCCCTTGAATTTTATCTTTAAAAATACGTATAAAAAATGAGATTTATAGTAGCCATATGAATTTTTCAAGAGTCATTCATGCAATTGAAAATTCCTTAAATGTTAATCACATTTTTGTACATTTTCATGACTTGGAATTTTCACTGTGCAGTTATTGACAAAGATAAATCTATAACATTGATAAATTACTTTTAATTATATTTAAATTTAAAAAAAACAGGGTTTCATCAATGATTTATATTCTCCGCCACAAACTAAACAATAAAAGTACCAATTGGCGGAGGAGGATAATTCTTGCATCTACAAATTAAGTCAACTGTTGAATAAAAGGGACAAACATTAAATATGAATAAAGCAAAAAAAAACAAATGAATACATACCACTTTATTTTTAGATTTTCAATTCAGAATTATTAGAGAGCATTATTAGATGATGTCTTGGAAAAAAAACTCACTAATCAGAGGGACATTGTTGAGAACAAATATTAAAAAGTTCAGATGATACAAATATAATTTTACCTTAGTCGTGCGTGTGTTGAAATACTAGAAATATAAATAGAGTTACTAAAAAGAAGTTGAAAATAAAAAATGCACACAATAATACAGACGGATGTGCATTGTGGTGCATTAGATATCAGCTCGGAACGAGAAATCGGGGAGCCGAGTTCGAATTCCAGCTGAATTCATTGCATTCACTTACACGCTTATGCCCTTGGGAAAGGTATTAATTTGTCTCTTCCTTCCAGTTATGGGTTAAATAACAGGACAGATTGGGTTCTATAGCCTTGGTCAGCAACCAGTCTACCACAGAAAGCAATGGCAACCTACTGCGGGATAATCTTCTGCCCAGTCAGTCATGTCTCTTTCGAGACATGATCGCCCAAGCGTGTTTCACGTATGGCACATAACTGACTGACACAATAATAAGATAGAACAGTTAAAATAATGAGAATAAATGATTTGGGGTCATAAACATCTTATGAACATCCAATTAAATTTGTTTCTCCCCTCTCAAAAAATGCTTACTGTAAATAAATTTAAGTTTGACATATTAGTGACACCAAGTAGCTTATACACTTTTTTTTGTCCTTGGACATTGTAACCCCTTCAAAGGCTAATGTTTTCCACTGACATGAAGTGGAAAGATTATATTGAATCAATTGCTAGACCTACTGAAAGGAAAGTTTGGTTCACTGTGTCATGTTAAACAATTTTTCTTGCCAGAATCATGTTATTTATAAGTTTATCATTCATCCATGCATTTAATATTACTGTCACATCTGGTCTGGGGCTTCTGCAATGTATTTAGAGATTCTTGATAAAATCCAAAGAAAAACCTACAATCTCATCAGTCAGCTTTAACCACTTTCCTATCTGTGCCTCGAAACTCTCTGACAGGGACCCTTTACATTCATTGAGGTTTAGACTGGGTCTGGCTAGTGTGGAGGAGGTTCTTCAGTGGAACAGACTGCGCTGGTATGGCCATCTTCAGCGCATGGACCAAGATGTGTGGCTTAGAAAAGTTGAGAGCATTGTCATCTCGGGCTCCTACCCTAGAGGTCGCCCACGGAAAAGATGGACCGACTGTATCAATGAGGATCTGAAAAGCACAGGCCTCAAACCTGATCAGGCAATGGATCGGGGGTGGTAGCGAATGAACATCAGACCTGGACGACATGGCAGAACTTCCAACCCTCGGACACAGGGAAGAAAAACCGAGTAGTAGTAGTAGTAAAATATAGCTTCCTCGTGTCCTTTCTCTGAATATCTCTAATTGTTCTGATGAACTTTGCTCTTAGGTACCTTGACTTTATGAATTTAAGCAGATTAGCATTTAAATCTCATCATTTTACAGTTGAAATGACTCAATGTAACTGCAAGTTTTATGCTAACACTTTCTTCTCTTGTTCAACTCTCTTTCAGTCTCTTATTTTCCAGTCAATTTTGACCTTCAAAAATTTAAATTCAATGTTAATTTTTATCTTTTGTTTTTTTAATTCCTGTTCTTTTATTGTTCTCTCTCTTTAGTGTTTTTGTTTTTCTCTTATTCTTTTACACTCAGTAAACCCTTGCATCTTAGTGGCTTTATTGCCTTGCTTGGAGTGAAAGAATAAAAAAACCCAAAGAAACTCAATAAAACTGAAGCATTTTTATTTTTTTAAAGGGACTTACTCAATATTGTTTGCTTTGTTTCACAAATACTAAAATATTTTTAATATCACAAAAAAATGTAAAATTTAAAAAGATTGTTTCAATCTAATGTTTTTATTAAAATCCTGTCTACTTTTACCCTGTCCTCAGATCTCAAATGGAACCACTATATTGAATCCATAGCAAAATCTACTGCTAAGAAGGTTGGTCACTATGTCGATCCAGGATGTTTTTTCCGCCTGAATCCATCCTGCATATATACAAGTCAACCATCCGTCCGTGCATGGAGTACTGCTGCCATTTATGGTCAGGTGCCCCTGCCGTTCTCCTCAGTGTTCTTGACAGGCTCCAAAGGAGAGTCTGTAATGTGATAGGTACTGATCTGGCGGCTAGACTGCAGCCACTTCCCCACTGTCGAAATGTGGCCTCCCTTTGTCTGTTCTATAAATACTTTCATGGCTTCTGCTCGGATGAACTTAAGTCACTGGTGCCTCCTCAACAGGTGTTTACTCATGCAACCAGACTGGCAACTGGGTCCCACCCACTCACAGTCAGGTTAGCCAAATGCAGACAACAATTCTACTCCTGCAGCTTCTTCTCTCGCACTTCCCACCTGTGGAACTCGCTCCCATATTCTTACTTTCCTGACGGCTACAACCTCCAGAAATTTAAATGCAAAGTCAATACTCATCTACTAACCACTGGACTCTAGCTCTCTCCCCACCCCTGTATAACCTTCCCTTTCTCTCCACCTATGTATCTGTCATCGCACCTGCATTCTCAGCTTTCTATTGTTCCTTTCTAACTAGTTTGTACTCCTCACTCTTTTCTAATTAATCCTTTTACATTTATGTAGCCCCCTGCACATCAGTGGCATTTCTGCCTTGCTTGGGGTGAAATGATTAAAAAAAAAAAAAAAAAAAAAAAACTTACCTGAGCACGTAAAAGTGGTATGTCATCATTTTCAGCAGTGCATTTTTTTAATTTTTCCTGTAAATTTTCAATTGTCTGATTTTTCAAATTAATTGATTCTTCAGCAGCAATTAATTGAGCCGTCAAATGATCAATTTGTCCCATCAGCTTCTCATGAGAATTATTCTTCAACTGAAATAATTAAAAACAAAATATATAATTAAAAAATAATTAAAAACAAAATATATAATTAAAAAATAATTAAAAACAAAATATATAATTAAAAAATAATTAAAAACAAAATATATAATTAAAAAATAATTAAAAACAAAATATATAATTAAAAAATAATTAAAAACAAAATATATAATTAAAAAATAATTAAAAACAAAATATATAATTAAAAAATAATTAAAAACAAAATATATAATTAAAAAATAATTAAAAACAAAATATATAATTAAAAAATAATTAAAAACAAAATATATAATTAAAAAATAATTAAAAACAAAATATATAATTAACACAATTTCTTTTAAATTGAAATTCTATGCAAACAAAAATGAGTATGTGGAACTGAAAAGTTAAATATTTTTTCTCATCAAAAAAATAATACAAATAACCTAGAATTGATGTTCAATTCAAACTCATTTTATTAAATTCAGGCCCTACAAATTAAATTAACAAATAATTTAAACCACTACATCAATGTACAAACAAATCCTAATTGTAGAAGAATTGACGCCTTCAGTATAAAAAGGTACTTTGTGCCATGTAATTGAAAATTAGTTAAGTGTAAGTATTTGTATTTTAAAGAAGATGCTTTTAGCTTCCTTTAAAAAAAAATTATAGAGTGGTTTATCTCAAATAGATAAAAACTTAGGGTATTTCAAAAGTCAAAATTTACACACACACAGTCAGCTGAGTAGACAGCTGAAGATGAAAGCTGTCTAAAGAGACCAAAGACGCAAACATCAGCAGACAAGGTTTTGGCCTCTGTATTTTGGGATGTGCAAAGTATTTTGTTCATTGATTACTTTGAAAAGGAAAGAACCATCAATAGTGAATATTATATAGCATTACTGATGCATTTGAATGAAGAAATATAAAAAAACGGCCACAAATGAAGAAGAAAAGTGATCTTTCACCAAGACAACACACTATGTCACAACTTGAGCGCAATGATAACAAAACTACATGATTACACTTAGAATTGCTTCTGCATCCACCTTATTCTCCAGCTCTAGCCACCCCCTCCCTGCAACTACTGGCTGTTTGCAGTCCTCAAAAAATGCTCCAGGGAAAGACATTTGGTTCCAATTAAAAAGTGATATCAGAAACTGAGGTATATTTTGAGGCCAAAGACAAATCGTTCTACAAAAAAGGCATTAAATTGTCAGAGAAGCATTAAAATCAGTGTATCACCCTAGAAGGAGACTATGTTGATAAATAAAGTTGAATTTTGCCTAAAAGTTGTTTTATTACTTAGGCCTGGGATTTATTGAGTAACATCTTCTTCTTCTTCTTCTATGTGCCCTGTCCCTTCAGGACGTAGGCGATCATAGCTTTCCATGTCTCCCTATCCCTGGTGGCTCTTAGCATGCCATTTCCTGTTACATCATGCAACCTTCGCTCCATCATCCACCTGATTAGATCCTTCAAATATGTTATCCGTTGCTTTCCCATCTCTTTTTCCCTATATCTGGCTTGTTAGTATCAGATTCTCCAAGCCCTCCTTCCTCATTGTGTATCCCAGGAACTTCAGCTGTCTCTTCCTGATGCTTAGTATTAATTTCATTTTCGTTTCCATCCTTTCCAAAACCTCATCATTGCTCACATGCTCGATCTATGATATTTGCAGCATCCTTCTGTAGAATCACATTACAGTTGCTTCAAGTTTTTCCTTCATCTTTGATGATATTGTCCAACATTTACTGCCATATTGAAGAACTGACATCACATAGCAATCCAGTACTCTCCTCTTTGTTTCTAGCGAAATTATCCTGTTTCTTAATACTTTACTCAACTTCTGGAATGCTTCCTTGTGTTTTTGGATCTCAGGAATATAAACGTATAGAAACTGCTGTGACCACAAAGTGAGGGGTCAGTTTTTATATTGATTGTAATATGAACTGATCCCCCACTTTATGTCCAGCATCCTTCTGTAGAACCACATTTCAGTTGCTTCAAGTTTTTCCTTCATCTTTGACGATATTGTCCAGCATTTACTGCCATATTGAAGAACTGACATCACATAGCAATCCAGTACTCTCCTCTTTGTTTCTAACGAAATTGTCCTGTTTTTTAATACTTTACTCAATTTCTGGAATTCTTCCTTTGCCATGCCAATTCACCTTCGGATCTCTGTGCTGCACTTTTCGTCTTCTATTAGAACACTTCCCAGGTATTTAAATTTTTTGTACCTGCTTGAGTTTAGTGTCTCCGACTTTTGAACTGCAACTCAGCTCTTCAATGAACAATTCAGAATAATTATCCATTACACCACTTTCATAGCCAAGCTTACAGCACCTGGAATTCCAAAATGGTCACCCATCTAGATACTGACATTGCTTAACTTTGGTAATCATATGAGAACCAATGTTTCAACATGATATGAAGAAAGCCAAATTACAAAAACTGAAACATGGTAACTAAAACAACCATGATAAGGATATTAGATTACACCAGTAAATATGAGAATTTATATATGTTAAAAAAAAAAATTTACATTTACATTTTTCAGACTGTTACCCTCATCTTTATTGCCATATTCCTGATGTTTCGGGCTAGTGGATAAAAGTGTTAGTTAGATCCAGTAACTTAACCCAAAGGGTTATGCGTTCAATACCTGGTTACAGCAGTGGTGAACAAAAGATTTACAGGTGTTAAGTTAAAGGGAAATGACTAAGATATCCGGAAGTGGCATGACACATGGAATGAGAACAATCTAACCCAGTAATCAAAAAGGGTTCAGTTTGAAATTCCAATCAATTGAAAAAGGTCAGAGTGTACAACAGCTGAAATGTTGCAAATATGGCAACAAAGATGAAAACAGCAGTTTGAACAATGTAAATTATTACAATACCCCACCTCAAAAATATAGACAAATGTTAAAAATATGTTACTAAAAAAGTAAAGATTAATCACAATGGGCATCAATTCAAACAAAAGTATTTTTTAAATTAAAAACAGGTACATTAAAATAATTAATGACAATTAAAAACAATTAATGTCAGACTTTATGTTCATTTTCACCTTAATTAATCCCAATTTTCAACAGAAATCTTATCCCCTAGGATAGATTCGGAGCAACAGAAATGTGATTCTGCAGAATATACTTAACATCACTAAGAGACAGCTGAAGTTTCCGGAACGCGTAATGACGAAGGAGGGCTCGGAGAATCTAATACTCGTGAGACAGATAGAGGGAAAGAGAGACGAGAAAGCAAAGGAAGACATACTTGATGGGCTTGAGCATGTAGATGGCAGAACAGCGTTTGGGAGAGATACCAAGAGGTAAAGTATCAAGAGCAACAAGGGATAAGATGATGTGGAGGACCATGATCGCCTACATCCTGAAGGGGCACGGCACATTAAAGAAGAGAGAAGAGTTTAATCACATTTTTTTTGCTGCTTTTAAACACGTTTTCAGATGATGTATTCTTTGGCATTCAAATTATGCCAATGGCTGAATGCAATGATGAAAATTAAGCAAAAAAACAAAACAAAGATGCTCAAAAGAAGAAATAATGTAAAAAAAGGAATGTTTTTCCCTTGGAACAACTTCAAATATGACTTAGCAAAAAATTATTTTCAAAATGAAAATATTTTCAGACAATTTTTGAAAGTAAATCAATCAACAATTTCCAGACTTTCTCAAGAAAGAAATCTCTTACCTCTTGTTCCAGCTGATGATTAAGTTCCAACATCTCTTTGTAATCGTCAACTAATTGAGAAAATGATTCTCGAAGTTTTCTATTTTGTTCCCTGAAAAACATTTTCAGAAATGTCAGTTACTGCTACCAGAAAGAGAGATATTACAATGTTGCTTTAAAATATTCAGTCATTTTAAATAATTGATTGTTTTTTTCACTTCATTAGAAAAACTGAGAATCAGTCAAGTGATTGATTTACGAGGTGAGAGAATTTGTGTTAAGTAGAAGTGTTTATATAAAAGAAAGAAAAAAAAAACTTATTCAAGGGAATTAATTTATTAATCATCAGCAACGTTGAACTTTTTTGTGCCTGCAAAACAAATGTGTATTAAAAGAATGGTTATTTCTTTAATGTCTGTTGCACTGCTTTGTTTGTTTTACTTCTTTGGCAATGTTTGTTCTAAAAACCGATTATTAAATTTTTAATAAAACCTAAACATACGGAAGTGGATTTATACATTTTCTTTATTTTTGAGAGTTGACAAAGAGATTAAACACTATTTATTTATTATGTTGCATACATACAAGAATAATTGAGTACCTTCTTGTATCGAACAAGAAAGAAAGCAACTTAGGTGCTTGCTACAAGGTCTAAATTCCTAGGGTTCACAATGATGTTGAATATGCTTCTGCCTGATTGCACAGATTCATGTTGAGTATTGGTGTAGAAGGTACCTACTGCCATGGCCGTATCTGACTACCGGGCATGGGTCCAGGCCAATCCGTGCAATCAAAGTGAAAATCCGGGCAAGGAAAAATGTCTTCGTCAGAAATCAAATTGAACAATTCACAAAGAAAGAAAGAAAGAAAGAAGAAAAACGAAGAAAACAGCCCGAATGAACGCAGTAAAAATCTGTTTGTGTATTTATTAATTTTGGGAGAAAAGACTGGTTATACTCAGAAAGTTCAAACCGGATTTCCTGCTTTTGTTCACATTCTGTATCTAATTTCCATTGGAATAGCCGAAAAAATCCGCAAAAAACAATCATAGTTTCTGGAAACGGATGACACTGATGATGTCATCACATTGTCAACTAATAAATCCGGGCAATTTTCTCTGTGCCCGGTGTTTTTTTAGCATCAGCTACGGCCCTGCCTACTACCACATCCAGGTAGCATTTGTTGATGTTTTTATACTATTAATATCTTTGTCTACTCATTATGGTTGTTATCGAACCAGTAACAGCGATTAATGATTACCTTTATAATTTGTTTTTTGATGAAAAATGATTAATATATTTATGTGTAAGTTTATGTTTTTGGTTAGAGATATTTTAAACCTTTTATCTGGCTTGGGGGATCATAATGTCACTATTTTGTTGAGCAAAAGTTGCGCAGTTTGCGTTATATATGTATAAAACTTTTGCTTCAAAATGTTACACAGCTTTTCTGTTGTAAGCATTTGTATGTTAAAGTAAATACATTTAGCTTCCTTTCAAAAATAATTGAGTAATTTGTTTCAAATTGATCAAGTTATGATATTTCAAAATTTGACAAACTTTAAACACAATTTTTTTGTTTTTTTATTTTGCCGCTGAAAATACTTTCTAATTGCTAATGCCTCAATTTCATATCATATAATTCTGCTTGTTCCTTCCTTAGTTACTTAGTTCGTCTGTCCATTACGCCACACTCTCTCCACAAGCTTTTCCTTCCTCTGTATCTTTTTACTCTCCTCAGCCTTTCTCTCACCTTTGCCAAATGGAAGGGGTAGTAAAGAGTGAGAAAGTAGAAGGAGAGAGCCTATAGCATTACCGTAGCAATAGCAGCTTAGGCTGGTGGTTGTAGCAGTAATTATGTGTGTGTACTGTGCAATATAGTAAAAATAGGTAGATTTGTTGTCTTATCCCGTGACCCAATAACAAAATTTCTGGCCTCCACACCCTTGGCCATTACTCAGTTGGTCTTTTCTGTTTACAATGGACACAGGAGCCATGATTTTTCAGTAATAAAAAAAAAAAACATTTTCTCTTTCGAAATCTCTCACAAAATAGCATACAGTATTTTGGTTGTGGTCTGTGCATACGCCGCTTAATATCAGATTACAGTAAAGTAGCTTCTATGGACATTACTTTTATAGATATTTTAATAAAATTACACTCTGTGTTATCATTATTTTATTATCCAATACCTTTATGTTTGAAGACGTTACTATCATTTGTAGTATCACAAAGTAAAATTTTTCCAGGAAATCATAATTATCCTTCCGTGGAAATTCCACGGGTTCTGCTAGTTTATAAAATTATAATAATATGTGCACCAACTATAATTTAACTAAACATTCTTTTAATTTTAGATGAAATGACAAACACTCAGTATTTTAAAGGCTTATCTCCCTATTCATTTATTTCAGTAAATGCCATATGATTGGGCGATCATGTCTCTTTCAATCCATGGTTGAGTAGGAAGAAGATTTTCCACAGTAGATTGCTATTTCCTTCTATGGTAGACTGGTTGCCAATTGTGTTTAATTACAGAAAGAAATTTTTACCAAAAATATTGTATTGCAGTTTACATATTTTGATAATTTTGTATTTTTTAATAGAGATATCTTTTAAAATTTTTTTTTTAAAAGGTAAATAATAAATATCACATTTTATGTGTCTCACATATTTTTTATAATCCTCTCTATTATAATAAAACACATTATATATATATATATATATATATATATGCGGCAGCATCAGCTCGGTTCATTCTCTTTACTACCAGTTATGAAAGCTCTTGCCGCGTGTTTCCTCTTTAACAGTGCCTTATTATTTTACTTTTTGCAATAATTATGTCATTGAGTAGTGAAGAATATATATACACGCACACACACACACACACACACACAACCGGTCATAATTATTAGGCCACCCCAGTGTTTTAAAAAAAATTATGTATTTCATACTATTTTTAGTATTTATTGCCAAGTGGATAATTCTAAATGAAAATAGAATGGTTCTTTTGTTAATACTGCACAACAACATGTGCATCAAATTCATTTGTAAATATTTAATAATTACCTATATTGTAGTTTCATTAATGAGAGAATGAAAAACATTTAGGGTGATTAGAACGAGTTCATCTTTGCTTCTTTGCCTTGTAAAATTTTGCAAAGACGAACTTGTTCGAATTGCCCTAAATTTTCTTTGAGAGTCCTTTATCCAAAATTCTTAGGACCAGAAGTGCTTTGGTTTTTCAAATTTTTTTTTGATTTTGGAATACAGACTATTATAACACATACCCTGAAAATAATTTTATATCAAATTTAAAAAAACATTGTGTTAATACAGATGCAGGCAATGACGCTAGTCAGGTAATACTCGCATGGATCTTTTAGTGATAAAATTAACATTTCACGTAAAAACAATGTTCTGTACTTTCTGTACAAAATACATAATTGCTACTTACAAAAAATAAATAAATGCAGGGCATTCTGACATTTTGAATAATATATTTACATCTGGTAAGTAAATATATTTACATCTGGTAAGTAAATATATTTACATCTGGTAAGTAATCCACAAACAAATGTGTTGCTGTGACGATTGCTAACAAAAAAACTGGTACCAACATAGGATAGGTAGCTGGGCTGGGAAAACCCTACACAGGGCAGATAAGGGCACTTACAACAGCTGCACATCACCTAGGAACCGCAGACATTATATGTGCTATGGAAGAGGGTAGCCGGTAAGACGGAATGATTGAAAGACAATCAAAGATTTAGGAAGAATTTCAAAAAATTAATTTGCCAAAAGTGAATATGATTTCAAAATTAAAAAATTTTTATGAATTACTTGTAATTGCATGCATGAGTCCCAGTATAAATAGATATAATTAATTGTTGACTGATTTTATCATTGTGATATTTTTGCGTTATATCAAGAATTAAGAATATAGTAACTAAGGTCCGCAAATTGGAGAAGAGAGTTATCAAGGATAATGTTCTTACTCTGTGTCCACAGTTATCTCCCTTTAATTGTGAGTTTTTTTTTATTGTTAAACTTATTTTCTCACAAAAAATTTTCTTCCAAAAATGCAGCCTAAAGAAAAAAAAAATGAGGAACCAATATATTATGTGAATATATTCAAAATGTCCATTTTAAAAGCCATAATAAAACTTTGCAACTCTCCACAAATTATTTAAAAGGATTTTATTGATTCATTACTTTCAATAATTTTCTCCTTTTTCTTATTTCTTAATATGTGAAATTAGATAACAAAACAAGGAAACAATTGTGAAATGATTAAAAACAAAAAAAAACAAAACAAAACCAACTTTTAGATAACTTATTTACATTGTTCAGACTGTTGTCTTCATTTTTATTGCCATATTCATATTCACAACCGAAATAAAGGGTTTAGTTTAAAATTTCAATCACCTGAAGAAGACCAGAGAGTACAACAGCCAAAACGTCATGAATATGAATATTGCAATAAAGATGAGGACAACAGTCCAAACAATATAAACAATGTAAATACTACCTCATCTCAGGAGTATAGACAAATATTTTAGATAACTGTTTTTACCTCAACAAGAGTAAAGGTTCAAATAAAAATTTTTGGCGGACCTGAAGCAGACTATCACCAGGTTTAATTTCGTTGTTTTTCAGTTTTTTTTACTTTTTTCAGTGCAGTCCTTTCAATTGTTACTTAAGCTTTCCGGTTATCCAAAAAAACTTTGAAAAATTACAATATTTAAACAAATGGGGGGGGGGGGGTCAGTTTCTCATACAACGGTAAAGTAAATCGATCCTCCATTTTTGATCCACTCGCATTGGGTCGCTTTGTTTATTTTTAATGTTTTTCATTTTTTTTTTTTTACTTTTTTTCAGCGCAGTTCTATCACTTGTTACTTAAACTTTCCGATTATCAAAAAAATTTTGAAAAAGTACAATATTTAAACAAATTTGTAGGGGGTCAGTTTCTCATTCAACATTATCGTAAATCGATCCTCCATTTTCAATCCACAAAAAGGTTGTATGAGAAACTCTCCTACTACCTAAAATTGTTTAAATATTGAAATTTTTGCATATTTTTTTTGTCATTTGTAAAGTTTAAGGTGTAAAAGATAATATTGCACTGAAAAAAAGTCCCAAAAATTTGATAGTGAACAAATTTACAAGTGACGATAATGTCGTACCGGCGACTTGTTTCAAAATGGAGGTTCAATTTACTATAATTTTGTATGAGAAACTGATCCCTCCGGAAAATTTTTAAATATTGAAATTTTTCAGCATTTTTTTTTTTGTCAATCGTAAAGCTAAGTGGGTAATCGATATGACTGCACTGAAAAAAGTAAAAAAAAAAAAAAAAAAATAACAATAAAAAAAACTGAAAAACAACAAAATTAAACGTGGTGGTAATATGCTTCAGGTCCGCCAAATTTTTGTTTTGCTATCAGTAACTGAATAAATACCAGCAAAAATGTATCCTGCATCCTTTTTTAGAAAAACAATATCTTTCTTTGTAGAACAATCCTTTATCACCATTATGCGTCATTATTCCATTTACATTGTCGATCAATTTGGTTGATTGATTTTGTTTAGCAGTATATAAAACTAAATATTTTGTCTGTCATTTTATTTTGGGAGATAATAATGGTTTAGTGATACATGTCTTACTAATTAACCCATTGCTGGAGAAAGAAGAGGTGGATTCATAACTTTCCCAAGGATATTTGTGTGTAAGCGAATATAACAACTGAAATTGGAACTTGGCTGTCTGATTAACAACTATGAATCATTATCCATTGCACCACCCGCAAATCCAAGCACACAGCACCTGGTATTCCCAAGATGCTTCAGTGATCATAATGGGAACTGATGTTTCAATATGACCAGCATTGGATGCTTGAGTCATTTTGTAGCATTTCTGTTATTGATGCTTGGTCAGAGCTGAAGAATGAACCAGCTTAAATATTATGTTAACAACAACAACATAAACTGCCCTCCTCAAAAACAAAAGAAAAGATACGAGCATTTGAATAATGTCAGATATTCTTGCATTTAGTTTGTGACTTTTTCTTTAAAAATACTGACAAGATGGTGACAAAGATAGAGGGTTAAGGCTTCTACTGGGCATAAAGTGGGGGATCAGTTCTATATTGTTATGAAGTAATAAACAGATCCCCCACTAATATGATACGAATGGCCCTAGAGGGTTAAGGCTTCTACTGGGCATAAAGTGGGGGATCAGTTCTATATTGTTATGAAGTAATAAACAGATCCCCCACTAATATGATACGAATGGCCCTAGAGGGTTAAGGCTTCTACTGGGCATAAAGTGGGGGATCAGTTCTATATTGTTATGAAGTAATAAACAGATCCCCCACTAATATGATACGAATGGCCCTAGAGGGTTAAGGCTTCTACTGGGCATAAAGTGGGGGATCAGTTCTATATTGTTATGAAGTAATAAACAGATCCCCCACTAATTACTACTTAACCCTCTAGGGCCATTCGTATCATATTTGATACAGTATTTCCCTATAAGAAAACATTTGGTATTTCCCTATAAGGAAACATTTGGTATTCAGTGACTGAGCAGTCAGTACTGCTTTCATTTGAAATTTATAAAATATTTCTCTTAAAAAATTTTTCAGGAAAATATTTCTTTCAAGGCTTGTTTTCATACTTTATCAAATATGATACGAATGGCCTTAGAGGGTTAATACAGAATTTTTCCTGATTTTTATTCTTAACTGACAAAATATGCAGAGGTAACAGTTCAGTCAGTCAGTTAAGTGCCATACGTGATACACGCTTGGGCAATCATGTCTTGAAAGAGACATAACTGACTAGGCAGAAGATTATCCCGCAGAAGGTTGCCATTGCTTTCTGACGTAGACTAGTTGCCAAGGCTAAAGAACCCGATCTGTCCTGTTATTTAACCCATAACTGGAAGGAAGAGACGGATTAATACCTTTCCCAAGGGTATTTGCGCGTATATGATTGCAACGAATTCAACTGGAATTTGAACTCGGCTCTCCGATTTCTCGTTCCAAGTCGATATCCACTGGACCACAACGCACATCCGCAGGCAACAGTTAGCAAACCAAAACAGAACTACTGACAAGATTCAGAGACTAAATTCAAATAAATAAGTACTAAACGAAACAAAACTGAAAACAATTGTTTAATATGTTAAATATATTTGATATATTGGCAGATGGTAACTGTACCTGCATACAACGTGCTTCTTGAATTGTCTTAAAAGATTTTAATTAAATGTTTCGATTATTCCTATTTTCTACATGTTTTGCCTCCCTTTGATCCATTTTCGGTTAATGGCTGCTGTATTTATAAATAATATCCATTAAAAAATATATTTATAATATAAATAAAAAAAAAAACATACTGTTTGATTTGTGTTTGTTCTGTTTCAGTTGATAATTTACTTTCATAATTTTGAATACTGTATTGTAGTGTTTGAATCAATTCAGCATCCTGTTTGCGTTGTCTGTCCATTTCCATCTGTAAACGAATGTTGGTTTCTTCAAGTTGTCTACACCTGGAAAAGTTAATTGGAATTAAGAATTAAAAATCACAGAAAGATACTTTCAGGATTTAAAGAGCTTCTCAAAAAGAGGCTTCTTGGTTCACGTATTAAGCAACAATTTCCAGCAGAATGATATATTTGCATTTTGAGGATCAACACAGACCTTCCTGTTAAAAAAGATTTAAAAGAAATTTACATATATTAACAAATCAGAGAACAAAAGAATATATATTTGAAAGCAATCCTCTTTTGACTTCCAAAAAAGTATGAATACGAGTGATTTTTGTCTACTCTATTCAGAGGACCCAATTTAAGTGCTTCCTTCAACCAGGTCAGGTAGACAGACACTATTGGCGTATCCTCTCTATCTCTCTTTCTTAAAAAAAAAAAAGGTAATGACACGGAAAGCGAACACTTCACTGAACGGTCATATCAAAGACATCAACGACTACAGCCCGCTCTACTCATACACAATTATCTCATCAAATTTCAGTCTATTACCGCCTTCACACATTCAACAAACTAAGTTCTTATAAGCCTTGTACCAGACAAAGAACATTATTAACTTTTCTAATCAACCTTGTACCAGACATATGAACATTACTCATTTTGTAAAATACAGAATTTTTAATGTTTATATAAAAATATATATTTTAGTACAACATCTTGATTGTTTCATATTTTTAAACATTTCTTATGGTGAGCTGAGCTAAATTAAACAAGGCCAACCCAAATCAAATCCAACCACAAATAAACATACCTGGTCCACCATAGGTATATAAAATACAGAATATATGAGAATAACTGGAGTATATAATTCTCATTCCATGTGGGATGCCACTTCTGGATGTTATATAGTTATCTCCCTTTAACTCAACTCCCTAAGTTATTTGTTTAACATTGCTGTAGCCTCACAACTTTTAGGGTCAAGTCACTGGAACTAATCAATGCCTATATCCACTGAAACACGTGTCCTTGAGGACATCAGTGTGTGAATTTCTTGAGCATCTTTTACCAGAACTCATATTGCAATCTTTGAAGTTTATAATTTTTTTCTAGCACTCCGTATTACTGGTCTCCATATTGTATTCATTTCTATGCTTGGCTAGCTTAGGAGATTTTTGTGGCCTAGCATATGTGCTGATTCCATAAGCTTACATAGCTTCCAATGGTGTTCTCTATCAATTATTTCAACTTCATCTCATAGGGGGTCATCTATGCTTGGTTTTTCTATCTCTCCTTGTGTTACAGCTTTGCGATGTTCTTGTAGCCTTAGCTAGCACCTGAAGAAGGTGGAAGCGTACAATGGCTGAAACATTGTAAACATGGCAATAAAGATGAGGACAACAGTCCAAACTGTAAATAATGTAAACAAATAAAAATATAAATTGGAAAATAAAGGTAATTTTAAAAATATGTAGTAAAAACGACAGGGAGGTGCTAACACATGGGATAATCAGTGACTAGTATCATGCAGTATTGCTTTGTTCAGTCAAGAGGTAGTAAGCAATGAAGTCAGACATATGGACACTTCACTCAGTGAATGCATCATCAGGGAACAACACACCGTAGTGTGCTTTCAGGGGTCAGAGGCAGTTAAACTATAGTGGGGAGTTTGTTCTTTTGGAGAGTAGTTGTATGTTGTTGCAGATTGACGGAATTTGGCCTCGTTGTAGATAGCCCACTAAAAGTCATGAAATGATTATAAATCAAGAAAGGCAAATTTAGTTGAGAAATACCATTTTATATATGCACATACCAATTAAGGTTTTTACAATTAAAGTAATCCTTTAAATATGGGTCCAACAGGAGTTCAAATGTTCATGGCAAGAAAATGCTGAAAAGAGAATTAATGCTTAGGAATGTGGGAGCATTGTAAGTAAGGAATGTCTTTGATGTATCTGCTTCTTAGGTCAGTAAGTAGTTTTGAGACAGCGAAGAAGGAAAAGAGAGGGAAGGGCAATGAGCATAGTAAGCCACGCGACTTGGTCAAGGGAGCTACTAATTATTCTTGTCTCTCTTGTGTCTGTCTGGCGATGCTTTCTGTATCGGCTTTTTATTTTGACTTTTTGAATCACAGCAGATCATTTGGGAATTCACATCTGTATTTGATTCTGGGCTTCCCATTGGCCGATAAATAAAATTCGAGTAGGCTCGCAAACTGGAATTTAATGCTTATTTAATTTTTAGTTTTCAACCAGAAAATCTGCATCGATCCGGCTGTGCACCAACTAGTTTTGGTCATTTGCTTTTTGGTCGTGAGAGTGCAAACATCTGGTCCCTCTCTTTGTTCGGTCGGTATCACCACAAAACCTTTGAAAACACATTGCCAAATGTTGGCACAGTTATGAATCGTACATCATGGATCAATGAAAGGTGTATGAGTGGGTAGAATGCTTTCAAGTGGAAAGAACAAGTGTAATGGATAAAAGCCAATCACCCATCAAGATCTTGCACAGAGAAGTACACACCCAGAGGATGGATGCTCTGATCAGGGAAAACCAACAAGTCATGTTAATACAAATGGTAACAATCATGACAAGCAAACAGCACAGATGTGGTTAAAAATTAAATAATTACTCCAAACCCACCACCCTCACCAACAATAAAAAAAGAATGAAATTAGTATCAAGGTTGGGTCACTGTGTCAGGCCAGGATGTTTTTTCCGCCTGAATCCATCTTGCACAAATACAAATCAACCATTCTGTGCATGGAACACTGCTGTCATATATGGTCACCCCCACTGTTCATCTCTGTGTTCTCGACAGGCTCCAAAGAAAAATCAGTAATGTGATAGGTATTGACTTGGCAGCTCGACTCCAGCCACTTTCTCACCGACGGAATGTGGCTTCCCACTGTCTGCTCTATAAATATTTTCATGACTTCTGTTCCGATGAACTTAAGTTACTGGTACCCCTGCCACAGGAGTTTACTCGTGCAACCAGACTGGCAGCTGGGTCCCACCCATTCACAGTTAGATCAACCAAATACAGACAACAATTCTACTCCAACAGCTTCTTTTCTTGCACTTCCCGCCTGTGGAACTCGCTTCCATATTCTTGCTTTCCTGACAATTACAACCTCCAGGAATTTAAATGCAATGTCAATACCCATCTCTTAACCACTTGACTCTAGTTCTTTCTACATCACCCTGTATATCTTTTCCTTTCTCTCTACCTTTGCAACTGTCATCACACCTGTATTCCCATCCTTCTCTTGCTCCTTTCTCTGACACCCTCTGTAATTGGTTTGTCTTTCTCTTTACTCTCCTCCTATCTAATCTTTTACTCTTATGTAGCCCCCTCCACATCAGTGGCATTACCGCCTTGCTTGTGGGTGAAATGATTTACAAAAAAAAAAAAAAAAAAAAAAGAGAGAATGAAAATAGAATGAAATTAGTATCAGAATGTTCCCAGTTTAGGTACATTGCTCGAATTTGTCAGTCCATAAAGTACCTTCACTCACTTTCGAAACCTAACTTCTAAATTAAATTTAAAAAAATAAAAAGTTTTCTTGAAATTTTTATTTTAGTTTTAATTGAAAGCTAAATGATTAAATTTACTATTTCCAGTAAGCAAAATACTCTGGTGTATTTCAAACAGAAATTATATTGATTGGAATATAAAATTTTTCATTTTTTTTTTCAATTTTTTTGCCATTTTTGAGCATTCAACACTTCTGTAGATAAAAGTTAATTCTCAGTTTTAAAAATCTTGCAAAAATAAAATATACATCTGTGATATGTTATCATTGAAACATGAACAAATTTAAAGTAAAATTAATCTTCCACACAAGTGTTACTTATTTATAGAATGAAATTTAGAATAAAACTATCTCTTAAACACAGTGTGTTGATCTTTCTAAACTTTCCCCCCTATATTTGTCATGTGATGACATCTCAACAAATGTAAGATAAGATAAATGTATGGCAAAGGGAATTGAAAAAAAATTGTCCAATTTTTTTTCATGCAAAGGAAAGAAACCATGAAAAACAACCTTTTAATGTACACATAGAAATTACCATGCAAAAATAACTTCAAATACACAAAAAAAAATTGAATTATTTTAAAAATACGACGGCATGACAATTTGTATTAAACTTTTCAATTTTCAATTAGTAAATATAATCTTCACTTAGTGACTTAATAACCTAACCCCAACAAATCTTTGAAGTATTTTAAAAATATTTTTGAAACTTTATAAATTATCATAATTAATAAAAAAAAAATGTAAACAATTCTTTTAAAATTTCATTATTAATCAAAAAAGATTTTTTCTTCAGACTATAATGTCCTTAATATATATTATTTATTGAAGTAATTAAAAGCTTATCAAATGAAATACTGTCATAGTTCTATTGCCTTTTTTTTTTTACTATTGAGAACAAATTTTCAGAAATAAAAGCAAAATGTTTGAAAAAAAAATAATAGATGATTTACATTCCCCAATAAGTTCTGTGTTTAACTAATAGAACCAATTTTCTGAACAAGAGTTAATTTCTTAAAATTTTATGAATTTACGGGGAGGGGTAATAGATGTAAAGAAAAAATGTTTTAAACCAAGATTTTTTTTTTAAATAATTTTAAAAATAATTTCATTTATTTGTGAATAAGTCCTGAAAGTTTCATTAAAATCTGACAATTATTTGATTAAAGAAAAAAAAATTAAATCATGTGTTTTTTTACTGAAAAATAAAAAAAATGAGTTACATAATATTACGTTTTCTATTGTAACGAAAATAATTTGGTTACTCGCTAACTAAAATCAAAACAAAATTTTTACCAAAATTTTGTAAATGTTATTAAAATTTTAAAAAAATAATTAAAAATACTTTGATCTTTCTTCTTAATAATAACAACAAACATTTTGATGAAAAACATTTGTTTTTATTAACTTTAGGGCCTTTTTTCTTCATACTATGCTGTTTTTTCAGCGAATTAGTGAAGGTACCTACACTAAAATGATCACAGAGCTGTTCTAGCAAAACATTAACATCTCTTTAATTATTACCTTAAGTAATAATTAAACATAAGTAGATAGCATGAAACATACTGGCAGACTGACTCAATAGGCTGGGGCCAACGAACAGACTTCTGTTAAAGAATACAATAACAGCAAGCACATGTGGAAAACTTTCCACTATCTGCTTATAAATACATCAAGAAACAATAATAAAGTTAATTGTTCTAGGCTTATGAAATGTTGAAAAGTCAAGAAGAAGAAAAATGGGAAGTTTTAATAGAAGAAGTGTTGCCAAGAAGAAAAAAAGGAGACAATGAAGAAGAATGAGAGAAGAAATAGAAAAGAGGAAAGAAGAAGAAAAAGAAAGTCAAAAGGAGAGAAAGAAGAAAAGAGGGGAAGAAGAAGAAAGGGGGAAGAGGGAGAAGAAGAAGAAGGGGGAAGGGAGGGAGAAGAAGAAGGGGGAAGAAGAAGAAAGAAGAAGAAGAAGGGGAAGAAGAAGAAAGGGAAGAAGAAGAAGGGGAAGAAGAAGAAGAAGAAGAAGAAGAAGAAGAAGAAGAAGAAGAAGAAGAAGAAGAAGGGGGAAGAAGGGAAGAAGAAGAAGAAGAAGGGGGAAGAAGGAAAGGAAGAAGGAAGGAAGAAAAGGAGGAAAGGAGAAGAGGAAGAAAGGAAAGGAGGAAGAAGAAGGAAGAAGAAGGAAAGGAGAAGGAAGGAAGAAAGGAAGGAAAGGAAGAAGGAGGAAGAAGAGGAAAGGAGAAGGAAGGAAGAAAGGAAAGGAAAGGAGAAGGAAGAAGAAAGGAAAGGAGAAGGAGGAAGAAGGAGGAAAGAAAGGAGGAAGAAGAAGGAAAGGAGGAAAGGAGGAAGAAGGAAGGAAAGGAAAGGAAAGGAGGAAGGAAGGAAGAAAGGAAAGGAGGAAAGGAGGAAGAAGGAAGGAAAGAGAAAGGAAGAAGAAGAAGAAAGAGAAAGGAGAAGAAGAAAGGGGGAACAAGAAGAAGAAAGGGGGAAGAGGGACAAGAAGAAGAAAGGGGGAAGAGGGACAAGAAGAAGAAAGGGGGAAGAGGGACAAGAAGAAGAAAGGGGGAAGAGGGACAAGAAGAAGAAGAAAGGGGAAAGAGGGAGGAGAAAAAGAAGAAAAGGCGAAGGCGAAGGAAGAAGAAGAAGAAAAGGAAAGGAAGAAGAAGAAAAGGAGAAATAGGAAAAGAAGAAAAAGGGAAGAAGAAGAAGAAAAAGGAGAAGAAAAGTGGGAACACCTTTATAATGAAAACCAGATTAGGCCAAAAATGGAATAGTGTTGCCATATTTGGGTGTGAGCTGCCCAAACTTTACTTTTCAAACTTGATAGAATTCAAAAGCATCTCCAAGCCCTTGTTGGAGAATTATTTTCTAATCTCTCTCTCTCTCTCTCTTAACTCCCCAAGTTTTGCACAGGGTGAACTATACTGTAAAAAAAAAAAAAACAAAGAAAAAAAAGAGGGAGAGAAAATGTAGAAAAAAGGGGAAGACGAAGTTGGAAAAGAGAAAAGAAGATGTGGGGGGGAAAGAGAAAAAGAGGAGGAGGATAGAAGGGGGGAATAAGAAGGAGGAAGAAAATAGAGGAAGCAGAAGATGAAAGAGAGAAAGAAGAAAAAAAGGAGAAAACAAAAGAAAAGGTCAAAGAGAAGAGAAAAAAAGGGAAAAAAGGAAAAGAATTTGAAACTTACCGACTTGTTTTATTGACCATCATCTCTTCAGCAGATTTTCTTTCATCTTGGGCTTCTTTAATTTCACTTAACAAATTCATGACTTGATGTTTTAACGTCTCTTGGTCAACAGCCATTGACTAAAGTAATATGATAAAAACAGAGCATCAACATGTTAGAAAACATTTGCTAATTGACAACTTTAAAAAATCAACAATAAGATTTTCAACTGATTATCATTAATTACTAATCAGTCAGTCAGTTAAGTGCCACACATGATACATGCCTTGGGTGATCATGTCTCGAAAGAGACAAGACTGACTGGGCAGAAGATTATCCCGCAGTAGGTTGCCATTGCTTTCTGCGGTAGACTGGTTGCCAGTCAAGGCTATAGAACCCAATCTGTCCTGTTATTTAACCCATAACTGGAGAGAAGAAACGGATTAGTACCTTTCCCAAAGATGTAGAAAGAAAAACCAAATGCTGATAAGATAGTGAGTCACAAAGCACTGCTCTGGGCCCCCAATCAGAGCACACTTGTTCAAGTTTTTGGGGATAGCAAAATATTGCAACCTAAATCCTATGAAGAAATCGTAGAAAACCCTCTCCAAAAAGGTTTATCTTCAAAGGAGGAAAAAGAAATTCTGCTTTGTTGAATGGAAACCAGCTTTGATGAAATTATGGCACTGAATATTCTCATATCACAGATGCAAAACAAATGTTCTCCAGACAGAGGGGGCAACTGCTGATTTCATTTTTGGTGAAAAAAAATGTTTTTATATTTATTTCCACTCTCATTAAAGTTCTTGAGGAAGGAGGGCTTGGAGAATCTGATACTCACAGGTCAGATAGTGGGAAAAAGACAGGAGAAAGCAGTGCGTAATATAATTAATTTACAATGATCAGAATGCTACTTAATTTTATTTTTCTTATGGCAAAGATAATTGAAGATTCTTGAGTAATGTAATAAAGAAGAGTGGATGTTTGTCGTGATGCAGTGGATACTGACTCAGAATGAGAAATTGGAGAGCTTAGTTTGAATTCTAATTGAATTCATTGCATACACTTATGTGCAAATGCCCTTGTTGCTTCTCCCTCTAGTTATGGATCAAATAGCAAAACAGATTGGGTTCTATAGCCTTGGTTATAGTAAAATCTTCTGCCCAGTCAGTCATGTCTCTTTCAAGACATGATCGCTCATGCGGGTATCAGCTGTGCCAACTAACTGAATGTGAAGGCCAACTAATCAGCAAATGCTGTTAGAAATTTTCGCTAATTAATCTGTTCAATCTCATATAGAAGAAATAAACCCAAGGACAAAACAGAATCCTATGGAGACTATAGGAATGACAGTGATTTTTTTTAATCATACAGCATTTCTGACCATATAGATAAGGCTACTTTCTCCCACCCATTCGCTCACATATTTGTATTGAGATTTTAACGCCCATCATGCTGAGTGGCTTAAATACTTACTGATTCAGCTGGCATCCATGCCATGAACTTAGCCGTTACCACCTTGCTCGGGGTGATACAAATAAAAAGAAAAAAATATCACCCCATGCAAGGCAGTAAAGCCACTAAGACTAAAGAAGTTATTGAGTGTAAAATGAAAAAAGAAACTTTATTAAGGAACAAGAACAATAGAAAAGAAATCAAGAAAACAGTAGACCAGCGTTTCTCAACCTTTTTGCCCTTACGTAACCCTTAAAATAAATTATATGTCTCAAAGAACCTATGCACAAAAAAATTATACAGTATAACCCGGATATTAAGAGACCCTGATATAAGAGAAACCCAGATATAAGAGATATCTTACCTGGTCCCAAATTAGAGTCTGTGGTAAATAATAGAAAATAGACCAAACCCGGATATAAGAGAAATTTTATCAAGTCTCGACAACTCTCTTATATCAGGGTTACACTGTATACCATATTTTTTATATATATTCCCAATGATTGTTATATTTTTTCAATAATATAATAGCTTAGATGCAACGATGTATATATTACAATATCACAATAACCAAGAATATAGTGTGCATGTTTAGTAATATTATATATATATATATATATATATATATATATATATATGATATTAAATAAAAAGTCAAAAGTGTATTAGTTTATCTCACTTGTTCTCACAAAACCTTAGGGTTCTGGGGAATCCCAGATGAGAAATGCTGCAGTAGACAATGAATAAAAGAATATAAAACAAATTGCCTTTATGTATTTTGCTATTTAGACCAGTATGCTTCACTTGTACACTCTGGCTTTATTCAGATGTCTTTCTTTATACATATTAAACTGCTCGAAATTTCTAACAAAACTCTTTATTCAATCTATGAGGATAGATAGTTCTCATTCCACATTCAGTACTTAGGGGATATTCTTATTCACTTTTGTGCAGCTTGTTCATTTCTTTACAGTGGACCAGAGCATATGACACATGGCCTAGTCTATTAATACTTACCTCTAGCAATTGTAAGTTAAATTACCAAATTAGGCCATGCCGAAAAGTCACATATTTTGATTCAGTGGAAGAAACAGATAAGTTACACAAAAAGCAAATAAGGCTGATCAGTATTCTTATCATCTTATATTTGGAACACAAAGTGCGATAGGTAAATTATCGCAAATTTATATTTTTAATTTTTGAGTTTTGCTTAACGGCATATCAACACCTCTGTGGGTCAATTAATGCCAAAAAGGTGGAGTTTTAAGGCATTTTTTTAATGTTCAGTTATAGTGAGAAGGTTAATTTAGTCAGATTTTCATGAAATTTTTTTTATTTTAGAAAACTGAAGATGTCTTCTAGTTTTGTATTCAAAATATATTGTTGGTAATAATTTTTTTCTTTCAAAAATGTATATATTTCTATAAAAGTCTATTTTGATGTATATATTTCTATAAAAGTCTATTTTGATGTATATATTTCTATAAAAGTCTATTTTGATGTATATATTTCTATAAAAGTCTATTTTGATGTATATATTTCTATAAAAGTCTATTTTGATGTATATATTTCTATAAAAGTCTATTTTGATGTATATATTTCTATAAAAGTTTATTTTGATGTATATATTTCTATAAAAGTCTATTTTTATACTTTCCAGTTTGGTGGTTAACTATTTGCCCATAGCTGGGACCCTAACAGATGCTACCACTATGGGTCAGGATGAACCTGGGAACAACAGCAATTAAGAGGTGGTTTCATGCTCCCCACAACCTCCCAATCAGAGGTCTTGCTGCCAGATGCTGTTTATTGTAATACCCAGGACCATTTTTAATTTTAGACATGCACGTTGTTTGTTTTTGATTTTGCTGTCTGCACAGTATATTAGGGTCAGTTGAGCACCATTTGTAAGTAGAAGAGTACCAAGACACAATTCACACAATCAGAAATTTGGAAATGGTATGCTGTACTGTAGCATTTGTGCCAAAATCTTCAATATGAACATTTCAGAATGTTTGGGTGTCAATCTGAGGACAGTAAAGAAGATTCGGAAAGAGTTGGATGATATATCCAGTCAATATGACAATGTTTGGAGTGATCAGTAGTGATGGTGATATTATGCCTCCATTCATCTTCTCAAAGGGCCTCAGTCTTAACAATGAGACCTACATCAAGGGCCTTGAAGAGGTAGTGCTACTCTGGGTCAAGAGGGTGGCTGCTGGAAGACCCTATGTCTGGCAACAGGGTTCTGCACCATGCCACATAAACAGGAGAACCAAGTCATGGCTGTCAGACAATTTCTGTGACCACGTCATCCCTTACATCTGGCCACCTAACTCCCCAGACTGCAACCCCCTTGATTATTATATGTGGGGTGCAGTTGAGCAAAAAGACCAACAAAACTCTTTGTATCACCAAAGATGAACTGAAGGCAAGGATTATGGCAGCATTCACCAACTTAAACAAGGAAATTATCCAGAAGACTTGCAGGAGATTTCGAAGTCATCTGGAAGCTGTGGTCAAAGCCAATTACAATTTTATTGAATAAATGCACTCTTTAGTATTTCAAGATATGTTGTGTAATTTTGAAAAATGTATCTCTTAAAATGATATGTCAGTATTATTTTCATTTTTGCACAATTTAGATGACAATTCTTTCATCACATCCTGTGTAACTGTATAGTCTATGCTAACAGTTTCTTCACTTGTACTTCTCACTTAAGGAACTCTCTTCCAGCTTCTTGCTTTCCAGTCAACTTTGATCTTCAAAGACTTAAGCACAATATCATTAACTTCTTAATTCTTATTCTTTTATTATTTTCTCTTGTAATAAAGTTTTCTTTTTCTCATCTTCTCTCACATTCAATAACCCTTGAGTCTCAGTGACTTTATTGCCTTGCTTGAAATTAAATGATTAAAAAAAAAAAGTATGAAATGTTGTCTAAGCATAGTATGCAGGGGAAAACATGGATAAACACGTCTACAATAAGACGTTGTGTTAAAAGGATGGTTTTCCCATGACACCCCTTTTTGCAACTACCTCCACTCCTCGGCAATGTTCATTGTCTTAAAAAGCAATGTTCAGAATTGTAATAATACTTAAGCATATGATGAAAGTGTATTTATACATTTTCTTTATTCTTGAGAATTGACAACAAAATAATAAACAGTATTTATTATGTTACTGAAATGGGTGGCAAAATATTGGCTTAAATGCAATATCATTAACTTCTTAATTCTGATTTTATTATTCTCTCTCTTAATAAAGTTTTCTTTTTCTCATATTCTCTCACATTCAGTAACCCTTGAGTCTTAGTGACTTTATTGCCTTGCCTGAAATTAAATGATTAAAAAAGTATGAAATATTCTTTAAGCATAGAATTCAGGGGCAAACATGGATAAACACGCATACAATAAGACTGAGTCAAAAGGATGGTATTTCTCTTGATACTGCTATTATTTTAACTACCTCCACTCCTCGGCAATGTTCATTGTTTTAAAAAGCAATAATTAGAATTGTAATAAAACTTAAACATATGATGAAAGAGCATTTATACATTTTCTTTATTCTTGAGAATTTACAACAAAATAATAAACAGTATTTATTTATTTATTATGTTACTGAAATGGGTGGCAAAATATTGGCTAGTAGACGATTCACACTTTATAAAATGGTAAAAAATAAAGATTTCTTTATAGTTGGTTCAAATATTTTAGCAATTTAGTAAATGTTTATAAATTTATGAATAAAAAATTGTTTTTATGTTTATTTTATAAACTGGTAAATGATAAATTATTTTCTAAACACTGCTTAGATGTGGCACAAGGCCAAAAGTATGGGGTACCCAGTGAGGATTGAACTCACTACTCAGTTGTAATAGGTTCTAGCGAGACAAGCTTGCTAATCATTACACTATGCCGAGGGGCCCATAAATTGGTAAATGATAAATATCGCATTGCATTAGTTCTAATTGTATTAGTTTTAGAATGCTATAAATATAAAATTATTCTTGTAAATAAATGTTTCATATTTTTGTTGTAAATTCTCAAGAACAAAAAAGAATGTGTAAATTCACTTTCATCATATGTTTAGATTTTATTTCAATTCTAATCATCGCTTTTTAAGACAACAAACACTGCCGCAGGGTAAAGATAGTTAAAACAAAAGTGGTGTTATAGAAAAAAAAAAACATCCTTTTGATATTATGTCTTATTGTAGGGATGTTTGCTAATGTTTGTCAAGTGCAGAATTTAAAATTCTAATGTTCCCAGATGTTTGAGTTTTGTTTAACGGCAAATCAACACCTCTGTGGGTTATTTAATGCCAAAAAGATAGAGTTTTAAGGTTCGGTTATAGTGAGAAGGTTGATTTAGTCAGAGTTTGATGAAAAGTTTTTTTTTAATCTTTTTCTAATTTTAGAAAACTGAAGATGTCGTCTAGTTTTGTATTCAAATAATAATTGCTGGTAATAATTTTTTCCTTCAAAAATGTATTGTTGGTAATATTTTTCCTTCAAAAATGTATATATTGCTATAAAAGTGTATTTTTATACTTTCATAGTGTTTTGACCCCAGTTTGGGCGGGTGGTAACTATTTGCCCATAGCTGGGACCCTAACAGGTGCTACTACTCTGGGTCAGGGTGGACCTGAAAACAGCAGCAATTAAGAGGTGGTTCCATGCTCCTCACAACCTCCTAATCAGAGGCCCTGCAGTTTACTGTCATACCCAGGACCACCAGATGTCTGATAATTGTACAATGGTTAATATGTTGTGAAGACAACAATCAAGATGACCATAAAGATCTGAATAGTAAAGTATATAATAATGATAATCCATTTGAAAATAAAATACTTATTGAAAAACAGGGAAGAATAAAAGGAGATGAAAGGAGGAAAAGAAGAAAGAGGGAAAGAAAAAGGAGGGGAAAAAAGAAGAAGAAAGGGGGGAGAGAAGAAGGGGAGAAGAACAGGAAGAGACAGATTAAGTTGAAAATGGAGTACTGTTGCCATATTTGGGTGGGAGCTGCACAGACCTCACTTTCTTGTTTTGATAGAATTCAAAAGCGCCTTAGAGCCCTTATTTGAGAATTATTAAAAATGAGTTTTTGTTAACATGTTTGCCAGTATAACCCAGATATAAGATACCCTGATATAATTGAAACCCGGATATAAGATAGATTTTCTCTAGATCCAAATTAGAGCCTGTGGTAATGTATATGAAATAAACCAAATCCGGATTTAAGAGAACTTTTATCCGGTCCCGACAACTCACTTATATCAGAGTTACAATGTATTATAAAAAGATGTGCGTTGTGGTGCAGTGGATATCGACTTGGAATGACAAATCGGGGTGCCGAGTTTGAATTCCAGTTGAATTCCTTGCATTCATTTATGCACAAATACCCTTGGGAAAGGTATTAATCCATCTATTCCTTCTAGTTATGGGTTAAATAATAGGATAGAGTGGGTTCTCTAGCCTTGGCTGGCAACCAGTCTACTGCAGAAAGCAATGGCAATCTACTGCGAGATAATCTTCTGCCCAGTCAGTCATGTCTCTTTCGAGGCATGATTGCCCAAAGTGTGTATCACGTACGGCACTTAACTGACTGTATTATAAAATGTTTTTATTCCATTGTTCCATGATCATCACTAAGTAATTCATATAATGTGATTGATCCCAACTTGGCAGCCCAGATACAGTCACTTTCTCACCAGCGCAATGTGGCTTTCCTGTGTTTCTTCTGCAAATACTTTCACGGCTACTGCTCTGATGAACTTAGCTCACCGGTGCCTCTATATATATATATTTACTCGAGCCACAATACAAGCAAATAGGTCCCACTCTTTTACTGTAAAACCAATAAAATGTAAACACAAATTTTACTCCAGCAGTTTCTTTTCTCGCACTTCTTGCCTGTGGAATTCCCTTCCATTTACTTGCTTCCCTGACTGCTACAATCTCCAAGAATTTAAATAAAGTCAATAGTCATCTCCTATCTCACTAACCTGCATTCCTCTCTGTCTCATGCTCCTTTCTCTATCCACTCCACTCTCATCAGTATTCTCATCTTTTTCTTACCCACTTCCTGACACCCCTTATAACCTGTCACTCTCTCTCATAACTTTCCTTTGATATAACCCCCTGCACACCAGTGGCAGTAAACTGCCTCACTTGGAGTGATATGATTATATATATATAGCTAAACAGTCAAGAATTTTCAAACATTTAATTTAAAAAAAAAAAAAAAAATTGAAAAGTCAAGCAATTTACCTCAACAGCTTTTCGATCGGGATTATTTATGCATAGCAATTCAATTTCTGTTTGATGTTCTTTTTGAAGTTTCTGAATATTTTCACAGTGATCCCTTTTTAGTTCTTTTATTTTTGTCTCCATTTCATCTTGAATATTTTGAAACTAGAAAATAAAGATCAAAACTTACAGATACTAATGTCAAATAGCCACACAAATCACAAATTGGTCACCTAACTTAAACATCACCAGAATAATGATTAAAATCTGTGTAAACGCATTTTCAGTTGTGTGTTTACATTGCAATTTATATCCTAACTAACAAAGTTAGCCACCATTGCACAAGTTTCTTTCTTTACTCTGCTGTTCTATAGAATATAAAGATAATTTGTGACTTTTTATAGGGCATTTCAAAATCAATGATATGTTTATTAACAAAGAAAAACAAATCACTCAAAAATAGCAGTGCTGAAAACAATTACAGAATTTTTTTGTTTTTAATAAAGATTTTGGCGGACATGTACGACCAGCACCCCCCATAATTTTTTGCTTTTCATTTTTTTTCAGTGTATTCTAATCAATTAGATCCTAAACTTTCAGATTAGCAAAAAAATTTGGAAAAAATTCAATATTTACGGATTCTTAGGGGTGCTCAGTTTCTCATACAACGTTCTAGTAAATTGATCCCCCATGTTGAAAACACAACGATCCCACATATTAGAACCACACAACATTCGAGTAAATCGATCCCCCATATTGGAAACACTTAGAAAAAATTACAGTGGGGGTGCCGGTCGTACAGATCTGCCAAGATTTTTTTTTCTTCTATGTGCCATGTCCTTTCAAAACATTGGTGATCATGGCCTTCCACATCTGCCTATCCCTAGTGGCTCCCGTTACTCCACCCAAACCTCACCCTGCCGTCCACTTGCTTAAGCCCGTTAATTATATTACGCATTGCTTTCTCCTGTAGCTTTCCCACTATCTGACCTGTGAGTATCAGATTCTCCAAGCCCTCCTTCCTCATTACATGCCCCAAGAACTTTATTGAGAGTGGAAATAAATATAAAAACATTTTTTTTTCACAAAAAATGAAATCAACAGTTGCCCCCTCTGTCTGGAGAACATCTGTTTTGCATCTGTGATATGAGAATATTCAGTGCCATAATTTCATCAAAGCTGGTTTCCATTCAACAAAGCAGAATTTCTTTTTCCTCCTTTGAAGATAAACCTTTTTGGAGAGGGTTTTCTACGATTTCTTCATAGGATTTAGGTTGCAATATTTTGCTATCCCCAAAAACTTGAACAAGTGTGCTCTGATTGGGGGCCCAGAGCAGTGCTTTGTGACTCACTATCTTATCAGCATTTGGTTTTTCTTTCTACATCTTTGGGAAAGGTACTAATCCATTTCTTCCCTCCAGTTATGGGATAAATAACAGGACAGATTGGGTTCTATAGCCTTGGTTGATAACCAGTCTACCACAGAAAGTAATGGCAACCTACTGCAGGATAATCTTCTACCCAGTCAGTCATTCAAGACATGATTGCCCAAGCGTGTATCACATATGGCACTTAACTGACTGATATATCATAAATTAAACTAAGCACAACTGAGTATTATAGGATAAAAAATTTTCAGATTTTTACATCATTCTGGGATCTTTGATTATTTCCAAATCTGTGAATCTGTTAGTTCATGCCAAGTCTCAAAAGAACACTATAAAAATACACTATTTTTTTATTAATAATGTTGAATGTGTTAAAATTATTCAAATTTTTAACAAGAAAAATTTCAATTCAGTGTTAAAAACTGCTGCAAAATATTGTTGATATATTTAAGATGTATTAGGACATGTCTCAAATTTGTATTTAGATACACTGCATTTATTTTTGATTTTTCTAGTTGAATTGTTCACCAATATTGCATGAGATCCATTATTATACATCAGTTATACGTGATACACACTTGGACGGTCATGTCTCTCTCAAAAGAGACATGACTGACTAGGCAGAAGATTATTCCGCAGTAGGTTGCCATTACTTTCTGCTATAGACTAGTTGCCAGCCAAGGCTATAGAATCTGTCCTGTTATTTAACCCATAACTGGAGGGAAGATGATTGCCATTTATTAAAATCATCAGCAAGCTTATTTTGCTGCTCATAAGTTATTGACCACGAAATTATATTTTCCCTCTATCTCTGCTTTAGTTTTCCTCGATTTCTTTTTCTAAGCACCATTTCCACAATTTAACAAGCCCCGAGATAAATCTTTTGTTTCAATGATTGAAATATGGATGGTGTCAAAGAATGAAGATAAACTGGTTACAATTCTGAGAATGATTATTTTCCCTTTTTGCTCAGTAATGATGCATATCATATGATTTGGAATGTTTTAATTTAAGTATTTGTTTGGAAGTCATGTAGTTATCTCCCTTTAACTTAACTCTCTAAGTTATTTGTTCACCACTGCTGTAGCCTGGTATTGAACTCACAATTTTTTGGGCCAAGTCCCTGGAACTAGCTAACACCAATTCAGTATATGAATTTCTAGAACTTATAAACCTAATTTTCATTTTTTGTACCAGAGCTCATATTGCAATCTTTGACACTAATGATTTTCTCTAACACTCCATATGACTGGTTTCCATATTATATTCATTTCAATGGTTGGCCAGCTTAGGAGATTTTTGTGGCTCGGCATATTCACCGATTCCTTAAGCTTACATACTTTCCAGTGGTGTTCCTTATCAATTATTATGTCAAACAATCGGAGGAGATATGGAGGAGTAATAGTTAGTGGCTCACATTGAGGAATAAGCTAAGTTTGAATTCCTGTCGAGTTCATTACATTCACTTACATGCTAATACTCTTGGTGAAAGTATGAATCTATTTCTTCTACCACAGCTATGAGTAAAATTGCAGAACAGACTGGATCCTATAGCCTTGGGTAGCAACCAGTTTAGGAGAAGGAAACACTGAATTTAAACCACCAACTGCTTTGTAGGGTCCTACCTCTTTAATTAAAGGCTAAAAGAAAGTAACTTCAAGAACAAATCCACCTTGCAGAGAGGAGAGACAAAATAACCTTAACATCCTCAGTAAAAAAAAAAGGAACCAGCAAGTCATTGCAACATTCTGCCTTGAATGTCACCATTTGTGCGATGAAAGTGCATGGGGACCACTGTGGCACAAAATGTACTAACTGAATAAAATGAACTAGTGTCACACAATCTAAAACAACTAGAAGAACACATATCTTTGTTTTGGTGTAAATTGATACTCTTGTCTATTTTAACATACCTTATGTTTTCCAGATAGAACCCATGAAGAACTTATTAATATTTTTCTTTTTACCTTCATCCCTTCTTCTGTAGCAAATTGAAAACCAACCTAGCTAATTTTTCCACCCACCATTTATGACAACCTTGAGCAAGAATATTTAGTGTCTGCCACAGAATTATGTTACGTTTACACCAGTTGTGGTTCTCCTCTACTTCTTCCTCCAGGTGCTATTCTCTTAAGATACAATTTAACAAGCCATACACTTGGTCTTTTAATAAAATGTTCAAGGATTTGCTATGGATGGCATCAAAGAGTGGAGGTTACATTCCTGAGAATGGTTATTTACAAGTTTTGTCTTTCAGCTTGTGGTCTGTGATGAATTGCATCATGTGGTTTTAAAATGTTTCAATTTGAGCTAAAAGCTTATGAGTCCATGTCCCGCAATCCAAACAATGTAAAACAACTGGAAGAAGGTATATCTTTGTTTTAGTTTGGATTGTTGATTTTAGCATACCTTATGCTTTTCAAAAGCAACCGACTAAGGACTTATTCAATGTTCTACTGCAAACATGTTAGTGGGTCTTGCAAGCGAGCTTATGACCAAGAGAAACAAAATCTTTTATTTGATCAATTCCTTTTCGGTTTATTTGGCTATTAAGTTACAGCTGTGTTTCGTTTCTTGTCATTGAAATAGTTTTCTTGCAGATTAATTCAAGACTTATTTCTTATGCGTTATAAGAAAGAGTTTGTTTTAGCGTGAATTGACACTATTGTTGCTTTCATTATAGCCTTATGTTTTCTAAAAGTAACTCACCAAGGTTTTGATTTTGTATCTATTTCTGAGACGAGTAATTTTTAATAATCTTGGAATTATTTTGAACTTTTTTCTCATCTTGGTTGATATAGGTGTTGTAATAGACACAATGTTTCAACCAAGTACCATCTGGTCATCATCAGGTATCCATAGATTGGCTGATGTGGAATATCTCATTGATTACTGCAAAATTTTATTCTTTCATCACTATTTTGGTTTTCCTCTACTTCTTTTTCTAAGCATCCTAATCCTAAAGACAAAATTCAGTAAGCCCTGCGCTAGACCATTTAATATGTTCAGGTTATTTCAAGGGCTATGGATAGCATCAAAGAGTGGAGGTAAATTGGTTACATTTCTAAAAATGGTTATTTATAATTTGTTTATCAGCTTGAAATCTGTGATAATGTGTATATGTTCATTGAATACTGTTGCCATATCTGGTCGGATGCTCCTGCTATTTATCTCAATGTTCTCATCAGAATCCATCTTGCACATTTATAAATCTACTCTTCATCTATACATTGAATACTGTTGCCATATCTGGTCGAGTGCTCCTATTCATCTTAAAGTTCTCGACAAAATCCAAAGAAGGATCTGCAATATAATTAATCCTAACTTGGCATCTCAACTTCAGTCAATTTCTCACAGACATGACATGGTTGCCCTGTCTTTTCTACAAATATTTTCATGGCAACTGTTCTGACAGGTTTTTTCCTGGTGTCATGACCATGTGAATTTAAGCATGCTACTAGATTGGCATCTAGGTCCCACCCCTTTTACTGTTGAAATAGTTAAATGTAACCATGACTTCTACTCCAACAGTTTGTTTTCTCAAACTTTAGGAACATTCAAATTAATCTTAAAAAATTAAAATTAGAATCAATTAACAGAAAAATAGACATAGGCCAAGAAAAGTTAGAGATAGGTATGGTTTGCACTAGACTCAGATGTAACTACTTAGAAGTTGTCCTGTCTTCTTTTTGGAAAGTTTACCAAACTTCATATGATACCGTTAATTTATTTTAAGGCCCACCAAGACAGCGCATTACACAGCTGTTTCTAAAATTTTTGACATTTCAGTTTAAATGCAATTAGGTCAAAGCTAAAAAGGATATATTAAAATAATAGCAGTATAGCTTGGCATTGCTCGGGTGTAATGAAAGCTTTAAAACTAATCCATGGTCATGGAGCTCAGACTCTGGACGTTGGCACGAAAAACTAAAAAGCAATAGTTGTTTCCAGTTAAAGCGAAACCGTAGACTGAAAGGAAAATGAATGGATGTAAGTCAAATTTTGATTTCCTGGTATCGAGATCAAATAAGTTTTTTCCGCCGTAAACTGAATTTTGAAGACTAAATAAGTAAATGGTATCATGGCTGAGACTAAGAACTACAATTATACCTACTTAGAGCCAAACTCGAAGCAAAAACTAAAATAAAAGGGCTGAAAAAATACAGACATACAGGCAGATAAACAGACACACACAAACATCTTGCCTTTTATATATATATATATATATATATATATATATAAATAAATCGATCTTCTGCACTATAGTGAGAATTGCAAAACTTAAAACTTCTGAATATCCTTTCTTATGTCTTTGTCTATGAGTGTATCAAATTTGATTAAAATCAAACCACTCCTTCTATAACCCGATTTTTTCGATTATCAATTTTTGATATTCATCGGGGGTACCTTGACACAAAACCTAGCTAAGAACACTCGCAGACGCTTATAGTACAACTGTGTAAATTTTCAAGAAAATCAGTTCAGTCGTTTCGGAGTCTATAGGTAACAGACACATACACACACAGACAAAGTTCCATTTATAAATAAGTTTAGATATTAAAATAAATCTGACCGTCTGAATCTACATGCTTGGATGAAATGATTTTTTCGAAAATACATAGTTTTCAAATGATTCCATTTGAACTAAAAGCTTATGAGTCTATGTTACACACTCTAAATGATATAAAACAACTGAAAGAAGGCATATGATTTTTATGTTTTATGTAATAATAGTCACTGACCAACATGGATATCATTATTGTCACTAGAGCATTGATAATTGTGCCTCATCTGAGACAGACATCATTGCTATTAGACTATTGGTAGATTGATGCCTGCTTTTTCAGACGGTCAGATTCATGTGTAGAGGAGACTGCATAAAACTACAAATGAATCTGTCTTGATAAGTGAGCTATTCAGAGACCATGTTGCAAACTAATTTCACCTATCTATAACTACCACATTTTCCCACTGGTGATTGCCTGATCCAGTAAGATAAATCATATACAGGTTGCATGAAATTAGTTTCAGGTATATTCAAATTTATCTTAAAGAATTAAAAATAGAATGAAAAGTAAAATAGACATAGTCCCAGAAAAGTTAGAGAGAGGTATAGTTTGCACAAGACTCAGAAGTAAGCACTTGGAACTTGTTCTCCCTTCTTTTTGGAAGGTTTACCAAACTGCATATGATAGGGTCAATTTATTCTAAGGCCCACCAAGACAGCACATTACATAGCTGTTTCTAAAATTTTTGGCATTTCAGTTTAAATGCAATTAGGTCAAAGCTAAAATGGATATATTAAAATAAGAATTACTTACTCTTGCCTCAAGAGCCTTATTCTTAACTCGCAAATTATCGACTTGTGATCTTTCTTGATTTAGCTGGCTCATTATTCCGGTCATGTGGCTTTCATTTTGTTTATTTGGTGTGGCTGGAAAACTGTCATTCCAAACATTGGACAATTTCTCGTAAGGCATTAATTCGTAATCTTCCATTTTGGAGTTTAATTCTTCAGTTTTAGAGTTTTTAGAAGAATATTTGGCCAAGAGGATCTGAAAGAATTCAAGAATAAGGAATTAATATTTCTATTACAAAAATCGTCAAATTTCTGTTCATTCTGAAATACTGCTTAAAAATTAATATTTTGTAATAAAACCGAAATTATCCACTAGTAATAAAATGGCTATTTTTTTTTTAATCATGTAAAGACATGAATTAAAATTATTGTTGCTCAAAATATAAAACAAATAAAAATGAAAACAAGAAGTTTTGATGAATTTAATGTTACAAGAGTTATTCCTCTTTTCAAATTAATTTATTAATAGCTTGTGACATCAGAATTACAAATAAATACAATTACGTTATTCAATCTTTCAAAAATGTACTTATTTTGTACATGTATTTGAACAGAAAATAAAATTTTTAAAACATTTTCATTTTGAAAACAGCAATGAATTATGCTTTCTCCATAATTAGTAACAAATCTTATTTTTTTGCTACAAAAATACAATGTTCAAAGGAAATAATCAAAGTGGGGGTAAAAATTTAATTACGACTTCTAAAAAAAACGAACATTTTAAAAAAGTATATCTCACATAATACAATAAAAATATAAATGGATGTGTAGTTAGAGTGTTCACTTTTCTAACTAAGAGACCTAGGTTCAAATCTCACCATAGCATGTCCAGTTAGTACTTAAATAGGAGACCACCATGTCCTGTAAGCAATCTCTTGTAACCTGAAATATTTTGAGGCTTTAAATAAATCTACCAAAAAAAATCAATCAACTCCTCCTTTGTTTTAATATATTTGCATATATTATGTGAATATATAGACTTTTACAAAGTATCTGTTTGTTTAAAATATAGTAAATTTCATATTCTTTTTGGAGTTAACATTCTACTAGTGTCTAACAAAACAAAAGATTAGAATTATCACAAATACCTTTTGAAAATGGACATGCAAAGAGCCTCAAGTGATAATGCCACTCAAATTGCGATGACACTGCATCAAAACAACCAACAAAGACACATTCTATGAATCAAACTTTTATTAGCAAAAAGAGAGGGGAAAAAAATTGTGCAGAAACAAATATTTCTCATGTATAAAAAAAAATAAATTATAAAAGCATCCAAATAAATCACAAACCTTTCATTCTTTTTGCAGCAAATAACGCTTCATATTTATTTTGAAAGAAATATTTAAAAATATCCATAACTACCTGATATTCATGTCGCAAATACAAATTTTCTTCTGTCAGTTTGTTGTTCTCCAACTGTATAGTCTCTTTAATTAAAGACATATTTTTTAAGTCATTAATCAGCTGGTCAGTGTGCTCTTTAAATGTCCGAACATCATTTGTAAGATGTGTGTTTGTTACTTCAAGATTTTTTTTTTGGACTTCACAGTCTTCAAGCATTTGTTCCATTTGTGTTATTTTCTCAGTGCTTTCTTCAGTATGCGCAACAAGAACCTGAAAAAAAAAATTCATTTCTTAGAAAAATCTATGAGAAAATGGAAAAAAATGTTTATCTAACAATAAGGACTAAAATGAGGTTTACATTAATGTGATTACCTGTAAGCATTTTTTAAAAAATATCCCAAGCAAGGCAATAAAGCCACTAAGATGCAAGGGAACATGAGAAAAAAAATTATTATTAAAGAGAGAAGAAAAGAACAAGAATTAAAACAGAAAGTTATGATTGACTTTTTATTTAAATTTTTGAAGACCAAATTTAAAATGTTACTTTTAATGGATATTTCAGCTGTGCATAGGTAGTCATGGTAAATATTAGACAGAAAATAAAACCATTTTGTAAATTTATGTAATAAAATAAACAAACCAAATTTTTAATTGATAAATGGCCACCTTCAGTGCATGGACCAAGATGTGTGGCATAGAAAAGTTGAGAGCATTGTCATCCTGGGCTCCTACCCTAGAGGTCGCCCACGGAAAAGATGGACCAACTGCATCAATGAGGATCTGAAAAGCACCGGCCTCAAACCTGAACAACCAATAGATCGGGGTGGTATCGAGTAAACATCGTACCTGAACGACATGGCATAACTTCCAACCCTCGGACACGGGGAAGACAGGGAAGAAAAACCGAGTAGTAGTAGTAGCAATTCAGCTGTGCGTAGGTAGTCATGGCAAATATTAGACAGAAAATAAAACCGTTTTGTAAATTTATGTACAAAAACCAAACCAAACTTACCTCAACTGCATCTGATGATCCGTGTTCACCAATTGCATCTTGCAGTTTATCATTTCGACTCTTTTCTTCGTGATATTTTTTTTCGATGCTTGAAATTTCAGATTCCAGATTTTTGTTAATAGCAACAAGTTCTTCAATTTTCTGTTCAAACTGAACCTGAAAATACAAAAATTGAAATTAAATAAAAAAAGATATAAAGATTTTGAGTAGAGAGATGGCAGTATGACTGTAAATTTGTGCTCCATCTAACCAGAGGCTTCTGCGACTGAATTGGTTAAGACACTGTCCATGAAAGATTCTTTTCAGAACCTACTCCCTTATTCTTACTTCCTGCTCTTTAAATAATCATACAACAGATAAATATTTAATAAGTCATCGCCCAGTTGACACACCACCTCAGTCTTTTTAACAAGAGTAGAAGTTTATCTCATTTTCTGTTTAGGACTGGATTTCCAGTTCCATCTTAAGTTTACTGCAAGTTTCTCCCCCTAAAATCTGAAATTTTATTTATAATTTATGTTTCTTTTGCTCCTCAATAGAAGTAGATCCCGACTTGGTAGCTCAGCCGCAGTCACTTTCTCACCAGCATAATGTGGCTTACCTGTGTCTCTTCTACAAATATTTTCATGGCTTCTGCTCCAACAAGTTTAGCTTATTGGTGCCCCCTCTGCATGAATTTACTCGAGCTACTAGACTAGCAATTAGGTCCCACCTTTTTACAGTGAAACCAATAAAATGTAGCCATGACTTCTACTCTATTAGCTTCTTTTCTCGCACTTCCTGCCTGTGGAATTCCCTTTTGTATACTTGCTTCCCCAACAGCTACAATCCCCAAGAATTTAAATGTAAGGTCAATTGTCATCTCCTATCTCTCTGACTCGCATCCTTTCCCACATGTTCTTTTCTCCGTCCACTCTACTCTCATCACACCAGTATTCTCATCCTTCTCTTACCCACCTACTGACACCCCCTCTAACATGTTCCTTTTTCTCATCACTCTCCTTTTATGTAACCCCCTGCACACCAGTGTCAGTAAAACTGCCTTGCTTGGGGTGAAATGAATTAAAAAGAAGAAAAAAAAGAAAGAAAAAAAAAAGAAGATAGGTTTGCTTATCATCCAGTTACCACTCCTCATTGTTTGTTATTTGTGGTGGCTAGCTGCTCATATCCATATATGCTTGTCTACTAGAGAGGCTAGCCAATCCCTGTTGCAAATGCCTATTCAGGCACATTTGTCTTTGTCCAACACCCACAGAGGCCACCACTGGTTTACACTGCAACTATACCAAGCAGACCTTAGTTAAAGTTTCTGGATGAGAGTATGTTATCTGGCGTGATCAACAGTCTGAACAAGGTTAGTACACCAAAACCCTCGGTCACGATGACTTGTGTCTTCATGCTAATACAACCATTGATGGCTCCCAAAGGGTTCTGCCTACCCAATTTTACTCACAAGAATTGTGTCAGCCCATAGTACAGTTTTCGGGTAGTTTCCACACACTGGAATTGCCTCCCCAGGCTGATAACATCAAGAAGTCACATTCCTGATTAATTGAACATGGTGAAATTTGAACCCAGGTTTCCTGGTTGGAAAGTAAACATTCTAACCACTTGGCCACATGCCATATACATTATTTACATGCAAACAATTATCTATTATCCGATATCTGTGCTGCCAGCAAAGTATGTGTAAAAATGGTGACTCCTCATATGAGAAATTCAGACAGAAAAGAATTTTCTTTAAATTTTCTTTTTACTACTAATATCAAAGGTCAAGTGCTGACTAATATCAAAGGTCAAGTGCTGACTAATATCAAAGGTCAAGTGCTGACTAATATCAAAGGTCAAGTGCTGACTAATATCAAAGGTCAAGTACTGGATACTGAACTAATATCAAAGGTCAAGTTCTGACTAATATCAAAGGTCAAGTTCTGACTAATATCAAAGGTCAAGATAGTGGTGTGGTAGATATTTCAGTTGGATTCCTTACATTCACAAATACCCTTGGGAAAGGTATTAATCTGTCTCTTCCCTCCAGTTATGGGTTAAATAATAGGACAGATTGGGTTCTATAGCCTTGGTCAGCAACCAGTCTACCACAGAAAGCAATGGCAACCTACTGCAGAATACATCTTCTGCCCAGTCAGTCATGTCTCTTTCGAGACATGATCGCCAAAGAATGTATCATGTATGGTACTTAACTGTCATCTAGTGGTCATTTGTTCAATCCCTGGTTCAGACAGTGAAATAGGTTCATCCAGAACAAGCAATAATTGGCATCTTTTTTTAATCTAAGTTATTTTTCAGTAAGATTTTCTGGTAGCCCCATATATAGAACCAGTGTAGTCAAGTTTTGATTGGAGTAAAGATCTATAAAGTTTAATTAGGGTTGGTTTGTTCACTCCCCATTTATTGTGGGCTACTATCTGAAGGAGTTGTAGAACTTTGCTGCATTTTGTTTTCAGATATTTCAGATGGGGAATGAAAGTGAGTTTTTAGTCAAAAATTATTCCAAGAAATTTGTGTTGATTCACTACTAGAATTTTTGTTCCGTTTAGTTTCAAACGTGGAGCTTTCTTAGTTTGCAAAAATGGATGCACTTCTTGTTTCTGAAAAAATGAAACCATTTTTTGTGGATTATTTTTATATTGTGTTAATACATTACTGAAGTTGCCTTTCAATTACATTTATATCTCGGGATTTATATATCCTAAGAAAGTCATCAACGTAGAGAGAGTATCTAACTCCTGGACTTAGGGTTTTTGTGATGGTGTTTATCTTGATGCAAAAAAGGGTCCCTGAAAGGATGCTTCCCTGAGGGGCTCCTTCCTCTTGTCCTTGTATGTTACCTATTAATATTTGAAATTTTCGATTTCATAAGAAGTTGCTGATGTATTCTGTTAGTCTGCCTCTTAGGCCTAGATCATATAAATCTTTCAAGATGCCATACCTCCATGTGGTATCATACGCTTTTTCTAAGTCAAAGAATATTGCTATTCGATGTTCTTTTTAAATAAAATCTTCTCTAACAAAAGGTCTCTAGCCAAACCAAATGGTCTATGGTACTTCTTTTTTCTAAAAACACATTGATAATCGCGGATTAGTTTTTTTTGTTTTTTTTCCAGATACCAAGTTAGTCTGTTATTAACCATCATTTCCATTGTTTTGCTGAGGCAGCTCGTTAGCACTATTGGCCTGTCTTTGCCAGGATTCGGGATGGGAATGATAATAGATTGTCTCCACAGCTCTGGAAAGTGTTTTTTTTTGTCCATATGTTTTTCAACAGATTTAGCAGTAGTTTAGGTAATTTGCTTGGTAGCTTTTTTATGAATTGGTAATGGACGTCATCTGGTCCTATTGTTGTATCGCTAGCTTTTTTTAAGGATTCCTTTAATTCCTCTACTGTAAAAGGAAGGTTGCAGCTTTCATTGTTGTTGGATTTAAAATTTAGTCTTTGCTTTCTGGCATTTTGTTTAACCTTGATGAATTTTTGGTTTTCATTTGTGGCTGATGAGTTTTTTTTTAAAAAGTGGTTGCGAATTTGTCAGCAATTTCTTTTTTCTGGGTTATTTTGTTGTTATTTCTGGTGAGGTGTTTTATTGCATCAGAGTGATATTTGCCGGCTATCTTCCTAAACATGTTCCATACTGTTTTTGCTTTTGTTGTAAAGTTCAGTTTGCTGACATAATTTTTCCAGCTTTCATGTTTGCTGTCTTTTACTATTTTTCGGGTTTTTGCCCATAGTTGTTTGAATTTTAGCATGTTTTCAAGTTGTAGGCTCTTTGTAAAAGTCCTTTAAAGCCTTTCTTCAAAGTCTAATAGATATTTTACATTCGTTGTTAAATGAGGGTCTATTCCAGTTCTTTTTGGTTTTGCTTTTTGGGATGCATTTCTTTGCAATGGAAATCAGGATTTCTGTAAATTGGGTTATGCTTGTTATGCCTGATCCCTCTTTTAGTTTTTCGGACGATAGTTTTTGATATTCTTACCAATTTGCTTTATTCAGATTCCACTGTTGAAAGTTTTCGTCAGTTTGTCCTGAATTTTGTAGTGCGGATTGGGTAATGGTTGCTGCCATATGTGTCTGGTAGTACTTTCCAGGAGAAATCCAAAAATATAGATGGGTCACAAAGATAGATCTATTGTGGATTGGTTGCCTGAAAATGGGTAGATGTAAGTCAGAGATCTGTCGTTGAATATGCATAAGTTGTTGTTTTCAATAAATGATTCCATGTTTTTCCCTTTTTGGTTTGTATTTTTACATCCCCACGTGGTGACAGTTGCAATCCTCAAGTAATATAAAGGGGGTGGAAAGTTCGTTTGTAATTTCCTTTAATTTGGTCTCATTCATCTCCCCACCTGGTGGAACATAAACTGAACAAATGCTGATTCGTTGGTGTAAAGTTACTTTTACAGCTGCTACCTGTAAATTTGTTTTTAAGACAATGAGACTTTGTGGTATGTCATTTCTAATTAGAATAGATGTACCACCTGATGCTCAAAGGCTAGAGTGTTTAATATAATTATATTGTTGGTAGTCTTTAATATTTATCTTGTAATTCTTTAAGAAGTTTTTCTGAAGATATAACTGGGTTTAGGTTTGTAATTAGCAACAGCAGTTCATTTATATTTGCTTTCACTCTTCTGTAGTTCCATTGTAAGATTTTGGGTGATCTTGAGTTCATTATGTTTATATATATATCTTTTCTAGGAATGGAGGGGTATTCTCAGTTGTCATGTTGCTAGGGATTTTGTTTTGTTTCTTTTTTTTTTCTGGAGAGGATCTTGTTTGGCTTTTTTGATCTGTTCTTGGAAGTTGATTGTTAGCTCGGCTGGCTTTTCTTATGAGTTTGTGTGTCTCTTTGAGTTGCATTTTTTCCATGTTGCATTCAATTCAAAAGTTCAGTTGTGGTCATGTTTTCTGATTGTTCTTGTTCTATTTTGTTGAGAAGTAAAAATCTGTTTTGAGTTTTCAGGTTATTTATTGGAGATTCTTTGTCTTAGTTTCGTACGTCTGGCTTTTGCTTAGGATTTTGGTTTCCTCTTTTGGAGTTTGTTTTTATGATATTTGATGTGGAGTGTTCAGTTTGTTTTTTGGTTATTTGTCACTGTTGTCATTGTTTCAGATTTTAGAGTATTATGGTTAGTTCAGTAAGTAATTTATTAAGGTTGAGATTTCTTCAGGTTTGTTAGTTTTTTTTGTTTTTTTTTGGGAGATATTCTTCATTTATTTTTCACAGATTCTGTTTTTTGAATGTCGGTTGAGATAATTTTCTCTATTTTGAAAAGAGATATTTTGGTGAATATCTTCAATAGATTCTAATATTATGAATTGATGATCTGTTAGTTCATGCTCTGACTCATTGTCTGAGCTCGATTCGATATAGGGTCTTTTTATTGTTACCATATGGGTTGGTTTTTATCTTCACCTCTTTTGCTCCACACCCTCCTCGGAGCCCAGCAGTGAGAGATGGGGGGTGTGGGGGGCATTTGCACTATTTTGTCAGGGATACAAAAGAGCTATACTCATATTAGTAGTATTTTTTGCTAGCATTTTTGTTTTCTTACCCCTGTTTTTATGAAAATTTTTATTTACTCCTTCATGTGGTTGATTTGTACGTACTAATTGATTGACCCTTGCCTCTGCCTTCTAACACTTATTTGGGGAATATGAGATTGTTTTGAAATAGACTTTGAAAAATATTTGTGAGGATAAGTGTTAGGGCTTGATATGACTAGCCAATTGATCAGATCGGGCCTCTCCGACCTCCTGTCTAGCCCAGGGCCAAAGTGGATCATAGTCTGCTCAACCACCAGGATCTTGTCACCATGGATCGCCACCCACAACCAACAGGTGGCCCCCTTGGGAGACTTTTACTCCCTGCAGAGGTGTAGTCAGCGTATTCTGAAGTCGCATCAACAGGGCGATAGATAATAGATTAGTTATACAAGTCTTACTAATTAACCCATAGCTGAGTAAAAAAGCGTTAACAGTGATAAGGGATAGGGGTAAGTGGAAGGGATAGGGGTAAGTGGAAGGGATAGGGGGTAAGTGGAAGTCCATGATCGTCTAAATTCTGAAAGGACACGACACATAAAGACACACAAATTAAATAGCCTGGATTGCAAAATAATAAAAAAAAAGATCTGAAAACTGAAGCAGCAAGAATTTCGGATAAAGGATTCTCAACTAGTACTACTTTCTGAAATAAAGACGATTTTCTTCCTATAGAAGACCTTTTTCCTTAAAAGACCTATTTCTTTTATCCGAGTTTCTACATACCCAGACCCATTTATAAAATTTCTGTTATTCTAAAATTACCTTTTTACAACTCACAAATTCATAAAAGAGTTTAAAAATTCCAACATGTAATTGTTAAAAACTTTCACTGCTGCATTGTTGCATGGCTGTGCTGGCCCATTCAGGGAAAAATATTATTTACTGAAAATAAATTAAAGATATTGATAGCAATTTATACTATTCCTTTGACAAATTCATAAAAGATTCTAAAAATTCCAAATTGTAATTGTTAACACTTTCACTGCTGCATTGTTACAGCAAAAATAGAAAATTGCTTTTACCAAAAATAAATTAAAGATGATGATAGCAATTTCTCATGAGCCCTGAAATACATACTAAGCAAAATGGTCATCCAAAAACATAAGGTAATAAAAATACATTGTAGAAAAGGTTGCATTGAATACAACTATATGCCTACACTAAATCAGGCATAGTACTAAACACCAAAAACAATAGAGACTGATATTTCACAGTATCTTAAAAATGTATATATATGCCAACAGCAGACATTCTAAGTTTCTTAAAGATATATAAGTATGCCTACAGCAGTGGAAGTGTTAAAGAAACACAATGATATGAGGGAATACAACCTTTTCTTGTTGTGCTGATTGTTCAAAATCAATGTTCTTTTGTTTTAATTCTTGAATAGCTTTTACGGATTCTGTGTAACGTTCTTTATTAATTGCATTTTGGTTCGATATTTTGTTTTTCCAATCCAGCATTGTCTTGTATTGCTGCTTCATCAATTCAATGTTGTTTTTTAGAGCGTCTGCAAGAAGAAGAAAAAAGAAATAAATGATATTAACTGACCAACACAGAAAGAAATCAAGCAGAAATTATATTACACATATAATTATACATTTATATAAGTTGAGCATTCATCCTTGCTTTGAATGTTGCTGTGACATCTGATCTGGTGCTTCTGCTATGTAGAGATACTTGATAATATACAAAGAATAATCTGCAATGATACTAGTCCTAATGTGGCATCTCAGCTTCATATAGTTATGGTGCCCTATCTACATTGGAATGAACTCTTCCTCCTTCATAAATACTAACCTGTGAGACTTCCTAAAGGAAGGCAGTGGAGACACAGTGTAACATGACAGTTCCAATGGACAATTCTATCTGCTGACTAATAACATTCTTATTTTGTTTATATGTTCTGTCCAACCTACCTTCTTTTTTTCCTGTCCCTAAATCAAAGAAATCAAGCAGAAATTATATTACACACATAATTATACATTTATAGGTTGAGCATTCATCCTTACTTTGACTGTTGCTGACACATCTGGTCAAAAGAGGATTATGGCTACAAAAAATTAAAAAGTGACTATCACAAAATGAAAAACCAGTGGTAATACTAAAACCAGGATACCTTCAACATATGTCCAGGCTTTGTTGCAACAGTTCCCGAAGGGCCTAGTATATGCCTCAGTAGGCTTAGACACCTTGCTTATCATCACAAAATAAATATTTTTCAAATTCTATTTCAAAACAATGTGATATTCCCCAAATAAGTGTTAGAAGGCAGTGGCAAGGGCCAATCAATTAGTATTTACAAATCATCCACATCAAGGAGTAAATAAAAGTTTTCATAAAAATAGGGGTAAAAAAACAAAAACATCGGAAATGCTGGCAAAAATACTACTAATATGAGTATACCTCTTTTGTATCCCTGAGAAAATAGGGCGAATGGGCTCTTCCCCCAATATCTCCAACTGCTTGGCTCTGAGGAGTGTGGGGAGCAAAATAGGTGAAGATAAAAACAAACCCATATGGAAACAGAAAAAAAAAAAAAAACAAAAAGATCCCATATTGAATCAAGCTCAGACAATGAGTAAATGAACTAACACATCATCACTTCATAGTATTAGAATCTATTGAAGATACTCCACTCACCAAAATATCTCCTTTCAAAATAGAGAAAATTATCTCAACCGAGATTCAAAAACAAGAATCTGTGAAAAAAATGAAGAATAGAACAATACTAATCGAAGTATCCAAAAATACACACGCAAAAAATATTAAACTGGACAACCTTTGACAAGATAAAAATCAAAACATACCAACATGAAACCCTAAATATCTCCTTTCAAAATAGAGAAAATTATCTCAACCGAGATTCAAAAACCAGAATCTGTGAAAAAAATGAAGAATAGAACAATACTAATCGAAGTATCCAAAAATACACACGCAAAAAGTATTAAACTGGACAACCTTTGACAAGATAAAAATCAAAACATACCAACATGAAACCCTAAATTCATCCAAAGGAGTAGTATGGTAGCACAAGAGTGTTAAAATCATGAATAACATTTTTATTATTCTGTAAAAATAAAAAAATAGAAATTTATTTCATATACATGTGTTTAGGAGTAATTTCTATGAGTCTGCTACTACATGATCCCTTATATGTGTTATGGGGAAACACACCGATTCCTCAGATAATGGACTCTCCCTCCTATATTAATAAGAGTTAATAGGAAGTTAACCAGGGAAGTTCTTAGAAATTCTTTAGAGTTCTATTGGAGTTCAGTAGAACTACTAGGCAGTTGATATTAATCGGCAGTTAGCCGAATACTAAGGAGTCAGCTTGGAAGATTACCAAGTTCCTAACATTTTGGGTACATTAAGTCGATTAGCAACCGACATAGCACGATTATAACCTTCAGTGCAAAAACTACTCCACAACAATATGTAAGAAAACTATTATGCATTCTTTAACTATTGCTGGTCTAAGAGTCAACACTGTAACTCTCTACTCCCTACTCAATTAAGTGCTATACGTGATACACACTTGGGCGATCATGTCTAAAAAAAAAAACTTAACTGACTGGGCAGAAGATTATTCCGCAGTAGGCTGCCATTGCTTTCTGTGGTAGACTGGTTGCGGACAAAGGCTATAGAACCCAATCTGTCCTGTTATTTAACCCATAGCTGGAAGGAAGAGACGGATTAAATACTTTCCCCAAGGGTATTTGCGCATAAGTGAATGCAAGGAATTCAACTGGAATTTGAACTTGGCTCTTCAATTTCTCATTCCAAGCCAATAACCACTGCACCACAATGCACGTCCATACTACTAAAACTGAAATTTTCCTCTAAGACACCATACGTCCCCTTTATCATTTTTTGGAGTTTGTTCAAAATTGTTATTTCTGTTTGAAAAGTGTTTGTGCATTTGTTTGTGTATTTCTTCAAAATGTGTTTTGTTTGTCCGTTTCCCCTTTTGAGAGATATACAGTGAAACCTGCCGTGACCCTCTTCTTCAGCGACCCCCTGTTGTTAACGACCGTTTTTCTATGCTCAGATGATTTGCTAATGCCAATTGACCCTTAGTGAGCGACCACCTCCAGAAGCAACCAGCAACATCAACAGTGAAAACCACTGATCAAACAACTGCTTTAAAAAAAAAATAAAATCCACTTTAGTAGTACACTGCAAACTTCTAAATTAGAAGAAACTAAATGAGTAATCTATTTCATTTTGCTTTGATCTAAGTCAGGAAGACTTCCTCATTGTTTTGTTATTGTAGTGTCTTATCAAACTTTTATTTCTTGTTGAAATGTACATTGCCTGTGTTCACCTCACATCAAACATGGGCTGTTTTGTACAAGATGTATTACATTTGACATGTTCAAGGGATTTATCGCAGTCTCTGTACTGAATTGGATAAATTCAGGAATTGGGAAAAATCACAATTATGTCCCTTTTTCCAATGTCTATCTCTTTCATTCCTTTATTTTTTATGTATCTATCTACTCTATTTTTATATGGGTATATATATCTCTATTAGGCTTACGGCCTATCACATTGAATACACCGGTTTTCGCTCGATCACCGAAGTTAAGCAACGTTGAGCCTGGTCAGTACTTAGATGGGTGACCGCTTGGGAATACCAGGTGCTGTAAGCGTATAGTGACGGATGTACGTTGTGGTGCAGTGGATATCGGCTCGAAAAGAGAAATCGGTGAGCCGAGTTCGAATTCCAGTTGAATACCCTGCATTCACTTAAGCACTGGTACCCTTGGGAAAGGTATTAATCCATCCATTCCCTCCAGTTATGGGTTAAATAACAAGGGTAGGACTTGGGGACCCTGCTCTTAAAAACAAATCCCAATGAATCATGAAAAAGAAAAATGTTGTAAAAATAAAATAACCTTACCCAAAATCATTGGTTATGACCTTAAAATGATCTCATAAGGATTGATAGGTCGTTAAGCTTCAAAAACAAATAAATATCTCTATCTCTTTGATTCTCTAACCTCACCCATGATCACTGTCAGTTTTTTGTATGTTTTTTTTTTCATATGTATTATCCAGATTCTCTCTTGCTATCACTCACTTCTAAGAAAAAAAAAATGAAACTATACTTTTTTTTAAGTCCACTTAATAAAAACTTTTTGTGAATAAATATTCTGGTCTTTTGTTGACCGTTATAAATACATTTTTTAAAATTTTTAAATGAATTATGCTGAATAAATTTCTTTAAAGTTAGGCCATTTTCTTATGTCCTCATTTATTTATTACCAGATTACATGGTAAAATTCTAATATATTCCACTCATCAGAATGTACATATGTTCCTGGCATAAATAGGTCATCACTATGTGCCTTTAGTGAGCGTCCACCTGCCGTATGTGACCAGTAGGGGTGGTCACATACGAGAGGTTCCACCATACTTGTTATTTGTTTGAAGTTTTCAAGGAGTATTTTCCAAAGAAAAGGATAACATCAGTATGAATTGTGGAGTTTTCTCATCGAGATCAGCAGTCAGTTACATTTGTGTTTAGCAGTATATGAAAGGTGACCATCACTGCAACAACTTGACCAGATTAACAAAGCGCATAATATCAAAAGTGTTTTGCTTTACTAAACAAAATGGTGTTATTCTTCAATAGAGCAATGCAAGCACACACTCTGCAAAACAAACCCCAAGAAAAAATGAGACCGTTAAGATGGGACGTTCTTTCACCAACCCCCCAATCTCAGCAGGGTTAACACGTCTGTTTCAATGGCTAAAACATTTCATAATTGATATAATATTTAGAAATAAAGTAGTTGGAAACAATTTTTCAGACTTTGATGAGGGTACCAAATTTTTCAGACTTTGATGAGGGTACCAAAAGTTTTTTTTTTTTTGTTAGCGGCATATCAACTTCTTATGGGTCATTTAATGCCAAAATTTAATTTTCATATGTATTATCCAGATTCTCTCTTGCTATCACTCACTTCTAAGAAAAAAAAAATGAAACTATACTTTTTTTTAAGTCCACTTAATAAAAACTTTTTGTGAATAAATATTCTGGTCTTTTGTTGACTGTTATAAATACATTTTTTAAAATTTTTAAATGAATTATGCTGAATAAATTTCTTTAAAGTTAGGCCATTTTCTTATGTCCTCATTTGTTTATTACCAGATTACATGGTAAAATTCTAATATATTCCACTCATCAGAATGTACATATGTTCCTGGCGTAAATAGGTCATCACTATGTGCCTTTAGTGAGCGTCCACCTGCCGTATGTGACCAGTAGGGGTGGTCACATACGAGAGGTTCCATCATACTTGTTATTTGTTTGAAGTTTTCAAGGAGTATTTTCCAAAGAAAAGGATAACATCAGTATGAATTGTGGAGTTTTCTCATCGAGAATATCAAAAGTGTTTTGCTTTACTAAACAAAATGGTGTTATTCTTCAATAGAGCAATGCAAGCACACACTCTGCAAAACAAACCCCAAGAAAAAATGAGACCGTTAAGATGGGACGTTCTTTCACCAACCCCCCAATCTCAGCAGGGTTAACACGTCTGTTTCAATGGCTAAAACATTTCATAATTGATATAATATTTAGAAATAAAGTAGTTGGAAACAATTTTTCAGACTTTGATGAGGGTACCAAATTTTTCAGACTTTGATGAGGGTACCAAAAGTTTTTTGTTTTTTTTGTTAGCAGCATATCAACTTCTTATGGGTCATTTAATGCCAAAATTTAATTTTCTTGGGAGCATTAGTAATTTCTTTTCTAAAAATGTATTGCTGGTAACTTTTTACGGTGAAAATTTATTGCTGGTATTTTTAGTATGAAAATGTATTTTTATACTTTTATAATGTTTTGACTCCGGTTTAGGGGTTAACTATTTGCCTATATTTGGAACCATAACAGGTGCTACCACCCAGGGTCAGGTGAACCAATTGAGAGATGATTTCATACTCTTCAAAACCTTCTGGTCAGAGGCCTTGCTGCCAAAAGTGGTTTATTGTCACATCCAAGACATAGCAAAAATTTACCTTCCTATTAAAAATGAAACTGGCTACATTTTTAAATTTACAGTATTTACATTGTTCAGACTGTTGTCCTCATCTCTACTGCCATATTCACAACATTTCAGCCATTGTACACTCCTTTGTCCTTTTTCAGGTGATTGGAATTCCGAACTGAACCATTTATTTTGTCCAGTAGATTGTTCTAGTTCCAAGAGGTTTAGAGAAGAGTGGAACCACCTCATAATTGCTGTTTTTCCCAGGTTCGCCCTGACCTGGACTGGTAGCACCTGTTAGAATCCCAGCTATGAGCAAATAGTTAACCCCCCTCCCAAATGGGTTCATTTAAGAGAAAAAGAAAATGTTAGGCTCAGTAAAAGTCATTAGCTTTGGATAGTGTAACACCCCAGATGGATGTACGAACAATTTCTCCGGCGGCCGTTCTCCATGCTGTAATGTTGCTGGGGGTTGGTTGAAAAAGTCGAAGTCTCAAGCTGGGGGCACAAGATATACTATTGAAGGAATGAACTTCCACAACTTGGACAATGTTTAATCGATGCTTTATTTCGTTCAGAGTTAGTCTTGCAGTTGGGGCAGGTAATGTGACACTCAGCTCTAACTCTAATTAATGAAGATCAAATGCCGAAGCGACCGACTCAGAGGAACGGAGTTTTCCCTTCTTCAGTGTGCCTGACACACGTAGCTACTTCAGGTACATGCCCGGCTGAACTGATCGGCACAGAAAAATCACTTGTATTTATATTGAAATAATCGGAAGTCCATTAGAGACCACTGGCTTAAAACAAAAGATAAGCATTGGTGACTGTAAGTCCAAAATTTCAAGGTACTTAAATTTTGCTTCCTTTGATGTGCAGACATCCCGTCTGCACTCAGCCTCCAACAACGTATTTTCCAGGATTTTTTATCTTTTTATCTTATAGCTCTGACACTTTACCCGTAACCAGGCATTTTTTTATTGCCCGGAGAAAGAGAAAATTCTATTATCTTTTCTTTATTTTCTTAATGTGTGGTCAAGATACAGTTAAGACAGTTTTTGACCTGTTCACCTAAAATCTATTTCCTGTTTATCTTTTATCACATCAAATCACTTAGTCAAATATTTTATTGGAAGACTGGTAGGATTTAATAGTAATCTGATGCCCTTTTCTCTTCCACAAATTTACTTATAAAAGAAAACGCATTTATTTATTAATTTTTTCCTTTTCTTTTTCACTTAGTACTTTTATTTAACGAAACACATGTTTTTTAACTATTTTTCTTATTTTTAACCATTTTCTATTCTTAATCTATTATAATAAAATACATATTTAACAAATCCACCTTAATATACTCCTAGTTATTGTGTCACAGATAGCAACTTGTCTAAGAGAAGGAAATCTCTGAAATAAAATCTTCTACACCTACTCTGTCTATAATAGGGTAGACTGGCCTCTTTAACCTTGGTAGGTAATCTTCCTAGAGGTGTTGTCTCAATAAAAACACTGAGTTTCCAGTCTCCTAAACTTGTTAGTGTTTGTCAGGGCATACAGCTGTGAACAATTAAGAGTGTGAGACTCACCTTTACAAGGATGTTTCCAACTAGTGTCCAGTTGGCATACAAAAATACACAGGGTTGTAACTCAATAAATATCCCTCTCTTCAATCACCATAGGGTGGATATTGTGCTGATATTTATTGAGCACAATATCCACACTGGAATCATCAGCCAATCAGAACCTACAGAATAGACTTGCCCGGACTGCGAAGTGGAATCTTCCAGGCTGTTATATAAAATACCTATCAATTTGTTGGCATAAACCCAGTCAGATTCAATTACAGTTGATTACTGCCTGTTGCTATTTACCTATTCTACAAGCTGTTTCAGTTTGTTTAATGGCATATCAACCTCTGTGGGTTATTTAATGCCAACACGGTGGGGTTTTAAGATTTGTTTGTTTTTTTTTAATGTTTGGTTTTTGTGAGAAGATTGATTTAGTCAGATTTTAATGAAAATTTTTTGTTTTTATTCTTTTTTTTATTTTAGAAAACTGAAAATGTCTTCTAGTTTTGTATTCAAAAATGTTTTGCTGAGAATAATTTTTTTCCTTCAAAAATGTGTTGTGGTAATAAATTTTTCCTTCAGAAATGTATATATTTCTATAAAAGTGTATTTTTATACTTTTATAGCGTTTTGACCCCAGTTTGAGGGTTAACTATTTGCCCATAGCTTGGACCCTAACAGGTGCTACCATTCCAGGTCAGGGTAGACCTGGGAACAACAGCAATTAAGAGGTGGTTCCATGCTCCTCACAACCTCCCAATCAGAGGCCTTGCTGCTGGATACAGTTTACTGTCATACTAAGGACCTCTACAGGCTGTAAAACTTGCTTCTATATTTCATGATGGTTCAATTACGAAACCATCAAGAAAACCCCCGTCTAACCAATGCTAGCATGAAAATGGATATTGAATGATGCCGATGATCATGTGTCTTTCAAATGTCTCAGTACCAGTTATCTCCTTTCAACTAAAATTTCAAAGTTTTTGTTCATCTCTGCTGTAACCAGTATTGAACTCACAACTCTTTGAGTCAAATCACTGAATTCAACCAATGCTTTTTTATTTCACTGAGCAATATGTCCTTGATCCCAGTAGATCTAGTCTAAACTTATTTATAAATGGAACTTCGTCTGTATGTATGTGTGTCTGTGTCCATTACCTATAGACCCCGAAACGGCTGAACCGATTTTCTTAAAAATTTACACAGTTGTACTATAAGCATCTGCGAGTGTTCTTAGCTAGGTTTTGTGTCAAGGTACCTCCGATAAATATCAATAATCGAAAAAAATCAGGTTATAGAAGGAGTGGTCCGATTTTAATCAAATTTGATACACTCATAGACAAAGGCATAAGAAACGATATTCAGAAGTTTCAAGGTTGCAGTTCTTACAATAGTGCAGAAAATTGATTATATATATATAAAAAAGGCAAGATGTTTGTGTGTGTGTCTGTTTATGTGCCTGTATGTCTTTTTTTCAGCCTTTTTATTTTAGTTTTTGCTTCGGGTTTGGCTCTAAGTAGGTATAATTATAGTTCTTAGTCTCAGCCATGATACTATTTCCTCAGAGGCCTTCAAAATTCAGTTTACGACGAAAAAAATTTATTTGATATCGAAACCAGGAAATCAAAATTTGACTTACATCCATTCATTTTTCTTTCAGTCTGTGGTTTCGCTTTAACAGGAAACAACTATTGCTTTTTAGTCTTTCGTGCCAATGTCCAAAGAGTCTGAGCTCCAGGACCATGGACTAGTTTTAAAGCTTTCATTACACCCGAGCAATGCCGGGCTATAATGCTAGTAAAAATATAAGACAAATAGACAAATACAGTTTTAATAATATTTACATGAATTTAACTTAGATTAGTTTTTATATACTTTCTGGTAAAACAATTTCTTTCTAAACACTCCCATATGTTCTATGTGCTGAGTCTCTTCAGAATCTAGGCAATAATGGCTTTCTCCATCTCACTATCCCTTGTCACCCATTCTCCTGTTACCCCACTCAATCCCTGCTCCACCATCCATCTGCTCAAGTCCATCAAGTATGTCATGCACTGCTTTCCCTTGTCCCTTTTCCCCTCTATCCATCCTGTGGGCATCAGGTTCTCCAAGCCCTCCTTCCTCATTACATGTCCCAAAAACTTCAGCTGTCTTTTCCTGGTGTTAAGTATCAGTTTCCTTTTTATGTTTATTCTCTCCAAAACCTTGTTGTGTTCTGTCCATGGTATCCTCAGCATCCTCCTGCAGAACCACATTTTAGTCTTTCCTTCATCGTTGATGAGATTGTCCAGCATTCACTGCCACATTGAAATATCTATCCAAAGTTATGTATACCTCCAGTTTGAGTCAATATTAGTGTTTTTAAATTCTATTTATTTTTCACTCAAAAGAAGTAAAACCAAATATCGAAGGATTTGCTATAATATTAGTCAGATTATTATGTTCATAAAAAGCAGTAAAGAAAAAATGCAAATATCTATTGTGTATATTTTTATCATAAACAGGATTCAGCCTAGCAATTTTGACAGAAGTCTTAAAGTCGACAGAAAAACGTCATGAAAACTATTTGTAATTTCAGCAGGGAGGTGGCCGTACTATCAACAGTGGTTGTTTCTTTACCACGTAAAGTAGCCAATTTATCTAGCAATCAGGTTAATCATGTAACAGTCACGTAAATTAACTGCCATTGCTACCTATCTTGAAAAATTCTAATCAGGAAAGGGAAGAACTTAAACACAACATTCACAAACGATAGTGTTTGATTGTGATAATATTTAGTGCCAAGGTTGTTGTTTTTCAGTGGTTTTACTGATAAAATGTATTTTGGCAAGCAGATCTTTCATTATAAAGTGCTTGATATTGGGGGTGGAGATAAAGCATTGATAAGGACAAAGAGTTTGTCTCTTTAATTGAGCAGGATCATGCCAACTTCAAAGTTTCATAAGAACAACATTATTATGTTCTTACTCATCAGGAAACAGCTTTGGCAAGTGAGAACATCATAATGGTGTTCTTATGAAACTTTGAAGTTGGCATGATCCTGCTCAATTAAAGAGACCATCTTTGTACTTGTGTATATGTGTGTTGACTTGCAATAATGCTTAGTTTCATGAAGGCACCATTATAATGTCTTCCTTCCTCAGGGCTTTTTTCAATCTAATTATATATATATATATATATATATATATATGAAATGATTTGTTTGAACATTATTTTTGATCGATACTCATATTTAAGTAGATATTCTGTTTATAATCAAACAGTATTATATATTTATTTCTACCGGCCTGATTATTTACAATAAATTTTTGTTACGAAAATGTATGCCATTTGGCAGGATTCAAACCTGCGACCCCTATACACATAGGGGAAGCCACCAATTGATCTGGCGTGTCTTAGACCACTCAACCACCTGCCGAATGACACATATTTTCATAACAAAAACTTATCATAAATAATCAGGCGGGTAGAAATAAATATATCATACTGCTTGATTATGAACAGAATATCTACTTAAACATGAGTATTGATCAAAAATAATGTTCAAACAAATCATTTCAAATTGTCGGTTGTTTAAAGACCATTTCATTAACCTTCGTTAATTTTCGTAATATATTATATATATATATATACATACACATACAAACATGGATGTGCGTTGTGGTACAGTGGATATTGGCTCAGAATGAGAAACCAGGGAGCCGAGTTCGAATTCCAAGTGAATACAATTCCATTGTATTCACTTGCGCGCAAATACCCTTGGGAAAGGTATTAATCCATCTCTTCCTTCCAGTTATGGGTTAAATAGCAGGACAGATTGGGTTCTATAGCCTTGGTCGGCAACCAGTCTACCACATAAAGCAATGGCAACCTACTGCGGGATAATTTTCTGCCCCATCAGTCATGTCTCTTTTGAGACATGATCACCCAAGTGTGTATCACGTATGGCACTTAACTGACTGACTGATACACGCACACACACAGGGTTTGATGGGTAAATTATTAACATTTTATATTTTTATTTTTGCCCATGCACATTGTTTTTGTCAACTGTACAGTGTATTAGGGTCAGTTGTGCCACGACCTATAACGAAGGTCATGGTGGTGCACCATCTGTGAAAAAAAGAGCACCATCACTCTGCCAGAATTTTAAAAATGGTGCATGTTGTGTCATGCCATGTGACATCCGGTCGCTTAGATGTATAAAAGACATTGTGTGCTTAGCACAAGAGGTTGTCATTATCATGAACTTCGAAGTAACACCAACTACTGCGAGAGAATGTAAATATTGTATATACCTCTTTGTTGTACCACTCTGTTAATAAAGTAGTTTATCTACATTTCACTGTGTATCTCTTCATCTATGATACAACAGTATGCTGTACTGCTCAGTATTCACACCAGAAGCTCCAATACGAACATTTCCAAAAGATAACCAGATCCACCCCAAGTTGACAAAAGAGTAATTTATGAATTCTTTTTATATGTGAAAAAATAAAACCTTTATTTTTAAAAGGCTACAGACACCAAACTTCCATGTCTAATTATATGTCATTTGATATTCCTTGGGCTTACTGCCATATCATGTTGAAACAGTGGTTCCTGTATGATCACCAAAGTTAAGCAACATCGAGCCTAGTCAGTTACCTAGATGGGTGACCTCTTGGGAATACAAAGTGCTGTAAACTCAGACGTGGTGTAATGGATAATGGCTCAGAATTATTAATTGGGGAGCTGAGTTTCAATCCCCATTGGGTTTGTTATATTCACTTATGTACAAATAACCTTGAAAAAGGTATGACTCTACCTCTTCAACCCCCAAGTATGGGTTAATTAGTATGACCTTATTACTAAACCATTATTATTTTTTAAAAAAAAAAACTGTTACAGTCTAAAATATTTTCTGGCTTTAAATAACCTGCAAAACCATAAAAATGAATAAATCAATAAAAAAAAAATGAAAATAAATTTCTTAATCTTTAAGAAGGAGTGGATAATCCTTTCCCTTCTGCCTTCCTCAATTGATTTAACTCAGTTATTATCAACCACTCTAAAAGATAATCCCTTTAAATGAAAATGTTATCACTAATTCTCTTAGATTTCATGCCTAATTTTTCTTTATTAAAACATAGTTACACTACAAGTGCGCCATGAAGTAAAAATAAGGTTGAGAAAACTGATCTATGCGGTCATAAAACCTGGGCCAGGAAAAAAACATTTAAGGCGCATGTGACTTTGTGTTCTAATCACAGTCGGATTCCATTGTGTCATAAGCTGTTGCAGACATTCAATTCATATTACTCAAAGTTGAAAAAGTTGCTGTAAAAATTGGTTTAGATTTCAAATTTAAAATATTTTTACTGTCCTGATTTAAAGAATGAAAAAGGAAAAATAATCAGCTAACTTCAAATTTGTTTAAAATAAATAATTTTTGACTAACTTGAAAATTATTTGTTTGTAATAAATGATTTTTGATGAACTTGAAAATCTTGAAAACACTTTAAAATTATATTGTCTTCAAATTTCAAAGCAATTTCAAGTTCTTTAAAAAAAAAAAAAAAAGACTTTAACCTTTAAAAGAAAAAAAAAACTTTTTTTAAAAACATAAAACTTTTAAAAAAACCTCAAAACTTTTTTTTAAAAAAAAAAGGCACAAAACTTACCCCGAAGCTCATTACTTTCTTTTTGTTTTACCTGGAGCAGTTGAATAGCTTTTTCTAAATTAATATCGGTGAGAGAAGTGAGTTGAGAATCAGAATCCTCTTGCGAAAGAGACAAAGGTGACAACGAAAGTTTGTCATTTAAATCATCTGCGTTTTCCATTGTAAAAGTTACTGAAACCTGGAGAAAAAAAAAGACAATTCATGTGTGAAAAAGGAGAAATATAAAAACAATAAAATTAAGTAAAATGCAATATGGATGAAAAATGAGTCTCAATCTTCATGTGAGGCTAATATAAAAATTTCAAATACAAAGTGTCCACTATAATAATGTCTAAAGTAATAAAAATGTCAGACTAAAAATAAATCTATTAATTCTTTACAAATTGCTTTGTTTACATGTCAGATATAAAGCTTTTAAGAAAATAATGTGTGAAGTGAATGCATTTCCCTTAAAAATGGAAAGTAGACCCCAGCTTTCTGTGTTGTTCTATGTGGTACACTGGATCTAACATAGGTTTTGCCTACAAAGTGGAACACATTCTTCTTTACAAAGATTTCTTGAATGTTCAAGCCAATAGACAGGCATAATTCACACTGTTTAATAAATAAAAATGGGCTGTCTATTCCAAATACAGAGTAGTATCTACTATAATAATGCTTCAAGTTTATATATATATATATATATATATATATATATATATAATACAAACTTATAACTATACTTGTTTCAAAAAACCCTCCTTGTATCTACATGGAAGGAAAAAATGGTTGTAAAAAAAAGAAAGATCTAAGCACATGAACATCAGCCAAAGGAATTCAGACCAAGCCAGCACGTAGCCCAAAGAAAAAACCTGAGATGAGTAATCAACTAACAAAAAAGCACTCAATACTTAAGCAGAGCAGAATAAGTAAGTATATATATATATATATATATATATATATATATGAAATGATTTGTTTGAACATAATTTTTGATTGATACTTGTATTTAAGTAGATATTCTATTTATAATCAAATATTATATATTTATTTCTACCGGCCTGATTATTTAGAATAAATTTTTGTTACGAAAATGTGGGTCATTCGGCAAGATTCGAACATGCGATCCCTATCCATATAGAGGAAGCCACCACTTGATCTGGCGTGTCTTAGACCTCTCAACCACGAATGACCAACAGTCTAAACAAAGTCAAATCAAGCCTATATATATATATATATATATATATATGTCTAAGATGCGCCAGATCAATTAGTGGCTTCCCCTACATGGATAGGGGTCGCAGGTTCGAATCTTGCCGAATGACACACATTTTTGTAACAAAAATTTATCATAAATAATAATGCTGGTAGAAATAAATATATAATACTGTTTGATTATAAACAGAATATCTACTTAAATACGAGTATCAATCAAAAATAATGTTCAAACAAATTGTTTCAAATTTTCAGTTGTTTAAAGACAATTTTGTTAATCTTTGTTAATTTTCATTATATATATATATATTGTGTTGAGTTGTAATAATGCTTAGCTCATTGTTTTTTCAATGGTTTACTGATAAAAAGATATTTTGGCAAGCAGATGTTTTTTGTCGTAATGTACTCAATATCAAGATCGATCATCAACAGGATTAATGTGCAGAAGTTTGACACTTTATCTTTTTTATTTTATTTATTTTTCAAAAGTCTGAAGGATACAACAAAAAACCATTCATACATTGTTGAAATAAATTCTGGATTTATAAACATTTAATTATGTGTTGAGTTTTCTTCTCAACAAATTATTTTCACTAATGTTTTTGAACATCGCCTGATGATGAGATAAAAAAATTCTAAATCTCAAAACATAGGAATTTTCATGTCACAATGTAAATCAAATCAATTTTAAATTAAAAAAAAAATTTAATTATATTATGCTCTTTGATCATCTATGTTGTATTGAGCACGTTTTTTAAAAAGTAAATGCTGGCAAACTCGGGTTTCTTATTTATATATATATATATATCAAGGCAGCAGATAATTTTCTAAACATATACTGTTAAATGTAAGAGACAATGAATGTATTTTGAATTTAATTTCGGGCGAAAATAAAGACAAAAATTCTCCAACATTTGGATAATTTTTTATTGAGTTGGTTCTAAGCTTTCGGCTTACATGAGCCATCTTCAGAGAGGTTACAAGGATGTTAGCACAAAAACATCCACCATCAGCGACAATTTTATCTTGTGTTGACATAAAATTTTGTTAAGCAACAATAACTGTTACCAAAAATAGCAAATTTAATTATATTATGCTCTTTGATCATCTATGTTGTATTGAGCACGTTTTTTAAAAAGTAAATGCTGGCGAACTCGGGTTTCTTATTTATATATATATATATATATATATATATATATATATATATATCAAGGCAGCAGATAATTTTCTAAACATATACTGTTAAATGTAAGAAACAATGAATGTATTTTGAATTTAATTTCGGGCGAAAATAAAGACAAAAATTCTCCAACATTTGGATAATTTTTTATTGAGTTGGTTCTAAGCTTTCGGCTTACATGAGCCATCTTCAGAGAGGTTACAAGGATGTTAGCACAAAAACATCCACCATCAGCGACAATTTTATCTTGTGTTGACATAAAACTTTGTTAAGCAACAACAACTGTTACCAAAAATAGCAAATGCAGTTCGTAAATTTGTAATGTGGTTCTATGATGTCACACCGTGTGAGAGCTCGAAATAATAACAGAACCGTATATTTAAATGCAATGTAATGTGTTATGAGCAGATTTAAACATGATTTATTAAGTGTGGGTTGTTTGGATTTAATGTAGATGGCCTCTAAGGTTCTTTTTACTGTGTGTATGAGTGAGGATTATTGTATTGTTGGCTAAAATCTGTCTGATATTACCTACATGGCTATGGTTTTCTAAGAAATGTTGTTTAATTATATTCTGATCAGAAAGGTGACAAGTAAGTCTACGGGAGAGCGTGGTTGTAGTAAAACCAATATATGTAGTGGGTTTATTATTAGTACCATATATATATATATATATATATATATATTATTTATTATATATTTATTATTAGTACTATATATATAAGGAGCAAATTATAAACAAATTAACAAACCGCCGACGATATAACATCCATTACAGTAGATAAATAATAAATAAAATAATAAAAAATATAAAAAGTAATGAAAAATAAAATAAGTAATAAATAACAAATAAAAATAAATTAATCATTGAACTCTGTTAACCAATTTAATATCTCAATTGGTACGTTAGACTCTGCAGAGTCTTCCTATCTCATTGGCTTATTTACACTATACAATCTTACTGCACTCCATGACATAAACACACAAGACATAGGGTTATGTAGAGACGATGGTCTCATGTTAGTATAAAATTCTACACATTTTAAAGCAAACAAAATAAGAAAGCTTATCCACAGAGAATTTAAAAGTTTAAACCTAAAAGTAATAGTCAACCCTAATTTCAAAGTAGTAAACTTCCTCGATGTAACACTCAATATAGTTAATAATAATTACCAACCATACATAAAGCCCAATGAATATCCATTATACATTCACCCAAAGTCAAATCACCCCCCAAGTATAATCAAACATATACCCTCCTCCATAGAATTAGTAAAAACTTCCAGTGAAGAAATATTTAAAAAACACAAGAGTCTTTACAATAAGTCCCTAAAAAAAAGTGGCTACAAAATCCAAAACATCAAGTATATAACAAACTATAACCATAACAGGAAAAATAGAAATAGAAAAATCATTTGGTACACACCTCCTTTCAATCAAATGGTAAACACCAAGTTAGGGCAGAAGTTCCTCAGTCTAATTAAAAAACACTTCCCCACCAAAAACCCTCTAAGTAAAATTTTTAACAAAAATACACTTAAACTAAGTTATAGTTGCACAAACAACCTAGAAAAAATCATAACAAATATATCCTAAATCAACACGTAGATCAAAATAAAATTAGCTACCAAAATAATAAAGACGACAACAATAAAAACCTATGTAATTGTAGAAACCCCAACAATTGCCCACTACAAAATAAATGTAAAATAAACTCAATAATCTACCAATACAACATAACCTCAATTGAAAATCTCACTATAAATAAAGTATATATTGGATCTACTAAGAACATTTAAGCAGCACTGGTACATGAACTTAACTTCATTCAAAAACAACTTATACCGAAACCAGACATCCCTTTCTGCATATTTTTTGAAATTAAAGGACTCAAAACAGAAACCCAAAGTAAAATGGAAAATCCTAGAAAAAACTAGAACCTGCAACTTGCTTAACAACATTGAACCGTAGAGATGAATTAGCAGTATTACATAAACATCGCAAATATTTCTCGTTAAAATTTAAATAACCAAAAACTACCTCATCCACATGAAACAATCCCCGCCCAAAAGTAACAAATACACAAAATCAATCCTCAAAATAAAAACAACAAATAACGTATAAATAAAAGAAAATAAATCTAACAATATTAACAGTACGTCCATCCACCTATAAATAATAGTAAAATAAAAACTATCTACACTTCCTTAAAAAAACATATATCCCAATATAAGAATTACCTAAACGAAAAAGCGACCTGTCCAAAACTAAGCTACCCCACGCCCTTCTAACCCAAAGCGGCATCTCTAGGACTACAAAACTTCCACCCCACATTCACTTACACTGTTTTCATTAACAGCAGTGCCACTCCAATCACACATAGATAGCAGTAAAATAAACAAAAAATGTCTACCCTTCCTTAAATAAAAAACCATAAATTCAAATATAAGAAGCACCCAGACAAAATAAATAAGAAACCTGTCTTAAACTAAGCTACCTCTTCTAACCCAAGGCTATATCTCTAGGACTACAATACAGCGACTAAATCAGACAAAATTCCCACCCAACATTCACTTAAACATCATCATAAATAAACTGTTTTCACCATTTAATTTTCATTTCAACTTATCACCTGATGAGAAGCGCATGTAGCAGCTTCGAAACACAAAAATTTTTGTGTAGTGATACTATGCATATATATATATATATATTGATTGTTGAATATTTGTTATATTTATGGGCTTAGTACTCAGTATCAAAGGATAAAATATTTGTAAATAATAAACAGTGGGGACAAAAATTTACATTACCTTATATACTATTTATAGGATTTACACTGGGATTAATGTCCTTATCTTTATTGTTAGTTTATCATAACGTTTCGACCCTTGTGCCCTCCAGCCTTCTTCAAGTGTCTGTCAAACTGGATAACTAAATAATAAATATAACTTTTTTCTCCCTCACCGGTAGCACAACTTTTCTGCACAACACAATTGTCAGGTGCTGATTGAAAACTGACCAATGCATAAGTTAAATATTGATACTTATACCATTCTGTAATGATAGTTGATTTTCTAAGTGCCGCTTAGTTGAAAGTATGGGGTACCCTTTTCTAAGTGCTGCAAGGTTGAAAGTATGGGGTACCCAGCGAGGATCAAACTCACTACTCAGTTGTAATAGGTACTAGCGAGACAAGAGCAGTTCATTTCCTTTATGGAGTTAGGGGTAATAAAATAATATACACATATACATACACACACATACCACAAAATACAAATATAACTCAAATACAAACACATCCAATACGTAGTTTTAAATATACGAAGTGGTATGGGTAAATTGTTGCCATTTTATACTTTTAATTTCATGCATGTACATTGTTTACTTTTGATTTTGTTAGCTGCACAGTATAGTAGGGTCAGTTGGGCACCATCTTTGAGAAAAAGAGCACCATAACAAATTTGGAAACAACATGCTATACTGCTTAACATTTGTGCCAGAAGCTTCAGTACAAATATTTCAAAGAATTTTGAAAGAGTTGGATGAATTTAATGATGATTACAAAGGAGATCACTAGTGATGGCAATGTTATGCCTCCGTTCATCTTCCCATGAGGTCTCAAACCCAACACGGAGGCCAAAATCAAGTACCTTGAGGAGGTAGTGTTACTCTGGATGGCTGCTGGAAGACTATGTCTAGCAATAGGACTCTGCACTATGCCACACAAGCAAGAGAACCCAGTCATGGCTGTCAGACAATTTCTGCAACCCCATCACCCCTTACACCTGGCCACTTAACTCCCCAGACTGCAACCCCCCTTGATTATTATGTGTGGGGCACAGTTGAGCAAGAGACCAACAAAACTGGTTGTAACACCAAAGATGAGCTGAAGGCAAACATTACGGTAGTATTCACCAACTTAAACAAGGAGATCATTCAGAAGAGTTGCAGGAGATTCCGAAGTTGTATGGAGACTATAGTTGAAGCCATTGCTAACTTTATTAAAGAAATTTACTCTTTAGTATTTCAAGATATTTTTGTGTAATTTTGGGAAATATATCTGTTAAAATGAGATGTCAGTGTTATTTTCATTTTTGTCTTTTAAACAACAATTCATCTATCACACCCTGTAATAGAAATGTACACACAAATATCATATTATATCTACACATAAAATACCTACTTTTTTTTCAAATCGGTATCACCCCATGCAAAACAGTAAAGATAATAAAACACAATAGGTTCAAGGTGTGGAAGAATTAAGAACAGAAACATGAATAATGAGTGGGAAGAGGAAAGAGTAATCAGGAGGAGTGGAAATAGCAATTGATATTGCAGTTAAATTCTGGAAATCATGGAGATGGAAGTGAATTTCACAAATGAAAATTGTGAGAAAAGAAACTGTTAGCTTAGAGCGCTTACATCTAAACTTGCTGTTAGCTTAGAGCGCTTACATCTAAACTTGCTGTTAGCTTAGAGCGCTTACATCTAAACTTGCTGTTAGCTTAGAGCGCTTACATCTAAACTTGCTGTTAGCTTAGAGCGCTTACATCTAAACTTGCTGTTAGCTTAGAGCGCTTACATCTAAACTTGCTGTTAGCTTAGAGCGCTTACATCTAAACTTGCTGTTAGCTTAGAGCGCTTACATCTAAACTTGCTGTTAGCTTAGAGCGCTTACATCTAAACTTGCTGTTAGCTTAGAGCGCTTACATCTAAACTTGCTGTTAGCTTAGAGCGCTTACATCTAAACTTGCTGTTAGCTTAGAGCGCTTACATCTAAACTTGCTGTTAGCTTAGAGCGCTTACATCTAAACTTGCTGTTAGCTTAGAGCGCTTACATCTAAACTTGCTGTTAGCTTAGAGCGCTTACATCTAAACTTGCTGTTAGCTTAGAGCGCTTACATCTAAACTTGCTGTTAGCTTAGAGCGCTTACATCTAAACTTGCTGTTAGCTTAGAGCGCTTACATCTAAACTTGCTGTTAGCTTAGAGCGCTTACATCTAAACTTGCTGTTAGCTTAGAGCGCTTACATCTAAACTTGCTGTTAGCTTAGAGCGCTTACATCTAAACTTGCTGTTAGCTTAGAGCGCTTACATCTAAACTTGCTGTTAGCTTAGAGCGCTTACATCTAAACTTGCTGTTAGCTTAGAATGCTTACATCTAAACTATAGATCGACAAAATCTCAAGAGCTTAACGAAACAATTACCATGAAAGTATTTATAAAAAAAAGGTACAGAGAGGTAACCTTACAGCAATGGGTAAGTGACTGAATCCAAGATGCCAAATCAAGACCAATAATATTGCTGATTCTTCTTTGGATTTTAACAAGGAGCTCAAGGTCAATAGCAAGGGCACCAGGTCATATGTAGCAGCAATATTCTAAACATACAGTCAGTCAGTTAAGTGCCATACGTGATATATGCTTGGGCAATCATGTCTCGAAAGAGACAGGATTGACTGGGCAAAAGATTATTGTACAGTAGGTTGCCATTGCTTTCTGCGGTAGACTGGTTGCCGACCAGGGCTACAGAACCCAATCTGTCCTATTATTTAACCCATAACTGGAGGGAAGAGATGGATTAATACCTTTCCCGAGGGTATTTCTGCATAAGTGAATGCAAGGAGTTTGACTGGAATTCAAACTCGGCTTAATAATTTCTCGTTCCGAGCTGATATCCACTGCACCACGATACACATCCAAATATACAGTACTGTGCAAAAGTATTAGGATGAGAACTATTTCATCTTTTATGAGGCATATTGACAGAAAATAAACAATTTAATTAAAGTAATTTTATTTGATTTACTCAACAAATGCTTTAACAAGAAAAAAAATACTTGTTACAAAATAAATCTAATTTTCAGTATAATCGCCTTTTGCTTTGATCACAGCCTTCATTCTGTCAGGCATTGACATCACAAGCTTCTTCAATGTATCTAATGGTATCTCCTGCCAAGCAGCTTGTATTTGTTCCCAAAGTGTGTCTTGCGAAGTAACATTAAATTTATCAATTCGAGAGGGGGGACAAGAAAAAAGTCAGTCATATCCAAGGATAATAGAATAATGAGTAGTTTCAAAATAACTTGTTTAATAGAAAATAGGAAAAATTAAACATAACTTCCTTTTAATACATTTCTTTTACACCTAGTTTTAAATAATCAATATTTATTAGCAATTTACTTGGCTTTGCACCCTGTATTTGAATTTCAGTGAGGTTTTTAGGAAAATCACCCCTATCCTAATAATTTTGCACACTACCGGTAACAGGGGTGATTTTAAACTTTATTTTGATGCCTCATAAAAGATAAAATAGTTCTTGTCCTAATACTTTTGCACAGTACTGTATATATACATCCATATTTACATGGATAGGTGCAGCATATAAAAATTTATTTATAATATCTGTCTACATATCAATATTTGCTATTGTATTCATACAAAAATGTAAATACATGCCCACAAGATAAATGTACATGTACAAGGTGATTGAAAAGTTACACCCCATTTTGAAATATTTATAATTTATTAACTAATCTTTACCAGAAATGGATACAAGAGGAAAGTGCTTAGCCTGAGGTTTTATTTAAAATTCATTATGGACACCAGATTTCACTATCAGCTTCTTGAGCCACCCATGAATGGCATAAGCTAACTCCACCCATAACTCATGGTATAGAAGATATCTTCTTTTATGTACCCTGTTCTTTCAGGATGTAGGTGAGCATGGCTTTCCACATCTCCCTATCCCTGGTGGCTCTTAGCATGCTTTCTCCTGTTGCACCATGCAACCCTCATTCCGCATCCACCTGATCAGGTCCTTCAAATATGTTATCCGCTGCTTTCCCGGTCTCTTTTTCCCTCTATCTGGCCTGTTAATATCAAGTTCTCCAAGCCCTCCTTCCTCATTGCATGTCAAAGGAACTTCAGCTGTCTCTTCCTGATGCTCAGTATTAATTTCCTTTTCATTTCCATCATTTCCAAAACTTCATCATTGCTCACATGCTTGTTAAAGTCTTGGTTTGGTATAATAGATTTACTCCTTTAACCAACCTCAAAGAAAAAAAAAATCACAAAGTATGAAGTCTCACCTCCTGGTTGGCCATATATACATAAAACAGGGAGTTACTTTTCAATCATCCTGCATTACTAATTTCATATCAGTTTAATTATTCTAATAATAAAACATTGCATAAATTTAGAATCATTTAAATAGTTTTGTGGATCAGTAGAAAAAATAATGACTTCTTACGTCAACTAAAATTTGCTCAAAATTCAATGACAAATTTCATATGACATCCAGGTAGATTCAGACTCGCTATTTGTTAGTCATGGTTAGAGTGGCTGATTTTACATGTTAACCTTTGTTGGTCACTCCACCCTCATCTATTGAACAGGTGAAGAGGCTCATCTCTTGTTCCCTGTCTAGGATGTAGTCTCCGGTTTTCTCTTTTCCAATCTTTTCACTCCTTTTTCTTTTTTCTTTTTTCAATTGGAGTAGATAGACTAAACTATTGCCTGGTTCACACTCCACCCTCGTCTATTGAACAGGTGAAGAGGCTCATACCTTGTTCCCTGTTTAGGATGTGGTTTCCGGTTTTCTCTTTTCCAATCTCTTCACTCTTACGTAGCCCCCTGCACATCAGTGGCATTACCGCCTTGCTCAGGGTGATATGATTAAAAAAAAAAATTTAATGGTGAAATTCATATGGAGAACCCAGTAAGGATCAAACCCAACAAATAAAAATATATATTGTTCTACCCACCAACTGTATCATAATAACCCTATTTCTACATATGAAAAAAATGTAATTCTTAGTTTAATACAATGAAGCGAAAGAAATTATTATTAGTGGTATTGTTGATTTTGCAATTTATTGTAAATCACAGTGTGAGCTCTGATTAGAAATATTTAATACTTGGATGCTTGTAAAATCTGGAAAATAGAAAAACTAGCTGAAAATTGGGAAAAAGGAAAAATAAATTTTTGCATTGTTATTCAGAAGCGAGTTTTCAGCCATTGGAAGTAAGAGATGGCAATAGTCAAAACAAATTGTCAAAAACTTTTGATGAGGTCAAGAAGGTCAGGACTTTGACTCTGAGAATAGAAATGAATTATAAATCTCACTGGAGTTAAAGTTTCCAAGCTAAAGACTAGATTTGCTGACGTAATCAGTTGAGTTAAGAAGAAGCGGATGAAGAAAGATTACGTCAGAGGAGAGATTGCTGTTCATTAGTTGAACTGAACCCCCACCTTGAAATGTGCAGGTGGAAATAATCTCATTGGTCAAGGATTTGATTTGCATAAAGATATCCTGGGTCTCTCCATATCCCCCAAGAGAATTAGGGACAAATATAAAAATCAAGACCCCAGTGAGAAAAACCGGTTTTTGCAGAGCTACCGAGCAAAAAGACCAAACGAACCCACTGCTGTCACCACATGCCCTCTTCTGCTCCACTTTGGCTATTTCTGTAAAGCTTCAATAACGAGCCTTGAAAGAACTTTGTTTTAAAAGTAATTTGGAAAATTGAAAGCTCTGATTATTCTTAATAAATCTATTGCTCTGTTATGAAAATTAAATTTAACAATTGTACATTCTGTTTTTGTTGTTATTCAGGAATTATTAAATTTTTTTTTTGTGCCATATTTTTTATGTTAACCAAATGTACGTGTGTGTCTGGCCTGGTTCAATGTGGTAAAGACACAACTAACAAGATTTCAGCATGCCTTCGTTGGATCAGACTGTTATAATAGACGTCTCAAAGACCAGCTACTGTGTTGAGGCCATCCTCACAACTAGCAACCTGAGAACATTGTCACATAACTGCAACTGAAAATAATTTACCTAAACTCAACATAAAATCTGTCAAAACAATAAAAGATTTAACTAATAAAAGAAGAAAATAAGCCAAAACTTTAAGGAGGAATTTACTCTATTACCTGTAATAATTGCCACAAGAAATACGTAGGAGAAACCTTGAGAAATTTAAATAAAAGGATCATATGAACACAAAATGGATCTTTTAGAAAACAATACATTAAATGAATTGGTTGCTCACAATCACGAAACTGACCACAATTTTTATTTAAAAATTGTATTCTAATTAAAAGAGAAAACAATCTATTAATACAAAAATTTAAAGAAAGTGATTTAATCACCAGATCAGTCATAGTAAATTTGCTCCCAGTTTCCTGCAATGTTTCCCCATTCTTGGCAGATCTATTATCACAAGGTGGGATATTTAATAACAAAAGTGATAGAAACAAAAAGGAAAAAATCTAAATGAAATTGGATAAATTATAGACCCAAAACACACACACATTATATATATAAATATATATATTTTCTATTTAGTTTTTGGTCATAATAAAATTAGACCAGTGCACATTTGTATTAAAAAGTGTTCAATACAATTATATTGTAGAACTTTTGAATATTTTACATTTGTAAACGAGTTATTATGCGACCTAGGTTTCTACCATGAGTGGTGTCTTCAGGTGATTTGCAATAACTGATTTTACTGTTTACTGTTTTTTCAAAAACAGCTCACGTAACGCCGTTTTTTTTTTTTTTAACGATCACGTGTCAGGGAATTTTTGAACGCGCAATTTTTTAAATTACAAGGAATTATGGCATTTTCATCCATGGTTGTATGAACTTTTAAATTTAAGATTCTCGGTGTCTATCTGTTATTCATGCATAGTCATATCAATGTAAATATGAAATTAGTCTGATGAAGTCCTAAAGGACGAAACACATCATTTAAATCTTTTTCAGCTGTCACACTTTTTTGCCTAATATATTTACAAAGTTTAAACATTTTAATTGCACTCAATGTTTACTTTGGATTTAAAGAAGCAATAAAAACTCTTTGAAGCAATTTATTATGACTGACAAAAGACAGATTAAGTAGTTGAAGTACCGTACTATTAAATGTTTCATTCTGGAAAAAGTGACACCACTAGAAATTCATGATTGCAGATAAAATATCTACCATAAGGACTGTACTTTCTATGCAATGGCCAACTATTGGGTTGTTGTCATTGATGGTGGAGGAGGAGATTTCTTGAAGATGAATTACAATAAAAATGCCCCATGTAAGCAAACTTTATAGAAAAAACAAAGTTTTTACCATTTTGTCTGATGATTTTCTTAATAGGGAGACAGGAAACTTAGTATTTTTTTTTATTGAGACACCATCTTTTGGGAAAGGTATTAATCCACCTCTCCCTTCTAGTTATGGGTTAAATAATAGAACAGATTGGGTTCTATAGCCTTGGTTGGCAACCAGTCTACCGCAGAAAACAATGGCAACCTACTGCACCATAATCTTCTGCCCAGTTAGTCATGTCTCTTTTGAGACATGATCGCCCAAAGCATGTATCATGTATGGCACTTAACTGATTGACCTACCAAAGTTAGAGAGTTCAGTCTACCCTATTCTAACATGAAGTAGGTGTAGAGGATTTTATATCAGAAATTTCCTTCTCTTAGACAAGTTGCTATACAAAGCTAAAGACTGTTACCCAGCCTAACATTTTCTTTTTCTCTTAACCACAGTTTGGGGGTTAACTATTGGCCCATAGATGGGACCTTAACAGGTGCTACCATCCCAGATCAGGGTGAACCTGGGAACACCAGTAATTAAGAGGTGGCTTGACACTCCTATAAATCTTCAGTCTCCCAATCAAAGGCCTAGCTGCCAGATGTAGTTTAATGTCATACTCGGTCATGTCACGTTGAATACACCGGTTCCCGCTCGATCACCGAAGTTAAGCAACGTTGAGCCTGGTCAGTACTTACGTGGGTGACCACTTGGGAATACCAGGTGCTGTTAGCGTTCACGGATGTGCGTTGTGGTGCGGTGGATGTCGGCTTGGAGGGGGAAATCGGTGAGCCGAGTTCCAATTTCAGTCGAGCACACTGCACTCACTTGCGCACTAGTACCCTTGGGAAAGGTATTAATCCGTCCGTTCCCTCCAGTTATGGGTTAAATAACAGGGTAGGACTTGGGACCCTGCCCTTAAACAAATCCCAATGAGACTTGCTCCGTCAGGGAGGAAGCCCGCTCAACCCGACTAGGGTGAATGCGGCTTTTCTTTTTTTTTTTCTCTCTCAGGACAAATATTAAAGAAAATAAAATTACAAAATTTCAAATCTTGAAATGAAAATCCTTTATATAAAATAGCATTTGCTTATGATAAATAGTACGCTAATGCATCCTTGCTTCCCAACAAGGGGTCCATGAAAGAATTTCAAGGGGTCCAAAAGATTCTAATTCGTATCGGCATATACTCATAATGTGCTAGATATGCGGCGCACACCCTATAATTTTATCCCTAATTTCAAACTTTCTTTCTTCTACTTGTAAGATGCTTCTTCCCATTGGCAGTGCAAATCTCAACGTCATCAATAAGATGAATGAAATATCATATACACTTGTGTCAAATGAAGTAATGCTTATGTTTTAATCGCAGGCTTTATTTATATGTTCAATATATCATGTGTGATTTGCTCCCATGACAACACATACAGTTGTGCTGAATGAGGTTGTGATGTTTGTTGTTGTGCACACTTCATATGATATTCTGGGATTTTATGCATCGCACCATTGTTGCGACACACCACAAAATGTATCATGAAGGAGAAAAAAGAAATGCAAAAACCTTATGAATGACCCCTTTATTGTCAGTGCAGGTTTTTTTTTCATACATGTGTTTCATTTATACAGGTTTTATGATTTTTCTTTTTTCATACATCTATCTAAACTTATTTATAAATGGAACTTTGTCTGTGTGTGTGTGTATCCGTTACCTATAGACTCCGAAACAGCTGAACCGATTTTTTTGAAAATTTACACAGATGTACTATAAGCATCTGCGAGTGTCCTTAGCAACGTTTTGTGTTGAGGTACCCCCGATAAATATCGAAAATCGATAATCTAAAAAATCGGGTTATAGAAGGAGCGGTCTGATTTTAATAAAATTTGATACACTCATAGACAAAGGCATAAGAAATGATATTCAGAAGTTTCAAGGTTGCAGTTCTTATAATAGATCAGAAAATCGGTAACAGGAAATCAAAATTTCACTTACATCCATTCATTTTTCTTTCAGTCTACGGTTTCGCTTTAACTGGAAACAACTATTGCTTTTTAGTCTTTCATGACAACGTCCAAAGAGTCTGAGCTCCAGGACCATGGATTAGTTTTAAAGCTTTCATTACACCTGAGCAACGCCGGGCTATACTGCTAGCTCGATTATGAGCTTAAAAATAAAGTTTCTGTGTACAATACCTACAACTATAACAACGTTAACATTTTTACTATGTGTTTTACTTAAATAAAGGGGGGGGCTGAATGAAATAGACGTGGGTGGAGTGTGAACCGGGCGATAGTTCAGTTTATCTACTCCAATTGAAAAAAAGAAAAGAGTGAAAAGATTGGAAAAGAGAAAGCCGGAAACCACATCCTAAACAAGGAACAAGGGATGAGCTTCTTCACCTGTTCAATAGACGTGGGTGGAGTATGAACCGGGCGATAGTTTAGTCTATCTACTCCAATTGAAAAAAAAAAAGCAAAAGAAAAGGGTGAAAAGATTGGAAAAGAGAAAGCCAGAAACCACATCCTAATTGCATAACTTCCCAAAAAACATTTAACCGAATTTGACAACTTGTGGTGGTGGTGGTGGTGGTATTACTCTTCTGGTCAATATTAGGAAATTGTTATACTGCATTTTTTTAGTCCGCTAAATTTGAAACAATCCTGCACATATATAAATCTACCATCCGCCCGTCCACTGAATACTGCTGCCATATCTAGTTGGGTGTTCCTGCTATCCACTTAGGTGTCCTTGACAAAATCCAACGGAGAGTGATGAGTTTTGGGAAATTGAGGATGAATAAAATTTCTTGCATGCATATTTTTTAAACTTTTAAATTCATTTTTATGAAAATAAAACCATCCTTGATTAATGAAAAATATATAGTATATTTATTAACCACTAACAAGTAAGTCATTGCCATACAAAATCAGACGAGTGATTAAATTTAAACAATACGTGGTGCCAGTATATTGGGGATGCACGGTGAATGTGTTGTATAAGAATTTTTTTTGTTAGAAATTTATTTCCAATATTAGGGTGCATCTTCCAAGTCACGTCTTGTAAGCCAGAAAATACAGTGCGTTCTTAATTACTGGAAAGAAATAGAATTTACTACAAGTGTTGGAATGATTTAAAAGTATGTAGAAGTAGGCAAAATTTAATTATTAAAAATATTTCTTAAATCACCTGAAAAGTATCACCTATTTATCATCTTAATATCTCATTAACATCTGCAAGGACAGATCAATCAGATAACATCCTTCCTGAAATCAGATATTTGGATAAGCAAAAGATTAAAAACCCTGTACTAAAGTGAAGGACAATCCTACAGTAGTCACTGCACTCCTCAACCTCAATATAAACCCAGAAAAATTTGAGGTCAGTTCTATCTACCCTTTTGCCAGAAAGTGAAACAGGCTGGTCCATTCCTCTAATGACCAAAGAACTAATCAAGGCTACTGTCTGCTACAAAGAAGGCATTCCACTCTCTCTGTTCCAGCATACCATGACCTACAACCTTTAGTTTTTGGGGATTTGAGGATGAATAAAATTTCTTTGTTTTATATTTTTACATGCATATTTTAAACATTTTTAATTCAGTTTTATGAAAATAATACCACCCTTGAACAATGAAAAATGTATCATATATTTACTAACCACCAACAAGTAAGTCATTGCCATACAAACAAAATCAGACACGAAATGTAAACAATACGTGTCACCATTATGTGAGGGACGCACGGTGAATGTGTTGTTGCATGAGAATGACTTTTTTTTCTTAGAAATTTCTTTCCTGTATTAGGGTGTGTCTTCCAAGCTGCAGTGTCTTGTAAGCTAGAAAATCTGATAATTCATGGGAGACTTTTTCTTAAAGTAAAACTTTTTTACACTATTTACATTATTCGAACTATTATCCTCATCTTTGAGATGAGGACAATAGTCTGAATAATATAAATAGTGTAAATACTACCTCATCTCAGAAATATAGATAAAATATATTTTTCTTTATGTGCCGTGTCTTCTCAAGATATAGACAATCATGGCTCTCTACAATTTCCTGTTCGTTTTTAGCTCTCAATAAATTTTGTCTTTCTGTAATTTCTCCTAAACCCCATCCTGCTATCTATTTACTCAAGAACACTAAGTATGTTATGTAATGTTTCTTCTCTCCCTCTTGCCTTCAATTTGTCCTGTGTGTACCAGATTTTCCAAACACACTTTCCTCATTATGCACTCTAGAAATTTCACCTGTTTCTTCCTGATGTTAAGTATAAGTTTACTTTTTGTTACCATTTTCACAAAAACGTTTCCAATGCTCACAGGTTCAGTCCATGGTATCCTCAGCAGCCTTCTGTAGAACCACACTGCTGTTGTTGCAAGTCTCTTCTTCATCTTTGAGGACAATTTCCGGGACAACTGATATCACAGAATAGTTCAGCATTCTCGTCTTTGTTTCTAATGAAGTGTTTCTGTTCCTTTATATTTTACTTAGTACTAGCAGTATAGCCCGGCGTTGCTCAGGTGTAATGAAAGCTTTAAAACTAATCCATGGTCCTGGAGCTCAGACTCTTTGAATGTTGGCATGAAAGACTAAAAAGCAATGGTTGTTTCCACTTAAAGCGAAACTGTAGACTGAAAGAAAAATGAATGGATGTAAATCAAATTTTGGTTTCCTGGTATTGATATCAAATTTTCTGCACTATTGTAAGAACTGCTACCTTGAAACTTCTGAATATCGTTTCTTATGTCTTTGTCTATGAGTGTATCAAATTTGATTAAAATCGGACCACTTCTTCTATAACCCGATTATCGATTTTCGATATTTATTGGGGGTACCTCGACACAAAACCTAGCAAAGAACACTCAGAGATGCTTATAGTACAACTGTGTAAATTTTCAAGAAAATCGGTTCAGCTGTTTTGGAGTCTATAGGTAACGGATATAGACAGACACACACACACACAGACAAAGTTCCATTTATAAATAAGTTTAGATTTGGAATACATCTTCGGCTATCCCGATGCGCCTTCAGATTTCAATGTTGCACTTTCCAGATATTTAAATTTTTGTACTTGCTTGGTTTCGATATCTCAAAAAGAGAATAACATTTCGGTATCTCCAATTTTTAATTTGCATTTTTGGGTTCATCCTTTTGCTAGAAACCATGTATTCTGTCTTTTTACAATTAACACTTAGTTCTTTCTTCTTGCTTTCCTTCATTACCTTCTGTAAGAGTTTTTGTTATTTTTTTTCCCCATGTCTGCCATCAGCACTATGTTATCTGCATAACTTATGAATGTGGACACCAATAATGAATCCTGGTAGGACTTGTAATTATCTCAGAATCATCTCGCTGTAGAGATTGAATATATCTGGAGAGAAGACACATCCTTGTCTTATAACTCTATTTTGCACAAATGCTGAACTTATTTGCTACTCTCATGAAGGCAGTTTACTGTCAGTATATGTTCTTGATTATTCTAATATCCTTCCAAAATGTCAAGGTTGCTGAGCGTGTGCAAAAGGTCTTTGTGGGGTACTTTTTCATTTTGCTAACAACTATGCATGCCATTCCTCTTTTTGCAATTGATGCTTAATCTTTTCCCATTTGGGTTCTTTCACTGCCTTCTGCAGGAGATTTTGGTAGTTTTCTTTCTGTGTCTGCTATCAACACTGTGTCAACTGCATATTTTATGTTGTTAAGATTACAGCTGCCAATAATGAATCCTGGTAGGATTTCTAATTATCTCAGAATCACCTTGTTGTATACGTTGAATAAACAGAGTAAGAAGACACATCCTTGTCTTACAACCCTTTCTATTTTTGTAGATCTACATTATGTGCATTGTGGTGCAATGGATATCAACTCAGAACGACAAATCGGGGAGCCGAGTTCGAATTCCATTTGAATTCCTTGCATTCACTTATGCACAATTACCCTTGGGAAAGGTATTAATCCATATCTTCCCTCCAGTTATGGGTTAAATAATAGGACAGATTGGGTTCTATAGCCTTGGCAGGCAACCAGTCTACCGCACAAAGCAATGGTAACCTACTGCGGGATAATCTTCTGCCCAGTCAGTCATGTCTCTTTCGAGATATGATCGCCCAAAGTGTGCATCACGTATGGCACTCAACTGACTGACATTTATGTTATACATAACATATCTAAATTTAAATTCATCAACCTTTGTTTGTCATTTCAGGTTTTACCCACCAGTTTAAAAATAACTGCTTATGTTTTGATTTGTGTGTGTGTGTGTGTGTGTGTGTGTGTGTGCCGGCATGTCCCATTTATTAAAAGCCAGCCACTGTCGGTGAGAAGAAAGGTTTCTTTAGAAAACAATTTGAAAAATTTTAATATCAAATTGTATTGTTCTAGACATTATTCAAAAACAAAAACAGTCATCCGAAAATAATGTTCTGCCATCATTGGGACAACAGGACAACATTAATCTCAAGGTCTGTTCCACATATATTTACAAACTATTATCTTTCTGATGTATTCTTAGCACACAAGATTGTCAGCAGTCAGCAAACAACGTTAGTATTTACTTTCTACAATTAACTTTATTTAACTTGAACCTTTCTGCCTAGATCTCTGGAATGAGGCAATATCATTAACATTATCTACTAGCAGGATAGCCCAGTGTTGCTCGGGTATAATGAAAGCTTTAAAACTAATCCATGGTCCTGGAGCTCAGACTCAGCCTAAAGAATATTTCTGTGAAGTTTGGTGAGAATCGGATAAAAATTGTGGATTTGTATAAAGGACATACAGACAGATAAACAGACACACGCACAAACATCTTGCCATATATATATATATATATATATAAAATCGATTTTCTGCACTATTGTAAGAACTACAACTTTGAAACTTCTGAATATCGTTTCTTATGTCTTTGTCTATGAGTCCAATCAAATTTGATTAAAATCAGACCACTCCTTCTATAACCCAATTTTTTCGATTATTGATTTTCGATATTTATCGGGGGTACCTCAAAACAAAACCTAGCTAAGAACACTCGCAGACACTTAGAGTACAACTGTGTAAATTTTCAAGAAAATTGGTTTGGCCGTTTCGGAGTCTATAGGTAACGGATACACACACACAGACAAAGTTCCATTTATAAATAAGTTTAGATGGCTCAGTTATTACTTGTCTTGTTTTCACAGAGTTCACATCTCTATAACCAGCCTAGAGACTGAACTCACACGTAACAAAATTCCTAAACCAATGGCTTAATCCTTTAGACTATTGGCCTTTAGAATGAGAACAATTGCCTTTAGATTGATGCATAGATCAGCAACCTCCGCCCACCTTCTACCCACACCGGCTAGATCCAGCAATCCCGGCCTGTCACCCTGCTCAATATTAACAAGATAATCTCACCTGCAACTTCCCCTACTACTTGATTCCAAAGTTTTTCACACCTGTGTGAGAAGTCCAAGACTCTGGTGTCAGTTCTTTCAATCTTTTTTTTTTTTTTAATAATCTTGTGGCCCCAAGCAAGGCATTTTACTGCCACTGTAGTGCAGGAGGAATGTTATGTGAAAGAGTGACAGGTTACAGGGGGTGTCAGGAAGAGAGTATGAGAAGGAAGAGAATACTGATGAGAGTGAGGTGGACGGAGAAAAAAAGCATGAGAGAGAGGATGCAAATTAGTGAGACAGGAGATGACTGTTGACTTTACATTTGAATTCTTGAAGATTGTAGCTGTCAGGAAAGCAAGTAAGCAGAAGGGAATTCCACAGGCAGAAAGTGCGAGAAAAGAAGCTACTAGAGTAGAGTTTGCGTTTACAATTTATCGGTTTCACAGTAAAAGGGTGGGCATATCTCTGAACTGACAGTGAAAAGAAAGTTCAAAAGATATAAAGATGAGAGTGGAGATTAAATGCCATAAAAACAAAGACTACTTAAAAAAAATTTTTGGTTATTATTGAAACAGTTACATTTTTTTTTTTCTAGTGAAGTAGAGTCAACTTCTTTCAGACTAAAAACTAAAGAAAATTTGAATCTAAACTTATTTATAAATGGAACTTTGTCTGTGTGTGTATGTGTGTGCGTGTGTGTGTATCCGTTACCTTATAGACTCCGAAATGGCTGAACCGATTTTCTTGAAAGTTTACACAGTTGTACTATATAGGTTTTGTGAATCTGATAAAAATCGAAAATTAAAAAAAAATCGGGTTACAGAAGGAGTGAGCTGATTTTAATCAAATTTGATACACACATAGACAAAGACATAAGAAACGATATTCAGAAGTTTCAAGGTTGCAGGTCTTACAATTGTGTAGAAAATTTGATATCGATACCAGAAACTCAAAATTTGACTTACATTCATTCATTTTTCTTTCAGTCTATGGTTTCGTTTTAACTGGAAACAACTATTGCTTTTTAGTCTTTCGTGCCAACGTCCAAAGAGTCTGAGCTCCAGAACCATGGATTAGTTTTAAAGCTTTCATTACACCCAAGCAACACCGGGCTATACTGCTAGTTCAACATAATTGTAAGTGCATTTTTCTTTTCTTAACACTATTTTAAAAAAATTTAAAACATGTTTTAAGAAACAAATGAAAAATCAGTTGCTAGAATTTTCTTTTATTACCTTTGTTTTATATTTAAAATTATATTTTAAGGTAATGCAAAATTTCAAATTATTTTCTTTGTAGTAGACCTTTCTTTCAATTATAATAGTAGGCACCTCTACCTTTTTCTGGTATATCCTCATATTTTTTTTTTTTTTTTACATTTGTTACCCCACCCTCCATGTAAATTCATAAAATTTCAAGAAATTAAATTTTGTATGGAACATTTATTAGGACTCCTTGAGGAATGTAAATCATCTATATTCTTTTTTCAAACAGTTGGCTTATTCATCAATAATCTGCTCCAAATAGTAAAATAAAAAATGCAATGACATTATCCAATTAGATAAGCTTTTATATATATATTGTAAGAAAGTGAAAGAACATGTAAATTTAAACCCACTGTTCAGTTTTTCAGATTTTCAGTTTCACACATCACCTTAAGAGGAGCAGTTCTGTTCCGAAACATGAAATTTTTTGTGTAATGATACTGTTTTTATAAACCGTTATAACAATTATTACAATATATATATATATATATATATATATATATATATAGATATATATATATATATATATTGTAATGGTTGTTACAATGGTTTACAAAGTAAACTTTGTTACAAAGTAGCACTACACAAAAATTGTTGCGTTTCAGAGCTACGTTTGCTCCTCATCTGGTGATAAGTTGAAATGAAAAATAAATGTTGAAAACGATTTATTTTTGGTAATATTATATGTAAGTGAATGTTGTGGGAGTTTAGTAGATTTAGCCAGCAGTTTGTAGCCATTGTGATACAGCCTTGGGTTAGGAGAGGGGTGCAGAGTAGCTTAGTTTTGTCTGGAAAAATAAAACCTACTAAACTCCCACCACATTCACTTACATATCATACTACCAAAAATAAACCGTTTTCACCATTTATTTTTCATTTCAACTTATAACCAGATGAGGAGCAAATGTAGTTCCGAAATAGGAAAATTTTTGTGTAATGATACTATGCTTTTATAAACCATTGTAACAACCATTACAATATAAAGCTCTATATTGTATCGAGCTCTCTTTATAAAAGTAAATGCAGGAACAGTGGGTTTAAAACCTATGTGTTCCATAAGTTTCTTACATTATATATATATATATATATATATATATATATATATATATATATATTATAGTCTGTAAGGAAAAAATTTTGAGGAATCATGAATTTTTACAAGAATTTGTTTCTTTTTTTCTTTTTTTAATTATAATCATTTATAAAGTTTCAACATTATTTTAAAAGTTTTCCAAAGCCTTGTATCATTTTAGAAGTGAAGACTATATTTACTATTCTATACTTACTATTCGAAAAGCTTAATACAAATTTTTGTTTGATGCATATTCGAATGCCATGCAATATAGACATTATTAATCAATAATAATTTAGTGCTGCATCACTAAATGGGGCCATGCTCCCCCCATAACGACAGTGTTAAAACGGCATACATTTTGATTATAGTCAGTTGATGTTTCATATATTTTTTATGACTGAAATTTTAAATAAAGAAGCTAGTTATTTTTTTAAAAGTAGAATAACTGTTTAATTTTGAAACTATTAATGTTTTTGATATGTAATTTTTGTGCATGTGAGTATATTTACTATCAAAAATAATGTTTTTATTGACCAATCAGCTAGTACAACTTAAGTTACATCTTTCTTCATTTCTTGGGCACCAAGCAGGGATCAAAGTGTAGTATCTGCTTTTGACCAGACAAGATTTTATCTCAATTGTGCTTATGTCTTCAGACAGAGCGCAACACAGTTGTGTCTTTGTCTTCAAGCAGAGTGTAAATTCAAATATTATTGAGAGATGTCTGGTTCCAGAGAACATCTACCTGCAGCATTACTTCCAACATTGCACTAAAGTTTGAGTTTGAGTTTTGTTCAATGGCATATCAACACCTCTGTGGGTTATTTAATGCCAAAAAGGTGGGTTTTTAAGGTTTTTTTTTTTTTTATGTTCAGTTATAGTGAAAAGTTGATTTAGTCAGATTTTAATGAAAATATTTTGTTTTTATTCTTTTTTATTTTAGAAAACTGAAAATGTCTTCTAGTTTTGTATTCAAAAATGTTTTGCTGAGAATATTTTTTTTTTCCTTCAAAAATGTGTTATGGTCATAATTTTTTCTTCAAAAGTGTATATTTTTCTATAAAAGTCTATTTTTATGTATATACTGCTATAAAAGTGTATTTTTATACTTTCATAGTGTTTTGACCCCAGTTTAGGGGGTCAACTATTTGCCCATAGCTGAGACTCTAACAGATGCTACCACTCTGGGTCAGGGTGAACCTGAGATCAACAGTAATTAAGAGGTAGTTCCATGCTCCTCACAACCTCTTAATCAGAGGCCCTGCTGCCGGATATAGTTTACCGTCATACTCAAGACCCATTGCACTAAAGAGAAGTGATCAGTAGTAATACTAATGACAGCACAACAGTTGCAGAAGCTGGGTTATTTTTTAGACCTGGCCAGGTGTATGTGCTTCTCACATTAAACTAACCTTGTGCCACATCCTGCCAGCGTGAAGCAGCAAATAATTACTAAGTGTAGTGTATATCCTCTCTATCTAAAATTGTAATAGTAATATTAGCCAATTCCTTAGAAAGAAAAATTCAACATTCATTAACCAAGCCGCCAGTGTTACTATCAGTTGAATTTCTCAAAGTCACTAATTGCTATCACTCTTTTTAGTACTGATGGGGACTTCCTTCTCAATCTTTTGTTTTAAGTAATGAGGACCACGACTAGTGTGTAAGGTTTTATGGTGAGAAAAAAGTCTGGGTACAGTGGGTATTAAAAAAAGGATAAAAGATGAACAGAATTCATGAAGATAGAAGATGACAATTGACGTTGCATTTAATTTTTTAGAGATTGTAGCTATCAGGGAAGCAAGCAAATGAAAGAGAGTTCCACAGGTGAGAAGTGAAAAAAAAGAAATTGTTCTAGTAGAAATAGTGGTCACATTTAACTACTTCAACGGTAAAAAGATGGGACCTAGATGCCAATCTAGCAGCACACTTAAATTCACATGGTCAGGCACCAGGAAAAAAAAAGCTTGTCAGAGCAGTTGCCATGAAAATATTTGTGAAAAAACAGAAGGAAGCAACATCACGTATGCAGCTATAGATCTGATAGATTTGCTCCACTTCAGGTCAATTGAAAAAGTGAGGCCAAGGAGACCAAAATAATATGTAGATATATCAATATCAATGTAAGGTTTAAATAAATATGTATACACACACAATATTATATCATAGTTCGATGCTGCGGTAGATCTCAAACTACAGTTGAAACAAGAGGTAGATCTCCTGCTATATTGAGGTAGACAACATGCTATAGTAGCACTGATTTCTTTCAGACTAGTGTCCACATCTTAGTTGTTTGAGTTGTCTGTCTAGCCTTCATCGTGGGCCTATTAGACAGCAAAAGGGGAAACAAGTTATATCCCCAAGATTAAATAATGGGTTCAGTTTAAAATTCATGGAAATGTACCAAATTTCAGTTTAAAACTCCTGGAAGTGTACCAAACTTACAAGGAGATTTCATATCTGTTATAGAACTGCTAGATTGCTAACAATCAGTCAATTAAGTGCTTTACATGATAAATGCGTGGGTGGTCATGTCTCAGAAAAGGTATGACTGACTGGGCAGAAGATTTTCCAACATTCAGTCAGGTGCCATACATGATACCCACTTTGGACAATCATGTCTCAAAAGAGACATGAGTGACTGGGCAGAAGATTATCCCGCAGTAGGTTGCCATTGCTTTCTGCAGTAGACTGGTTGCCTGCCAAGGCTATAGAACCCAGTCTGTCCTATTATTTAACCCATAACTGGAGGGAAGAGACAAATTAATACCTTTCCCAAGGGTATTTGTGCATAAGTGAATGCAATAAATTCAACTGGAATTTGAACTCGGCTCCCTGATTTGTCGTTCCGAGTCGATATCCACTGCACCACAACGCACATCCACAATTCCCACAGCAGATTGTCATTAATTTCTGCAGTAGACTGGTTGCCAACCAAGACTATAGAACCCAATCTGTCCTACTATTTAACCCATAGCTGAAAGAAGACGCAACGGATTCATACCTTTTCCCAAGGGTATTTATGCAACAAATTCAACTGGAATTTGAACTCAGCTCTCCATTTCTTGTTCCGAGCTGCTATCCACTGCACCACAAAACACATTTGTTGCTGACAATATTTATACAAAATGATGGTATTTACCCATCTTGCCACGTAAGGCGAGATGTAACACAAGGTCTTTTTAATGTGGGTCTTCCCGGCCATATAGCCAGGCCAAAAATATCTGTCTATCTCTCCCCAGTTGTGATTCTATCCTTCAGCAGAACCACGACTGGATTAGTGCTCTCTGCTCAAAGGCAGAGAGCTGACAGTGTCAATAGTAGCAGAGGCAAATGCCAACTGTGACAGGGGCTTGATACATGGACCACAGGGAAGACTTGCATCAGCCATGTTGATGGCTGACAGGAAAGTTTCTCTATGGTCGTTAAAGGAGAGCAGTTTAGGTTTAGAGGCATTAAAGTTTACAAGCCATTTCCTGCCCCAGTTAACCACTGATTATAGGTCCGTTTCAAGAGCAGCATCCAGGTCTACTTTGTCAGCCTTGACAGATTTCCTATTGAAATAAAAGTAAATGGTAATGTCATCTGTATAGAAGCCTACTAGGGAGCAGATGACATAAAAGCAGAAACAGAATTTCTGAATAAGTTTGATGCCATGAACGACATCCACTTGAAAGTTTCATGGTTGACAAAAATATTAACATCAAAGCAACAAAAAACTTAGTTTTCAAAAACATTTTCTATTTTCGCATCTGAATTAGAATGCATTAACTAGCCTTATGTCTACAGCTATATTGTGTTGAATATACCGGTTCCCGTCCAATCACCGAAGTTAAGCAACATCAAGCCTGGTCAGTATTAAATGGGTGACCATTTGGGAATACCAGGTGTTGTAAACGTAAGGACCAAGAATGGTCCACCAGTCCTCCAGGTTTAGGTGTTGGGTGCAGGGCTAACAACCCTGCCCTGCAACAGTTTGTTACAGAAACAGCAACAAAAAATGTTGCTGCCCTATGCACCATCTGCATGTGATGGATAAATGATGAAATAGCCTTATATCGTCAGCTCACATTTTTTCTTTGCGTGAATAAAAATAAATGGATAATTAAATTTCTAGGATAAATAAAACTTTGTTAATTTTTACCCAGCCTCATCTTCTGAGCACACATTCATCTTTGGACTGCATCTTTTTAAAAATACCACTAAACTTTGGAAAATCAGTGTAGAGTAAATATATCTATAAATCTACTAGCAGTATAGCCAGGTGTTGCTCGGGTGTAATGAAAGCTTTAAAACTAATCCGTGGTCCTGGAGCTCAGACTCTTTGGATGTTGATGCGAAAGACTAAAAAGCAACAGTTGTTTCCAGTTAAAGTGAAACCATAGACTGAAAGAAAAATGAATGGATGCAAGTCTAATTTTCATTTCCTGGTATCGATATCAAATAAGTTTTTTTTCATCGTAAACTGAATTTTGAAGGCTAAATAAATCCTCTGAGTAAATGCTATCATGGCTGAGACTAAGAACTACAATTATACCTACTTAGAGCCAAACTCGAAGCAATAACTAAAATAAAAGGGCTGAAAAACTGATTTTGATCTTGCCTTTTATATATATATATATATATATATATAATCAATTTTCTGCACTATTGTAAGAACTGCAACCTTGAAACTTCTGAATATCATTTCTTATGTCTTTGTCTATGAGTGTATAAAATTTGATTAAAATCGGACCACTCCTTCTATAACCCGATTTTTTCGATTATCGATATTTATCAGGGTACCTTGACACAAAACCTAGCTAAGAACACTCGCAGGCGCTTATAGTACAACTGTGTAAATTTTCAAGAAAATCGGTTCAGCCGTTTCGGAGTCTATAGATAACGGACACACGCACACACACACACAAATTCCATTTATGAATAAGTTTAGATAGTGAACAGGAAGTTATCACTTTAATGACTTAAAACTGAATGACATATATGAGTATCTGCACATAGGACTCTGAACAGATCTTCCAGTTGAAAAGAAATATGCATATATTAACCAATCAGAGAACAGAAAAATATATTTGAAATTGATCCCCTTTTGTCTTCCAAAAATGTGTAAGTACATATGATTTTGCCTGCCTCTCTTCAGAGAGCCTCTTAGCTGTCTCCCTGGTGATTTGCATTTGATGCCCTCTCATATGTGCGGCATTCTGTACCTCTCTTTTTTTTTTTCAAAAAACATTTTGTAAAGATAAACACAAAAAAGACACAATGAAATGAACATTTAACTGAGCTGTCATACCAAAGACATCTCGACTTCAACTATACCCACACTCCTACATACAACCTTATCATCATTATTGCTCTCATACTCTTAATGTATTTAATACTCTTAATGTATTTAATGTATTTAATACTCTTAATGTATTTAATGTATTTAATACTCTTAATGTATTTAATTTATTTAATACTCTTAATGTATTTAATGTATTTAATAATCTTAATGTATTTAATGTATTTAATAATCTTAATGTATTTAATACTCTTAATGTATTTAATGTATTTAATAATCTTAATGTATTTAATACTCTTAATGTATTTAATAATCTTAATGTATTTAATACTCTTAATGTATTTAATGTATTTAATAATCTTAATGTATTTAATACTCTTAATGTATTTAATAATCTTAATGTATTTAATAATCTTAATGTATTTAATACTCTTAATGTATTTAATACTCTTAATGTATTTAATGTATTTAATAATCTTAATGTATTTAATAATCTTAATGTATTTAATACTCTTAATGTATTTAATAATCTTAATGTATTTAATACTCTTAATGTATTTAATGTATTTAATAATCTTAATGTATTTAATACTCTTAATGTATTTAATACTCTTAATGTATTTAATAATCTTAATGTATTTAATAATCTTAATGTATTTAATACTCTTAATGTATTTAATACTCTTAATGTATTTAATACTCTTAATGTATTTAATACTCTTAATGTATTTAATAATCTTAATGTATTTAATACTCTTAATGTATTTAATGTATTTAATGTATTTAATAATCTTAATGTATTTAATACTCTTAATGTATTTAATGTATTTAATAATCTTAATGTATTTTTCTCTTTACAGTATCATTATAATTTCTTACCAACTTTGTACCAGACATAATATCATTTTGTATAATATAAGATTATTTAATGTTAATATAAATGATTATTTTTATACACCATTATAATTGTTCTTATTTTCACACATCTCTTATATTTGATTTATTTCTTTGCACATTATTTTTAATTAATATTTGGGTGGATATTCTGTATTTTAATTAAACAGAATATATATATGTATATATATACTAGCAGTATAGCCCTGTGTTGGTCGGGTGTAATAAACACTTTAAAACTAATTCATGGTTCTGGAGCTCAGACTCTTTGGACGTTGGCACAAAAGACTAAAAAGCAATTGTTGTTTCCAGTTAAAGCGAAAGAAAAATGAATGGATGTAAGTCAAATTTTCATTGCCTGGTATCGATATCAAACAAGTTTTTTTCATTATAAACTGAATTTTGAAGGCTAAATAAGTCCTCTGAGTAAATGGCATCATGGCTGAGACTAAGAACTACAATTATATCTACTTAGAGCCAAACCTGAAGCAAAAACTAAAATAAAAGGGCTGAAAAAATATAGACATACAAGCAGATAAACAGACACACACACACAAACATCTTGCCTTTTTATATATATATATATATATATATATATATATATATATATTTAGTATATCGAGGCAGCAAGTAATTTTCTAGACATATGCTATTAAATATAAGAGACAATGAATGTCTATTATGTTTAATCATGAGCCGTTTCTAAACGTCGTATTTTTGCTTTAATTTCAGCTGAAAATAAAGACAAAAATTCTCCAACATTTGGATAATTATTTATTGGTTTTCTTCTAAGCTTTCGGCTCACATGAGCCATCTTCAGAGAGGTAGTTTAAACTGAAATATTATAAAATCCACCATCACCGACGATTTTATTTTGTGTTGACATAAAAGTCCGCTTGGCAACGGCAATAGTTACCAAAAATAATAAATGCAGTTCTTAAGTTTGCGATGCGGTTTTATGACGTCACACCGCGGGATAGCGCGAAATGACAACAAAACCATCTAGTCAAATGCAATGTAATATGTTATTTCCTGTTTTAAAGTTGATTTTATTGAGTGCTGGTTGTTTTGATTTGATGTACATGGCCTCCAATATCTGCAGGTTCCTCTTACTGTGTGTATGAGTAAGGATCACCGTATTGTTGACCAAAATCTGTCTGATATTACCTACATGTTTATGTTTTTCAGAGAAATGTTGTTTAAATATATATATATATATATATATTATCAATTTTCTACACTATTGTAAGAACTGCAACCTTGAAACTTCTGAATATCATTTATGTCTTTGTCTATAACTGTATAAAATTTGATTAAAATTGGACCACTCCTTCTATAACCCGATTTTTTTGATTATCGATATTTATCGGGGGTATCTTGACACAAAACCTAGCTAAGAACACTCGCAGGCGCTTATAGTACAACTGTGTAAATTTTCAAGAAAATCGGTTCAGCCGTTTCGGAGTCTATAGGTAATGGACACACACACACACATACACACAAAGTTCCATTTATAAATAAGTTTATATATATATAACTCTACCATTCTGAATATCGTTTCTTATGTCTTTGTCTATGACTGTATCAAATTTGATTAAATTCGGACCACTCCTTCTATAACCTGATTTTTCAATTATCGATTTTTTATATTTATCGGGGGTATCTTGACACAAAACCTAGCTAAGAACACTCGCAGATGCTTATAGTCCAACTGTGTAAATTTTCAAGAAAATCAGTTCAGCTGTTTCGGAGTCTATAGGTAACAGACACACACACACACAGAGACAAAGTTCAATTTATAAATAAGTTTAGAGATATATATATCTATATATAACTCTACTGTCCAGAATATTTATGAGAAATTTTGTTAGGAAAATGTGTGTCATTCATCAGGATTCGAACCTGTGACCAATAATAATATAGGGGATGCCATCAATTGGTCTGATGCATCTTGGACCGCTCAACCATGAATGATTTCTGTCTAAATGAAGCCAAATCTCTTACAGTGGACTATAACTTAACAAGGCCAAACCAAAAATTAAAACCCACAAAAAGACTTTCTATAAATTGGTGACCCTGATGTGATCAAGCAGACAAGTTGGACTTGGGTTTTTATAGTATAAAAACCCAAATTCAACAATAAATCTTATAGTTGAATGAATGAAAATGATATTGCATCAGGACGAGTTTTCTTAATTTTTAATTTATTTTTAATTTTTTTTTTGTGTGTAGATTCACAATACAAGAAATTTTTTAAAAAATAACAATTATCTGTTATGCAGAAGTCGTTTGGTATGATAAACATAGGCGGTTATGTGATTCCACATTTTCCGCGCATTAACAACTATGATTTTCTGTAAATTTAAGTTTTTAATTTTTCGCCTAGACTGGCTGCCATTCAAAGCTCGAGAACTCACTCTGACCTGATATTTAATTTAACCCATAGCTGGGGGGATGGAGAAGAGACAGATTTATGACTTTCCGATGACAATATATAGTTAGTGTAACTAAAAAATGATTCGATCAAAATTCGAATTCAGCTCCCCCGATTTCCACGCGATATTATAACCACCAATCCCCTTGACCTGTATCACCACAATTAATATCACATTTTTTAGTGTTGACTTACTATGTGCACAGAATTAAACATTAACAGTTAATAATACTCAATTTAAAACTCATCTTTTATTCTAAGTGTTTTCTGCTGTTGAATGTTATGACATCATGTATTTCACATTCAATTTGCGAAGACGTAAGCAGTAACTAAAAACCTGACTAAACAGAAACTTCTCTAATCTAAAATTAGTTTTTTTGTGATGTTAATTTCTATAATAAATTACATTGTTATACAAATTCTCATTTTCGTTTTTTTAAGCTTAGATAGAAGCTTTAAATCCCTTCTTAAAATAGGTAGTAATTCAACAGAAAACAGAACAAGCTTTAAAAAAATACCATGAAAATGTGCAGTTTCAATTTCTTAACTTAAATCGTTCGATTAACGCCTTTTTAGTTTTATTATTTGGTTTATTTATTATTTATCAAAAATTTATCGAATTTCCTTAGAATATAAGCAAATAAAAATAAAATTATTGCCATAATTAATTTTTTGATTGTTTTCAAATGTTCCACCCTAAAAATTAAAAATCAAAAATAAAATGCATAATTTTTTTTTTTTTTACACTTACTTGATAAAAGTAAGAATTGTTTAACAAAGAGAAAGTATTTTGGGGGATTTAAAAATATAATATTTGGAATTATATCAAACTAAAATTCCTTTATATCTCTAAAATTGTACTCATTAAATTCTACGAACCTAAGAGGAAGTTATGACTATTTTTTTTTTTCTGAACTGGAAAGTTAACAAGGACAAAAACACATAATCAACAAGGAAGTCGAACTCAATCTGTCTGTTTTTTCACACTTGTATGATGAATCAAAGAAATGACTTACCGTTTGATAACAGAATACGAAATTTCAAACCTTGAAACGAAAATCCTTTATAAAATCGCCTTTGCTTACAGTAAATAGTAAGTTAAGTCGATATACCACTTTGGTGGCATTTGGAAAAACCCAAAACATGTGTTTAGAAACCTACGTTTTTCTTTTCTTTTTTCTATTGGACACTGTTTTTCCCTCTAAAAAAAAAAGAATTCCATTTTATCAGCTGACGAAGAGGATTTCCACTTGACCGATGCTCAATTATCTCCCTTGTTTTACTTGGCCACTTGACTATTGCAAATTTCTTTTCCATCTTTTTAATTAAATAATTCAATAGATTTCTCTTACAAGAATAATTACGATCTATCTTTTCTGAAATTTGTAATTTACTAATAATAGACCAAATCCATTCAAGCATTACACAATTTTGTTTTACACGAAATTTGTAATTTCTGTTCTCGGGCTTCTCGATAAGTTTCAGAGGAGGGTCTGTAATGTGATAGATACCGACTTGGCAGACCGCCTGCAGTCTCTCTCCCACCGGCGCGACGTGGCTTCCCTGTGTCTCTTCTATAAATACTTTCACGGCTTCTGCTCCGATGAACTTAGATCACTAGTGCCCCCTAAATACGAATTTGAACGAGATACTAGATTAGCAACTAGATCCCACCCTTTTACAGTGAAACCGATAAAATGCAACCGTAACTTATACTCCAACAGTTTCTTTCCTCGCACTTCCCGACTGTGGAATTCTCTTCCAAACGATTGCTTCCCCGACGGCTACAATCTCCAGGAGTTTAAATGTAAGGTCAATAGACACCTCCTAACACACTAACCTGCTCCCATTCTATCAAACACTCTTCCCATCTGCCCAACCCTCATCCTCGCTATCCTTACTCATCTGTCACCTTCCCTATGTCTAACCACTCCTTCTCTTTACCTTCCCCTATGTAGCCCCATGCGTAATAGTGGCAGTGGAATGCCTTGCTTGGGGTGAGATGATTAAAAAAAAAAAACTTCAACAACTATTAAATTTTGACTGAAATAAAAAATTGAACTTTAAGCTTCCAATTTTTTAAAAATATATTTTTGACAATGGTCATTGTTTCTGTTTCCAAATACCTAATTTTCACTTAAAAAATAAGCATAGTTTTTAGTAAGTTAAGTAATATCAAAATTTATTTTATTTATACTAATAAAATAAGTTACATTTATTATATTAAGAAATTAATAATTGTTATATTAATTATTAATGAATTAATGAAGTATTTATGGTAGTAATGAAGCTTATAAAACTTTTTACATCAGATTTCATTTATAGTAAATAAATGTTAAATAAATGTTAAATAAATGTTAAATAAAATTAAATAAATGTTAAATAAATTGTTAAATAAAATTTTAACAAATTAAATGTCAATGATAAAATCATTTAATTTATAGTTTTTTGGGTTTTTTTTTGGTATTTTTTATAATAATTTTATAATAATTTTACTGCCACTGTTGTACAGGGGGTTACATAGGAAGAAAGTTATGAGAAAGAGTGAAAGGTTACAGGAGGTGTCAGAAAGTAGGTAAGAGAAGGATGAGAATACTGATGAAAGTGGAGTGGACAGAGAAAGAAGCATGAGAGAGAGGATGCAAGTTAGTGAGATAGGAGATGACTATTGAATTCTTGAAGATTGTAGCTGTCGGGAAAGCAAGTAAACGGAAGGGGATTCCACAAGTGGGAAGTGTGAGAAAAGAAGCTGCCGGAGTAGAATTTGTGTTTACAATTTATTGGTTTCACAGTAAAATGGTGGGACCTAGTTGCTAATATTAAATAATATTTTATTAAATTAAATTTTAAGGACAAAATTATATTTCAGTTATAATAAATAAATCTAAAATAAAATTTTAAACTAAACGCTGATGGTGAAATATTTAATTCTTAGTAAATAATATTTTAATAAAATTAAAATTTATGATAAAATCATGTTTAATTTATAGTAAATAAATGTTAAACAATATTTTAATAAATTAAATGTGGCTGCTGAAATCCTATTTCATTTATAGTAAATAAATGTTAAATTACATTTTAATAAATGTGGATGCCGAAATCATATTACATTTATAGTAAATAAATGTTAAATAATATTTTCATTTATATTGTAGAACCCTACTCTAGAATAAGTGTACAAAAAATAAAATGACAATTTTTACATTGCGGTTGGAGCGACAATTTATCCATTGTGAGTATTAATTGTTAAGAAATGGGACAAATTCAAATAAAAGTAGATCAACATTTAAATTTCAAACAGTCATCATTGATTGATTCATTTTTCCTAATATTTTTATGTGCCTGTGCAAATGTTTTTGATTAAAAATTGCATCAAAATTGGAATGTTCGATTCAAGCCGGTCACATGAATAAGACCAGTATAAATTCTGTGGCGAAAGACAAGAGCTCTGAGTGAGAATTTTGATTATAAAGCAGCAGGCATCTTGAACCTTTTCATTTTATTTGAAATTAGAAAAATACCATTTATTGTACAACCCTTTTTCATCTCACTCAATGAAACTTGATGAGAAAGTTTATAGGTTAATGAATAATTACCATATTCTCAAACTTACATCTCAATGAACAAATCTTACAAATAATACACAGAAAAAAACCTGCATCTAAAGAACCTTCAATGTAAAAATAAACAAGAAACCTTTCAACGAATACAAAACTTAAATCCAAGTTAAATAACATTTCATACACTTTTTCTATATTTCTGATTTGTGAGGAAAGCCAAAAGAATTTTGGATTATATTGATTAAACGAATCATTCATTAACATTTAATCAAACAAATATTCACTTTGAACTGAATTACTTAAATTCTTTTTTTATATATTCTTCTAATATTCATTTGAACTCAAAATGCAATACCAACACAACCCTTTCAAAAACATTGTTCATTGTTACATATGTATATTTTGTATATAAATTTATTATTGTTAAACAGCATCATTGAATATTGACCTTGTGCCATGAACAAAAATTTAAAATGCTTGCAGAGTTTTGCACATAACCTAAAATGAATTCCTTTTGATGTTTAAATATTGTTTGACCCCAAACATTTCAACAATAGTAAATAAATGCTTAATGCAATTTTCCTAAATTAAATGTTGATAAAATTCTATTTTCTGTATATTAAATAGATGTTAAATAATATTTTAATGAATTAAAATTTATGATAAAATTATGTTTAATTTATAGTGTGAGGATTTTGCTGCAAAGTTAATTTGGATTAATTTCTCTGTTGGATTTCACATGGCACAAGGCCACTTCCCAAAAGGAACTTCCTGCCCAAATCCTTACAAACCTCCATTAGTTTTATAAGTGTTGAAAATCATTCATTAAACAAGCAAATAGAAAGTGGAATGAAGTTGACAAAATATCAATTTGCAACGATACAGTGTATTTAACAAATAAAAACAGGAATGCATAGATAACATAGATGTTGAATATGATGTGAAATTGTTTGTTTGAAATCGTATCCCATAGACTGTACGAAAATTTCTGTTAGCGCTTTTAACGTAAGTTGGAATCTTCATTGTTGTTGTAACATTTATCAGTGTGATAAGAAATTTGTGTAAGGAAAATTGTTGCTAAAAAGAATTGTTCAAATCTGAGAGTTGATGAATAACGTTCATTTTGTTAGTTGTAAAAGAATGAAATTGTATGAGAAAGTGAGTTGGGCTTTAAGCTTGTATAGTTTGACATGATGTGTGCATAAGAAATTCAGGTGCCAACTGTAATAATTTGTACATGTGTTATTTAAAGAAATAAAAGACATCTAATTGCGTCTTGTAATTAGTGCGGGTGTGTGAGAGAATTACTTGATATTGAAGAACGCGACCTCGCGATAGCATGGCGTTGTTGCAGGCAGCTGTGACTGTCGCTGCCTTGCTTGGTGTTCATTCTGGAACTGCTGCCAACTGCTGTGTGTAGCATGTGTCTGCTATTTATACATCCCGTGAAAAAGCGGGAAAACAAGATTATCATGTGATATCATGTGTGTATATGTACAATGAGTGAATGTAGCTGTGTGGAAATACACGTGAATCACAATAGAAAATAAATGTTGAATAATATTTTAATAAATTAACAAAATCATATTTCATTTATAGCAAATATATGTCAAACTAGCAGTATAGCCCGGTGTTGCTCAGGTGTAATGAAAGCTTTAAAACTAATCCATGGTCCTGGAGCTCAGTCAAATTTTGATTTCCTGGTATCGATATCAAATAAGTTTTTTCGTCATAAACTGAATTTTGAAGGCTAAATAAGTCCTCTGAGTAAATGGTATCATGGCTTACACTAAGAACTACAATTATACCTACTTAAAGCCAAACCTGAAGCAAAATCTAAAATAAAAGGGCTGAAGAAAATACAGGCATACAGGCAGATAAACAGACACACACACAAACATCTTGCCTTTTATATAATCGATTTTCTGCACTGTTGTAAGAACTGCAACCTTGAAACTTCTGAATATCGTTTCTTATGTTTTTGTCAATGAATGTCTCAAATTTGACTAAAATCAGACCACTCCTTCTCTAACCTGATTTTTTCGATTATCGATATTTATCGGGGGTACCTCAACACAAAACCTAGCTAATAATACTCGCAGACGCTAATAGTACAACAGTGTAAATTTTCAAGAAAATCGGTTCAGAGTCTATAGGTAACGGATACACACACACACACGCACACACACAGACAAAGTTCAATTTAAATAAGTTTAGATTAGATATGATTCATTTCAAACAGTGATGTCATCGCGAGAATCACTAGGGGGTTTCGGGTCTTTCAACATCATACCCCCTCACCGCGTCGACCCGACCAGAGATGATCAGTTTCTGGCCCACCCTCGATAAGCGCTTTCAGACACTGGAAATTAATACCGTAGTACCTACGTGTCACGATTTAACCAAGAACGATAATTCATGCAGTTCCCTTTTTCATTTACCTCCCTTTAAAAAAAATACCAATGGATGTTGATTAAGTAAATAATATTGTTTAGTTTGTATCAATATGATTAATAAAATATTATTATAAATTCTAAGAAAAAGGAGGAGAAGAAGACGAAGAAGGAGAAGAAGGAGAGGACAAAGGAGAAGAAGAATGCACATCATCATATAAAAATTAAATATATTGGTTAAAGAATTTGATAAAATTATAAAATATAGAAATCTGGATATAGTCAGTCAGTCAGTTAGTTAACTGCCATACGTGATACACGCTTTGGGCGATCATGTCTCTTTCGAGACATGAATGACTGGCAGAAAAGATTATCCCGCAGTAGGTTACCATTGCTTTCTGCTGTAAACTGGTTGCCAGCCAAGGCTATAGAAACCAATCTGTCCTATTGTTTGACTCATAGCTAGAAGGGGAAGAGATGTATTATATTATTAAGTAATAATTAGTAGTGGATCAGTTTATTACTTCATAACAATATTAAACTGATCCCCCACTTTATGTCCAGTAGAAGCCTTAATTATGTTTTCAACTATTATATTCAGTCAGTTAAGTGCCATACGTGATACATGCTTTGGGTGATCATGTCTCGAAAGAGACATGACTGACTGGGTAGAAGATTATCCCGCAGTAGGTTGCCATTACTTCTGCGGTAGACTGGTTGCCAGTAAAGGCTATAGAACCCACTCTGTTCTATTATTTAACCCATAACTGGAGGGAAGAGATGGATTAATACCTTTCTCAAGGGTATTTGTACGTAAGTGAATGCAAGGAATTCAACTGGAATTCGAACTTGGGTCCCCAATTTGTCGTTCCGAGTCAATATCCACTGCACCACAACACACATCTGGAAATAGAAATTGTATAAATATCACATTTAAACTCAACCACTATTCAAATAATAATAATAGAAGTTCAAGGAGTAATGAAAAAATATTGATACACATTCACAACTAAACAATATTATTTACTTAATTAACATCCATTGAATTTTATTTGAAATCATGAAAATAATATTATATGATCCGGGAATTTTTTCACAGGTTCAGTTAGTTGTACATAATTAGGTTACAATAACATTCATAGTTTATATGAATATAACCTTATGAAAATTAAAATGATGTAGAATAGACCCTCCCCCATACCGTAGATTCAGCAGTGGACACGAGACCCTTGAACTGACCATGTACTAAGTTCATTTTTCTCTGCATTGTTTAAAAATGATAACCAGTAAAAATAGAATTGCACTTTGTTTCAGAGAAAAAAATTGATTCCTATCCAATTATTTATTAATTGAGTCATTCTTTCTTTATTTGTTCTCATTTCAATCCATATTATGATGGATGGATGATCTCTCATAGTGACTCCTTGCCTTAAATGTCTACTGGAACTCAGGTTTTTCCCCAGACCTCAAGTTCGACAGCAAGGCCTCTGATCAGGAGACTGGAGATTTTTGGGAACATGGAACTACCTCTCAATTACATGGGATGGTAGCACCTGTTATAGTCCCCGATATGAACCGATTTTCTTGAGAATTTACACAGTTGTACTATAAGCTACTTACCTATATATATATATATATATATTTTAAATCCCCACAAAAAAAAAAAAGCATATAGGTAAAATCCCCAAAACCAGATCCTATTAATATCAATTTTATTATTATTAAAAATGGTCCAGGTGGAGGGTTTGATATAAATAATATTATCTATTTATAGAGCCAAATATGTATATTATATAAAAAAAATGAATTCTACATACGTTGAATAGCTATTTCAGTGAGAAACATCTTGCTTCTTCAGCAACGATCAAAAACAAAAATTTCTTATTTCAAATATTGTACAAAAATTCACATACCAGAAGGAGCCCCAAAACATGTCCATACAGAGGAAGTTTAAAAAAAGTGGTGGAGAATTAAGAAAGAAAACAATTTTTTAAAAATTTGTTGTCTAGACATAAAAACAGAGGGGCAGAGAAAGAGATTCATGACTCGATATATATAAAATAACAGTCAGTTAAGTGCCATACGTGATATACGCTTTGGGCAATCATGTCTTCACTGGGCAAAAGATTATCCCACGATAGGTTGCCATTGCTTTCTGCGGTAGACCGGTTGCCAGCCAAGGCTACAGAACCCAATCTGTCCTATTATTTAACCCATAACTGGAGGGAAGAGATGGATTAATACCTTACCCAAGGGCATTTGTGCGCAAGTGAATGCAAGGAATTTAACTGGAATTGAAACTCGGCTTCCCGATTTGTCATTCCAAGTCAATATCCACTGCACCACAACACCCATCAAAAAAAAAAAGTAACAATAACAATACATATTTATAAAAATCAACATATATATATATATATATATATATATAGAGAATACTTTTTACTTAGAATGACTTGAATTATTATAACCTGAAGTATGTACCTCAACTCATGGGACACTCTGCATTATGTACTGTTAATCCTGACAAAAAGGTTGTCTTTAGAAAGGCAATACCTCAGTAATGTAAAGACCTGTAAATCAAAGATAATGCAAGTTTGAGATAGAAAAAAAATGTATTAATTCTTCATTTATATAAAGTACTAGCAGTATAGCCCAGTGTTACTCGAGTGTAATGAAAGCTTTAAAACTAATCCATGGTCCTGGAGCTCAGACTCTTTGGACGTTGGCATGAAAGACAAAAGCAATAGTTGTTTCCAGTTAAAGCGAAACCATAGACTGAAAGAAAAATGAATGGATGTAAGTCAAATTTTGATTTCCTGGTATTGATATCAAATAAGTTTTTTTCATCGTAAACTGAATTTTGAAGGCTAAATAAGTCCTCTGAGTAAATGGTATCATGGCTGAGACTAAGAACTACAATTATATTTACTTAGAGCCAAACCCAAAGCAAAAACTAAAATAAAAGGGCTGAAAAAAACACAGGCATACAGGCAGATAAACAGACACACACAAACATCTTGCCTTTTATATATATATCATCGATTGTAAAAACTGCAACCCTGAAACTTCTGAATATCGTTTCTTATGTCTTTGTCTATGAGTGTATCAAATTTGATTAAAATCAGACCGCTCCTTCTATAACCCGATTTTTTAGATTATCGATTTTCAATATTTATCGGGGGTACCTCAACACAAAACCTAGCTAAGAACACTCACAAACGCTTATAATACAACTGTGTAAATTTTCAAGAAAATTGGTTCAGCTGTTTCAGAGTCTATAGGTAACAGACTCTCACACACACACACACACACAGACAAGGGAAGAAACTTAGGCTAAGTAGGAGTCAGGTCCTGGGTAAAGGAGCTTACCATAGTCAGGCATGAATGAAAACTAAAGTACATTATCTACATGTTTGTATCAGATATCTTATGTTAAGTACTTTTCTCACCATTTTATTATAGTTTTGTACAAATAGAATAAAGACCAATTATTTGCTATAAAATATATCCAGGCTGATGCCCAGTACCATGACCTTCTTTATAGAAGGCCTCTCAGCTCAAATATGATGTCATCAAGCGCAGTCAAGCTAAAGGGAGATAATTAATTTAAAGGCAGATACCGATTGTTAATTTTAAGTGATGAAAATTTTCAAAAATTGAATTAATTACAATAAAAGAATGACAAAACAATAAATAAATAAAAATGTTTTATTTATTTGTTTATTTATTTATAAAATGTTTCTAATTTTCTTTTATAAAGAAGGTCATGCCAGTGCTGCACTACTGGACTACAGTAGGCCTACTAGAATGGCATAGAAAAGGAGGGTGGGAGTATACTATATATGAGCTATACAAAAAAATTCAAGGGTAGCACTATACATGAAGTAAATTTACACATGAATATATACTGTATTTCTATATAAAGATAATATATTTATCAGTTATAACCAAACTTCGAAATTGTAAAATACAACTAAAATTTTTTGTCTCTAGTCCAATGGGCATAATGACCCCCACTCCAACTTACAGTGACCAGACAAGGTTAAGGATCAGGAATTTTGTTGCATATTTTCTCTCTTCTGTCCAAAATTCAATTCTATCAGAATTCATTTTTCTCTCCCAACCCCAAATCCTTGGACCAACTAACCAATAAAATAATGTCTCTTGCTAATTTCTGTCCGTGTTTGTCTGTTCATAACTTGCAGGTGCTGGTGATGTTCCCAAATAAATCTAGCTAGTACTCAGAAATCACATCATGAGTGATAAAACAATAGATAAATTCTTTCTTCTAAATATACTTATCTTCTGCTTGTAAAATCTTAACACTTTTATTGTTATTAATGAATTTTTATTAGAAACGTATTAATTCTACCACCATTTTTTATTTTAAAATAAGCAAAAGTTATTTCCATAGAAACTGTTTGGTTATATTTTTCTTCATTTTAGTTCATTCTTCTTTCAATCCATTTAAATCTCGGTTGATTTGAGAATTTGCAGGAATGAACAGCATCAACCACTTGTTAACTGTCTGATATTTTAAACTGAAGCTACGAAACAATGAAAGCTGTTTTGTAACTAGGACATCATTATTTATCCTTCCAATAGGTCAATCCATGTTATAAACAATTCGGTTACTAGCACATATATGAAGCTACAATTCAAGGTATCGTTAAACTAATTTTAATAAATTTTGCCTTAAAATGATAAAAAAAAAGCTATGAGAAAATTGATTACTTTCACTAATTAATCAGATGAACAAACGAGTGAAATAGACAAAAAAAAAATGTATTCATTCTATTTTATAAAATAATTCTTACAATCTAAAATATTTTGACTTTAAATAACCCACAGAATTGATAATTCGTAAAAAACAAACTAATCAACCCCCACCTATGAGATAAGCAGTAGGATTTAGTCTGAGAAAAATCATTGTTATTCTTAAAATATTTACACTCCAACAAAATTATTCTTATAATCCAAAATGTCTTGGCTTTAAATAACCGACAAAGGGTTGATAATTCATAAAACCAAGTCGGGCAATCATATGATAATGACTTCTTGCATATATATATATATATATAAACATGTTACGGAAATTAACGAAATTTAACAAAACTTGGATAAGCAACCGACAATTTGTAATGAATTATTTTGAACATTATTTTTACCGATACTTGTATTTAAGTAGATATTCTGTAGACAATCGAAAATTGTGTTATATAAGCATGATAAAAACCTCGTCTGATCAAGAGGCTTTTCATGGTCGAGTGGTTAAGACAGTACCAGATCAAATGGTAGCTTCCCCTATTTACATAGGGGTCACAGGTTCGAATCCTGCTGGATAGCACACATTTTCGTCATAAAAATTTATCGTGAAATAATCAGGCCAGTAGATATAAATATAAAATACTGTTTAATTAAAAACAGAATATCTACTTAAATATGAGTATCGGCAAAAAATGTTCAAAATAATTCATTACATTATATATATATATATATATATATATATATATATATACACACACACATATTGTCCCATATATGTTGCATATGCTCATAATATGCACCTCTTACTACCTACCTGTATGTCCTTACAACAACCTCATTTTATAATCCTCTTCCTTGAGTGATTCTTGGGCCTTATATTGAGTGAATAATAAAAATAAAAACTCAAATAGAAAATGAGAAACCTATGCTATAATCAATAGTTGCTTCAAAGCAACTAATATATCTAAGTTGAAATAAATTTATTTTAATGCTCGGCTCGTATTTTCAGCATGTTGGCTTTCTCCATGTTGTATTATCAACATATCATTATTCTGGGTTCCTTCATTTCTTTAATAAGTATGCTCGTTGCACCCTGCCATTACCTCCTAAATAATGGACTATTCATTTTAAATACAAGGAAAAATGGGAAAAACATATCAGAGATGCCATTTGGCATCAAGGAGAAAAAGAAAGAAAACAGAGAAGGTAAGGCTTTCAGGTGATTTATCCTTGGAAGCTTGAGATTTTTTCTGAGAAACTATAAACTTCATGTACAGAATTCTATCCAAAACCTTTAAGAGTTACCCAAGTGGGAGTAAATTAAATAGAGAGATGAAGAAAGAAAAAAAAAAAGAGATAAGCAAAGAAACTCTTAAGTCATCAGTAAAGGAAAACATAAGTAACATGACTACTGGCAGAGTGGGATTTATTGGAGCCATTTTGGATTGATATTAACTCGACAGTAAATCTATCTAAACTTATTTATAAATGAAACTTTGTCTCTGTGTGTATGTGTCCGTTACCTATAGACTCCGAAACGGCTGAACCAATTTTCTTGAGAATTTACACAGTTGTACTATAAGTGTCTGCGAGTGTTCTTAGCTAGGTTTTGTGTCAAGGTCAGTCAGTTAAGTGCCATGCGCGATATACGCTTTAGGCGATCATGTCTCGAAAGAGACATGACTGACTGGGCAGAATATTATCCCGCAGTAGGTTGCCATTGCTTTCTGCGGTAGACTGGTTGCCGACCAAGGCTATAGAACCCAATCCGTCCTGTTATTTAACCCATAACTGGAAGGAAGAGACGGATTAATACCTTTCCCAAGGGTATTTGCGCGTAAGTGAATGCAAGGAATTCAACTGGAATTCGAACTCGGTTCCCCGATTTCTCGTTCCGAGCCGATATCCACTGCGCCACAACGCACATCCATTGTGTCAAGGTACTCCCGATAAATATCGAAAATCGATAATCAAAAAAAATTGGGTTATAGAAGGAGTGGTCTGATTTTAATCAAATTTGATACACTCATAGACAAAGACATAAGAAACGATATTCCGAAGTTTCAAGGTTGCAGTTCTTACAATAGTGCAAAAAAAAAAAAAAAAAAAATCGATTTTATATATATATATATATATATATATATATATATATAAATATAAGGCAAGATGTTTGTGTGTGTCTGTTTATCTGTCTGTATGTCCTTTATACAAATCCACAATTTTTATCCGATTCTCACCAAACTTCACACAAATAATCTTTAGGTTGAGTCTGAGCTCCAGGACCATGGATTAATTTTAAAGCTTTCATTACACCCGACCAATGCCTGGATATATTGCTAGTAAATATTAAATGGGTGCTGAAAAGCTTGTCATGATTATGTATCAATTAGTTATCTACCTTCCTTAGCAATGAGATATTCCAATGGCTAACAGAAAACATTAGTAGATGCCAATATGTGAACATATTACCATAACAATGGAATACTCCATTAAAAAGTAGAGCTTGAAATAAATTCACTGTAAACTTTCTTGGGATATTTCTAATGGTTTGCAAAAAGTATTGTCATACAATACTTTTTAATACAACAATGGACGTTATTTATAAATAAAAATTACTTCATATAAAATAGAACCAAGGTAATTGCAAGCAAACTTAAGTTTCAGTATAACATTTTTTTTTTTAATTTTATGGCATGGATAAATGAGTTTTGAAAAAGCTTTCTTTAAACAGAAAAACTGCATGCAGACAAAAATCAAAACTACATTTCTCAAGATGTTAAATGTATGGAGGGGAAGGGAAGGTGCCCCTCCTTTTTAGAGAGGAAAAAAAAAAAAGTTTCAAATTGTGTCATTTAATTTCTTAACAACAAAAGGTAAAGAAAAATTCTTAAAGCATAATTTCAAAATTCATTTTATTTACAAATATACAAGTTTGATGTTATCACAGAACTTTAGCAAAACAGCAATCAAGTATATTCAGTCTCTTCAATATAGTTTACATTGTGTGTATATATGTATATATATATATATATATATATATATATATATATATATGATTAATATTATTTACAAGACAGTCAAAATTCCAAATAAAAATACCAATTAAAGTGGAGGTTGGAGGGGAGAGGACTATTTGTCTGCAACTCAAATAAATGAGTACCCACAATTCTGAATCTTTACTCAAAAATTCTTTTTTTATAAGATATGCACATAGACTATTAGCAAAATTTCATATTATGCTATTAGTAGACACTATGAGCTGATGGCATGGAATTTATTTCTTGCACACTTTTTTTAATTTTTTTTTATTTATTTATTTATTTTTAAGAGCTGAGAACAATGCCAATTTAATAAACAACATGTTAGCAACATATCAAAGAATAAGATACTGGATGCCTAAAAAAATATAACGTGGCTGAGCATAGCAAAAAGTAATACTAGGTCATATATGAAATTTGTACTATCAAGGCTCATCCAATCCAAACCCGAGCACCTACAGCAGGTTTCTACGGTGGGAGACCAGTGTTTGAAACATACTTGAAGACATCAGAACTAAAATGAATATTTTATTCGGAAATCTCCAATCATCATTTTCCTTCAACTTAATTATTATTGAAAATAGTATATTTATATTTAAGATAATGTACTATGTATATGTGCATATCTGAAAAAGTTTATACAATAGGGCACATATGAGTTCCTCGATGTGGCATGATGGTCAGCAAGTTCGTCTCACAAGAACCTATTACAACTGAGTAGCGAGTTTGATCCTCACTGGTTACTTCATATTCTTGGCCTTGTGCCACATCTAAGCTTTGCTTAGAAAATCAATACTAGAGCACATGTGAGTACAGATTCAGAATTAACAGAGTAAATTTAGTTTGATAACAGTATCTTTTACCTGGGTAACACATAAAAAAGAAAGTTTTTTCTTGTCTTCTACAAAGATATTTTGATATCTTTGAAACATTGTCATTAATTTTGATCGAGATTTACTTTCCACAAATAATTACATATTGAACAAATAAACAATAACAAAGTATCATAAAATAAACAAACTTTATGTAAATAAATGATTAAAAAAAATTATACATTTGGCCTCAGATGAAGATTTAAATTGTATAATAAAAAAAAAAGAAAAATTAAATACTGTAGTCAGCAGTCAGTCTTGAGAGATTATGACATCTACTAGAATGGCTACCAAATTAATTTAGCTTAGATATATTTGTATGTCTTCCAAAACCACAGGACCAACTTGTGGTTTATACTGCAAGAATATCAAGCAGACCTTAGTTACAATTACTGAGAGACAGCTAAGATCTAGCAAGATCAGTACAAAAAAAAAAAAAAAAAAAAAAACACACACACACCAGTATGCTCAAATCCCTTAGTCACCATTGGCTGCTTCTGAACAGTTTTGCTCACCAAATTTCTCTAATGAGGCTTGTATTCACCCACATTGGGATTTTTCAGGTACTTACTAATACTATTATATGCTGACAGTCTCTTCAGTCTTCTATTATCAAGGAAACAATGTATCCTAGACCAAAATCTCATCAGCAACAACAAAACATGATAAGTATAAGTTAACAGATTTCTACATACCGCCCAATGCCTTTTATTTTTTTTATTTCTTACCAATTACTTAAAGGGTAGGGGTCACATTTCAGAATCAACATTAACAATTTCACTGAATAGAGTTTATAAAATGACTTACACATTTTATTACAAATTAATACAACCGATCATATTTTCCTTCAGTCTTTTAACAAAATTTGTTTTTAATATCTATAGGATTCATGCGACTTAAAATTGATAATTACTTGCATATATCTTTCCAATATTTCCTTTGTATCTATCCAGTAATAGTTTATTCGTTCACTGTACACAACCAAATGCGTTCATATAGAGCTCCCAAATATGGTATGCATAGTCATTGTACCTAGAGAAAGGATTTAACATGGAAAAAAAAAAACAAAAAAAACCTTTCAATCCTGATGAGAAAAAAGGTGTGTTGTAGAGTCTATTGATTTCTTGTTACACAGAAATATATTTCATAACAACTACTATTTGTAACCATTTGATGTAAGGCTATAATTTCTCCTGTTAATGTCTGGGAAAGCAAAATATATGTGCTTAAAATTTTGTTGAATAATTCTTCTAGCAAAATATATTTGCTACATAGTATTTTTTTTTCTTTCTGAAAACTTACTGCTAAAATCTTATTTTTCTTTCATTGAGGTATATATTATACTCTGTAATCAAAAACAATATCCATACACATGTCTGGTATAATTAAAAATGAACCTTGAAGCACATTAATTAAATTTTTAATTAACAAAAATGTTATACAGGAATTTATTATAAATTTGATATTAAATGACTTGTGAGACTTCTTTATTTATATATAAAACTGAGTGTAGACATAGGAATCAACACTACATGGAGGCTGTTAGTTTCACGCTACATGACCTTCAGCCTGTTTAATTGTATAGTAGGTAGCATAGTAGGGATTTGTTTTCATTTGCATTTAGGAAAAAGTGCTTATCTTTTTTTTCCAGGTCAAGATAAAAAAAAAAATTAAAATTTGGAATTTAGGACCAAAGAAACCAAAGAAACCATGGCTTATTAATCTGCAGCATTAGAGCCTAAACAAAAGAAGTGAGAAGGTTTGGGTTTTTCTTTCCCTACTTGTCCTTAATCCCTATCTATAAAGTCAACTAAAGGAGTAGTGATGCATGATCTGAAGATTGTTTCAGGCATGAAAATGACAATCACCATGCAATGTTGATTCCTATATCCATGCTGTCTATATCTAGCAATTATATATCTTCAGAAGTCTGATAACACTCGAATCTGACAGTCTTACCAGTTTACCATCACAGTATTAAAGAATCATTTTACTGCCATTTATAACCAGTGGTGATCCAAGCTTAACCCTTCACCCAATGTATATGTATACTTTAGCTAGTAAAAATTATATCTGAAATGATTGTCATCTTTTAATGATTATTTTGAACTTATATTTAGATCATCCATCTTTTCCTTTTATCATTTTGACTTTTATGGAAAATTTTGAGAAAAATTATCATATTTGAAATGATGGATTTTGTAGAAAAAAAAAAAGTGACTAGAACTATTTGGCCTGTTCTTTCAAAAATATTTTTTATGAATAAAGATTTGTACCATTCATAAAGAAAATTTTACATCTAGTTTATTACATTGAATATTAAAAGCTGATAAAAATTTAGATAAGCTTTTTTTTGTACCATTATCTGAATTTTCCAGTGCATAATAAGAGGTTATCCTAAGACTGCGTGCTACAGTTTAACTGAAGATCATCTTTATTTTTACTAAGATTAACATGGCACAAAAATATTTAATCTAAATGAACAGAATTGTGAGAGATCACATGAAAAATTCATTAAAATCAAAGAAATTCTTGTAGCAATACTCAAATCATTTTTCAAAATTGAAAACAGTAAGTCAATAAATGAAAAACAAACATATATATATATATATATATATATATATATATATATATAACTGGAAGGAACATCAGTATTCAATTTACTGTCCAGAAATTGTTTTTGAATCCAGTCCAGAATGCAGAGGTGCCTCCTCAAAATTCAATTGTGTGGACCATCATTAAATCTTGACTGATCTTAATTACATTTTAAATTTTATGATATTAAATATCTGCATTAAAGAAAAAAAAAAAAAAAAGCTCAATTTTAGTTTTTACAAATTACACAACCATGGCAAATATTCTTAGCCATAGTTTTTATTCTTAGAACAAAGTCCATAAAGTCTAATGAAATTTTACTGATGAGCCATCAATATTTACAGATTGAGTAAATTTACAAATTCTGGTATTTTAACACGGATAAAATAAAAAAATAAAATCAATTTATAAAACCCAAAAGTTAAATAAAGAAAAACCAAGATAGTTTCATTTTAACAAATCAGTGGGAGATTTTAATATAGGAAAATAAAATAAAATCCCTGACAGTTGATGCACCAATGAGGAAGAAAATTAAATAAAATAAAAAGCATACAGTAGGATAGCGATTCCCAAACTAAGGGAAATTTCCCCCCGGAAGTGGGGGGATTTGAAGTTACCAGGGGTGGGTGGGATAATTACACTACCTACTAATTAAAAAAAAAATCTCGGATGGATTTTCTCATGTCAGAGAGAGAGAGAGAGAGAGAGAGACAGAGACAGAGAGAGCTGTTGCAAACAAGAGTCCTTTTATTTGTTACTAACCGCTCGCTATGGCTATGCTTAGTTGTTACTAACTGCTCTCTATCCACTTTACTCTGTAACTATAAGTTTTTCAGTATATTTGTACATTTGAAAAATAAATTAGTTGTCTCAGTGTGTTTTAACTGCTCTTTCTCTCATACACATGAAGGGGGAAATCTGGATGGTTGAACTGGGTGTAGGGGGAAATGACAGAAAAGTTTGGGAACCACTACAGTAGAACAATTTTAAAACTTATAAACTGTACAATGGCACATCAAAAATCAGCCCTCACAAAAAAAAAACTAAAAACTAAAAATAAAATAAAAAAATTAAATAAAATTCAATTCTAAAGATAATCCTGATTAAACCAAGTATAAGAAAATAGAGACTAAAGTCATTAATGAAATCAAAATAAAACTTCAAGGAGATATATCAAGTTGATCAATGTAGAAGATAATAAAAAAGATTGGTTCAAAATACAGTACTTAATATTACACCTTGCTCAGAATTGGATTTTCGAAATAAGTTACAAATGTAACAAAAACAAAAAAAAAAAAAATTTAGTCAATCAACACACAAATTCATTAAGGATAAAAACAAAAATAAGTCCTCAATTTCAAGAACATTCCCTGCGTGTTGTAACTATATTGCCAATTTTCTGTGTAACTGTGTGGCATTTTTTTCCTCCTGCAAATGAAAACATAACAGAATTATTGCATCTGAAGGAGATCATCTTATAAAATTGAAAAACTTTTATCACATTTATAGGCTCCTGTAATATTTATCAAATATTGAATATTGGCACACTTACATGAGTCCAAGTAAAAATAATAATCACAAAACATGGAAATAAAAACAAACAACAAAAACAAATAACAATTAATGTACGTATTAAAAGTACTTGCATGTGTCAGTTAGTCAAGTGTCATACGTGAAACATGTTTGGGCGATCATGTCTCAAAAGAGACATGACTGACTGGGCAGAAGATTATCCCACAGTAGGTTGTCATTGCTTTCTGCAGTAGACTGGCTATAGAGCCCAATCTATCCTGTTATTTAACCCATAACTGGAGGGAAGAAACGAATTAATACCTTTCCCAAGGGTATTTGCATGTAAGTGAATGCAATGAATTTAACTGGAATTCAAACTCACACACAAATACCCTTGGGAAGGGTATTAATCCATCTCTTCCCTCCAGTTATGGGTTAAATAATAGGACAGATTGAGTTCTATAGCCTTGGCAACCTACTGCAGGATAATCTTCTGCCCTGTGAGTCATGTCTCTTTTGAGACATGATCGCCCAAAACGTGTATCATGTATGGCACTTAACTGATTTGCATGTGTACACAATTTAACTGAAAGGAAAAGATACTGAAGCTAGCTAAGAGAGAGAGAGTTAGTGTGTGTGTGTGTGTGTGTGTGTGTAACAAGCTTGTGAGATACATGTGTGCATATGTGCACGTGTTGTAATCTAGTTAACTAGTTGTTTGACTACATCTGGAAGCAAGAGGAAAAGAGAAGGAAAAAATTTTTTATTTTATTTTATGAATTTAAAGAGTGCACATTTACAAGCATTTACAGCAAAGCCATCATCATCATCCTGCGGCCTCGGCCAAGATAGAACTCACTACACCCTTCCAGCATTCCCTATTTGTCATAGCTCCTGTAAGGTCTTCCTTAGCGATAGATGTATCTGTGTATCCTGTCTGGAAAGGTTAACTTACGAGATCGCTTTGTGAGATAACGGGTGCCTCCATAATACAAACAATGAAACAAGTTCATCAATGCCCAGCAAACTGGACACGCCTCTTTTGAACTAAGGTTGATACTCTTGGTAGGTCTCCATATATCATTTCTAGAGTTGGGTTGTTTCGCCATGAAAGATTAAGTACTCTTCTGAGAAGATGAGTATAACATCCTTCTAAACGGCACTGTTTTGTTGGAAGAGTCCAAGTTTCATATCCATAAAGTAAGATTGGTTCAATAAGTGCGTGAAAAACTTGGATTTTGATCTTATGATCAAGATCAAAATTGGATTTCCAGATTTTATCCATTTTGTTACTAGCAGTCCATGCTATACCTTTTCTGATATCAAAGGTTTTCCAGAATTCTTGATGCGTGATCCTAGATATTTGTAGTTATCAACGTGTTTAAGGATGATATTTGAGAGAGTTTTAATTTCATGATTGCAGCAAAGCCAAGTGGAGTCAGTCAGTCCATTAAGTGCCGTAAGTGATACAGATTTGGGCAATCATGTCTTCAAAGAGACATGACTGACTGGGCAGAAAATTTCCCGCAGTATGTTGCTATTACTTTCTGCGATAGACTGGTTGCCAACCAAGGCTATAGAACCCAGTCTCTTATTTGACCCATAGCTGGAGGGAAGAGATGGATTAATACCTTTCCCAAGGGTATTTGTGCATATGGGAATACAACAAATTTCACTAGAATTCAAACTTGGCTCGGTCCTTACGTATTATCGGGAGGACCTTTGATTTTTACTTTTTCTTTTTTTTCCCCGCTTATAACACCAAGGAACTGGAAAAATCAGGCTTTCATCACCTCAACGTCAACCACAAGTACAACTTTGTGGATTCGAACACCGGGGCTCATACGCAGACAGTGGAACGCCTATGGGGATCGACAAAGTGGCGAAACAAGAAGCACTGTGGCACTGCACGTCACCATTTGGAGTCGTATTTGGCCGAATTCATGTGGCGGAAGCATGTTGCCTGTACTGATGTCTTTGAGTCACTTTTGGAAGCAATTGCGACGTTCTGGCCTCCGGAATTACAAATGTAATGTTATTTTATTGTTTTAACCGTTTCAATAAATAATTTACTTTAATTTTTCAGTCGTTTTTTTAAAGGTCCTCCCGATAATACGTAAGGACCCTTGGCTCTCCGATTTCTTGTTCTGAATTGATATCCACTGCACCTCTACACACATGGAGTAATCCACATTATAAAGTTGCAGGAATAAATTTAGAAAATATTATTATGGAAATGCCATTTTCCATTGTTTCCTCTACAACTTCTCACTTTAAAAGGCTTTCCTTCAGGACATAGGCGATCATGTCTCTCCATAACTTTCTATCCTTTGTGGCCCTTAGCAGTTTTCCTCCCTTTCCTTAAGGCTCCCATCCAACCATCCATTCACACAATACTTGTTAGATAAGCAGCTTGCTTTTTTAAGCTTCAATAATCCTGTCCTTTTTTTCTTTTAAAGTTTATAACATTTTTGCCACTGTCCTCTGTGCTACTATACAATGCTGAGACGTGACTTCCCAGTAAGATTTTTACCTCCAGCATCCATGGATTCACCCTCAAGACCATCAAAGGGGTGTTCTGGTTCAATCTCTTGTTCAATGTGAAGCTCTGCTAGAGGACCACTCAGCCAAGCATCCTTGGCATCATCACTGCGTTAGTCACATCCTGCTATGACCCATTGGGTTTATCAAGTTTCTTTAACCTTCATAATAAACAAAATCTGTTTGGTCATTGAAATACTGATTATTGCACAGCAAGTCAGTCTGAGAATCTTCAGATTTTCATAATTTGCTAAATTCACGGATTTAGCAAACAAATTAAAAAAAAAAAAAAAAAAGAAAAAAAAAAAGTAATTCCTGTTTGAATTTCTGGGATGAATTGCGGGATCTTGTTTCTAAAAATGAATGCAATTTATTCTTTATATTTATTGCACTTAAGTTTAAAAACAATGTTTTGACATCAGTTTCAAGAGCTTTGAGAAAATAAAATGAAACCTTGCACATTATCATTTATAAAAAAAATGCTTTGAGGATTAAACAAAAAAAGGATGTCACTACAGTAATGCACCTGAAATAACCATTTAAGTATTTTTTTTTCATATTATTGACTAAGAACTCCAGATCATGAAGTTAAATTCTATAAAATATTATCAGAGGTTTCAGTTTGTTATATAAATTCATTTTTAAACTGATCTTCCTACACAAACCAAAATAATAAAAGGTAAGTTAGAGAAATAATAATAATAATAATAATAATAATAATAATAATAATAATAATAAAAAAGTGATGTTTAAATTCATATTCTGGCTATTTTGAAATTATTTAAAATTTAGTAAGTGAGCATTATTTTAACAGAAAACAAGAGAAAGCTAAGTTAAGAATATGTTTTAAATAAAAAGAAATAATAGTTATATTAAGTTGAAAATATTTGAAATATTGTAAGGTTAGCAAAGAATAGGCTTTATGATGTATTTTGAGCATTTTTTCACCCCCAATAGGAGAATGGATTTACAATAAATTTATATTAAAAAAAAAAAAAAACTTGACTCCCCTCTTTAAAAATTAGAAAAAAAAAAAAAAAAAAAAAATTGATATTTGTAATCCAGAGTGCTTATTAAAAGAAAGTTACAAACCTGAACTGAAATGTGATGAACTGCTAAAAAAAGTGTGCTGCTGCGGTTTTTCATTTGCTTGTCTTTGGTATTTGGTTTGAGGAAATTCAAAAAGTTCTTCAAAAGAATCAGCGAAATTGAATAGAACATCTCCTTCATCCTCTTCATCTTCAAAATCATCATCAAAAAAGTTACCAAAATTAAAGGAATGAGGTTTGAAATACTCTCCTCTCCCCTGAGAATTTGGACCACTTTCAAAGGCTCTAAATAGGTCATCAAAGTTAAATGAGTGCCCATGTTGTCCAAACCCTTCTTGGTCTTCACCTGTATCACCATAATTGTCATAACGCCATCGTTTATCTTTGTCTGATAGAATTCCATAAGCTTTAAAACAAAAAAGATTTTGATATTTTGATATTTATGAATAATAATCTTAAATTTCCAGCTGTCAGAAATTAAAAATTCAAATTATACTGGGACCTTGAATAAGCTCTCATTGTTTTTCAGATGGCATTCCCAAAATTGCATGCCTGTAGTTTCAGGTGGTAACACATCTATAAGAAAGTACTATAAGCAAGCTTGAAATTCAGTGTATGTCATTTTGCTGAAGTGTAAACAACTGTCAAATTTCATGCCAAAGACAGTGTATTTGTGGGGAATTTTACTGCACTACTTTATTCAAAAGAAATCTGCAGCTGAAGCACACAGAATTCTTGTTGAGACTTATGTCGACCATGCTGTCAAAAACAACATGCTAAGACTGGTTTAGCTGCTTCAAAAATAATGGTTTTGATGTTGAAGATAAAGAACGTTCTGGCACACCGACAAAATTTGAAAATGAAAAATTGGAGGCATTATTCATGAAGACTTATGTCAGGCACAAATTAAACTTGCAGAATCATTAGGAGTTGATAGAAATTTTGAAATGTTTGAAAGCAAGGACATTAAGTGCTGTATAAGTTGAAGCTGAGAGATGTCAAACAGCGTCATGTCACGTGTAAACAGCTGTTTCAATGGCAGAAATGGGAAAGTTTTTTGCATTGTGACCAGTGATAAAAAGTGAATACACTACGATAACCCTAAACGTAGAAGACCATGGGGTAAGCTTGGCTATGCACCAATATCAGCGGCAAAGATGAATATTTATGGTTCAAAGCTTTTGCTCAGCATTTGATGGGATCAGCTGAGTGTAGTTTATTATGAGCTGCTGAAATAGACCAAAATCATGAGGGTTTGCTATTGACTACGATTGATGCAATTGATGCATTGAAGAAAAAATGGCCACTATACAAGCAGAAATACGACAAAGTGATTTTGACATGACAATGCTAAGCAACGTATTGCAAGACAGGTGGAAACTTATTTGGAAATACTTAAATGGGAAGTCCTACCCCACTTTCCATTATTCACGAGACATCGCCCCACCTAATTGTAACTTGTTCTGATCAATGGAACGTGGCCTGGCTAAGCATCACTTTCATTCTTATGAAAATGCAAAAAAATGGGTCGACTCATGGTTAGCCTCAAAAGATATTTTATTTTTCCAAAGTGGAATTCAAATGCTGCCAGAAAGGTGGGAAAAAAAATAGTGGCCAGTGATGGATAATACTTTCAGTGACATGTTTCTTACAAATTTTTGAAAATAAAACATTACTTTTCATGAAAAATCAGCAAGAACTTATTCAAGGTTCTAATAGAATAAACATTTTTTAACAATCAAAATACAAGTTATGTACTTGCAAAAAACTTAAAAATTAATAAATATAGCAAAGTCATTCTAAAATTTCTTTAATATATATTGTTGTTGCGAAATCTTCATTGCCAAGTTGTTGTGACCTATTTGGGCCAGGAAGACAGACACAGAAACAAGAAGGTAGGTTTAAACAGTGTATTAGAATAACAGAACAACATATACAATAATAACTGTTAGTAATCAGCAAATATAGAAATGTAAGTCCGAACGGTATAGTTATGCTGCATCTCAGAAGTTACGCAGGTTAGTATTATATTGATGGAGGAAGAATCCCTTCCAATGTAAAGGGCACCATAATATATATAAAATAATAAAGATATCAACCTATCAAATATTTAAAATGAAAAGAAAATTACTTGCATTAAAGTGGCTTAACTTGGGGAAGATAAAATTAAAAACTATATATCTAAACTTATTTATAAATGGAACTTTGTCTGTGTGTGTGTCCGTTACCTATAGACTCCAAAACGACTGAACCGATTTTCTTGAAAATTTACACAGTTGTGCTATAAGCGTCTGCGAGTGTTCTTAGCTAGGTTTTGTGTCGAGGTACCCCCAATAAATATCGATAATCGGAAAAAAATCGGGTTATAGGAGTGGTCTGATTTTAATCAAATTTGATACACTCATAGACAAAGACATAAGAAACGATATTCAGAAGTTTCAAGGTTGCAGTTCTTACAATAGTACAGAAAACCGATGATATATAAGGCAAGATGTTTGTGTGTGTGTCTTTGTCTGTCTGTATGTCCTTTATACAAATCCACAATTTTTATCCGAGTCTCGCCAAACTTCAAAATTTGACTTATATCCATTTTTTTTTCAGTCTACGGTTTCACTTTAAATGGAAACAAATATTGTCAGATATTTACAGGAGTGGTACAATGAACTGACCATTTTTTTTTCTGCGTCTATACCAATAGACAGTATACATACAAGTTGCACATGAGGAGTGAGCTAGAGTGCCAGAAGGCGTTCAAGACAAGGGACCTTTTTGAGAAAACACTCATCCATCCTGATAGGAGAAAATTCAGGATCTTCTCAGTAAGGGTAGAATGTTACTAGTTTAATTTTGGATGTATTAAATTTTACAAGCCAATCCTCCAAACACACCCCACCAGTTTAGAGATCAGATGCCAAGTTCTTGTCATCCATGACTGAAAAATGTAATGTGTGTGCTATAGAAAAACCAAGATCTGTGAAAGGAGGAGGCAAATTAATCAAAGCCATTCAACCAATCGAAAGACTGAGTAAAGATTTCAAAGGAACAACTTCCTTCAAAATCAAGCAGGAAACAAATATTTATTCTCATTTAAGGTGAGACCGTACATTTCAATCAGTTCTTTGAATCTTGCCAAGTGAATGTCATGTTTTCTTTCATTAATACCACAAATGATTACGTCATTGATATACACAAGTGTTTCCTTTAAGCCTTTCTTTTTAATTATTTCATCCAAAATTCATTGAAATCAAGTTGTCACTCCATTTATGATACCAAACAGCATCCTTCTGAAATTATATAATTTTCCATTGGTATTAACCCTCTGTTGCATATTGGTTACAATTGTAACCAATATGCAACAAAGGGTTAAAAGTGTATAAGAATGGTCTGTGTTACTTAGGGGAACTTTATATGTACTTTTTAGGTCTAGTTTAGCGCACATACTATACTATTTCCAAAACCATCATTATAATCTTAGGTAGAGGATCTTTTAAACTAAAACAATTTATCATTTGTGAAACTTTTTTCACTTTTCATCCTTAATTACTACTACTTACACTCTCCATGGAGATCTACTTGGCTCAATGATATCTGAAGCCAACAGGCTTTTTTATAAATGCCTCTTCTCTCGAGTATTGTCGGGATTTCACAGATATAGGTGTATGGTCAGGCAACAGATTTACAAACAGAGGAGGAACTGAAATCCTCCAGCTAGTGATGTCCAGTTTTATAGGGATACACATCTTTCATCCTTATATAAAATTTCTATTTTTTCGTTTTTTGGAGGCTTTAAAACCAAGGATCACATCAGAACATAAATTAACCATTAAAAATAAATTAAATTTTTTGTAAGCTTCTGTATTTACCGTAAGAATTACTTTACATTTTCCTACAGTTTTTAATAACAAATCAGATGAAGCTATGCTGACGGTAGAGTTAGTAGATCTGACATCCAAACTCAAAGATTGAGATATCTTGCTGTTGATAAAACTATGACTATTTCCCGAATCTACTAGTGTGGTAAGTTTTGTCTTTTTTTCATGAGGTATCTTACCATGGTTTTCAAAACTCCCTGTAGCTCAGTAGTTACCATGGCCATGATGAGCAACACAGCTGAAAACTTAGCTTTTAAATGACGGACATTAACAAAATGACCTCCCTTTTTGTAATTGTAGCAACTTGTTCCTTGAACTGAAAAGGAACTTCTAGGGTAGCTAGTAGGCTTATGAAAAAAAAAAAAAAAAAAAAAATCCTTTTAAAAGGGATTAGCTAGCAATAGATATCAGTCTTCCTCATTTGATTTTCTTCTTGTCAAAAACTCAAGGGCTACAATATCGATAACCCAGAAATAAAGCTTTGTAAACGTAAGCAGCAACAATTTTGAATTTACAGTCCTTTGACAGAAAATGCAATGCTTAAAGATATTGATCCAAGGTTTCTTCAGTTTATTGAATTCTGGTTGCAAGAACATGCTTGGCATATATCACACTTTTTCTTAGACAAAAGCACTCTAAAGAGTGTAAATAGCTTCTTCAAAGTTTGTACATTTGCTGAATAGTGCATATTGTAGTTTATAAGAATATCCAACTCGTCACCACCAATATGCTTGAGGAAAATTAAAAATGATTCCATATTTTTCAGCCCCAGAGATCTTACCATCTAAATCCAAAATTTTAGGTTTTAGTACCCTGTTCATGTTGATATCCAAAGCAAAAAAGCAGTGAATAGAATGTTGTGAGCTATAATTGGCTAAAAGTATTCACTACTATTTCTCTAGTAGATTACTCTTCCAGGTCAGGACTGGTTTAGCCTCCAGCTGTATCAACTGTTATTTATATGGTGAAGATTTGCATATGAATACAACACTGATGATACTGAGGACGCTAAGGGATCTATACTATATAGATCCCTTAGCATCCTCAGTATCATCAGTGTTGAACGCTCACCAGTATTCTTAAAAACAAGGCACACAGTTGATACTTCCCATGGCTTTGGGAAGCATCTCTCCTTGAAGTAGTGGTTCAATAGTTTTGCAAGAACTGAAGATAACTCTGGGCTGATATTCTTAAGAATAACTACTGGGGTTTTATCTGAACCAATAGCCAAAACATTTTACAAGTCTTGAACCTTCTTGTGCTGTGAAAGCATTATTACAAAGTTCATGTTATGCAAAAAAGTCAAGTAAGGGGTAGTACTTAAAATCTGATGTAGAGTCAGAGACAAAGTTCATTGCAAAGAGTTTTGCCTGGTCATATACAGACCATGAATTGATGCTTTGTCTCTATTGAAAATTTTATTCAAGATTTTCCAAAATTCATAGGAGCCAAGTCTAATTTCCAACCTCGGCTTGGACTGACTATGTCTAACTGCTCTTTGCATTTTCTAGAACTCTCTTGCTATGATTGCAGGCAGCTCAGAATGCCACTATACCATTTTCTGTGGTAAAGATGGTTGTAAAGGTTATGGTGGGCTATGACTATTTGGTTTCTGTTGGTATTTTCTTTTGGAATAAAATTGTCCAAATCTGAGAGGGTTCAGTTCAAGAGAAGCAGTTCTAGAAGCTATATTTTTGAAGAAAGCTGAAAGAGATTCTGCAATGTAGGATTTGAAGCTGCCAGAGTCAACTTTGGTATACTGAAAGATTGTCCTGAGAAATGGTACACCAGGGGATGCTTGGTCAAAAGGTACCAAGGAAGGTAGCACTTCAGCAGAGCATTTTTCATGTCAAGATGTGAGAAAGAGGTTCAGGTTCGCATGATGTCCTGTAGTGTCAGGAATGGAAATGGGCTTACCAACTCTTTAGGTCATAACATAACTGATAGAGAATTCATGACAGTATCTACATTCACTCACGCACAAATACCCTTGGGAAAGGTATTAATCTGTCTCTTCCCTCCAGTTATGGATTAAATAATAAGACAGATTGGGTTCTACAGCCTTGGCTGGCAACCAGCCTACCGCAGAAAACAATGGCAACCTAGTGCGGGAAAATTTTCTGCCCAATCAGTCATGTCTCTTTCGAGACATGATCATCTAAGCATGTTTCCCGTATGGCACTTGACTGACTGACTGACTGACTGATCTACATTGGTTCTGATTGAGTGGACTAACCACTGCTTGTGGTCAATATTGAAGTCACACAAATATGAATGCTAGCTGAGAGACAATCACGGAGGATGCCATTTTTTTCAGCCATTTCGTCAAAAATAACAATTACATTCTCCTGTAGACAATAGTGAAAATGAAGACAATACAATTGATGAGGCCATATCAAAGAAAATGAACAAGAAAACCAGGACTTCATTTTTAGGGTCACTACTAAATGGAAAATCATCCTTAATATAGGCAGTAAGTCCATGGTAATTTCAAGAGTAATGTTATATTTGTTTTATTCATTGAGATTTGTTTTTAAGAGCAGGGTACTACCCTTGTTATTTAACCCAAAATTGGCGGGAAGGGATGGATTAATACCTTTCCCAAGGGTATCAGTGCTTAAGTGAATCCAGGGTATTCAACTGGAATTCGAACTCGGCTCAGCAATTTCTCTTTCCAGTGCACCACAACGTACATCCATCACTATATGCTTACAGCACCTGGTATTCCCAAACGGTCACCCATCTAAGTACTGACCAAGCTCAATGTTGCTTAACTTCGGTGATCGAGCGAGAACCGGTGTATTCAACGTGATAGGCCGTAAGCCCAGGAGCAAATAGTCTGGGATTGATAGAGTAAGACCAATTTCAAACAAAAACGCCAAGTCTAGTTTGGCCTTTTGTTCAACTTCTAGAATGCTGGATTGTAGACCCTACACATTTGTCTAGGATTGATGGATTGATTTGTTTCTTTTTATGGCTTAACCTTTTGCAGGGTATTTAAAGCCAGAAAATATTTTTAGATTGCAAAGACTAGCTAGCAAAATAACCACACTCAAGTAACACCTGCATCAATTAGCTGGATTAAATTGTCCTAAAGCATGGCCGAAGCTGCTTCATGCTTTCAAGAAACCTCACCAGAATCTACTGCACAGTCCAGATCCCATTCACAAAACAGCAGTACAATAACATTGATATTATACACCTACTGATGGGATAGCTTAGCTACACCGAGGTTTGGATCTCTGACTATAACATGGTTAAAGTCAATCCAGATGACATTTAACTCCAGCATCTTTACTGAAGAGACAGAAAAAAATCCATGAAAGAAAAAAGATGCAGGTAGACATACCCAGAGTGAACACGCATCATCTACCCAAAATTCAAAGCAGCAGAACTTCTCTTTTTGCCAAAACATTGTAGTTAAGACCAGACACAGAGACATTCTCACTGACTTATCAGGACTAAAGAATCGAGGAGAATGAAGTTACAATGGCTGCTCAAGAATACACAGGCTTCCCCTGCCATCATTGAATTAATATTGCTAGTCATAATTACTGAATGGGAAAGTTGGCAATAGAAAGACATTTAAATGTTATTTGGTAAGCAGAAACAAACTTATGTGTAATGTTTGAACTTAGTGTCTAAAGAGATTTTAACTAACCAAGAAAAAGGGGGCACCTTGATGCGGCGTAATGGTTAGCAACCATGTCTTGCTAGACCCTATGACAACTTAGTAGTGAGTTCAATGCTCACTGGGTGCCCCAAACTTTTGGCCTCATACTACATCTAAGCGGTGTTCAGAAAATCAACTAACCAAGAAAAAGTAGAACAAGTTATTTCTATTTTTAAGAGGGGAGGAGGAAGACAATTTTGCACTTTAATAAGGTAAGAATTTCTTCACATTAATACTACTAAGTATTCTATACAGAAAAAAAAAAAAAATGTAGGAACTTCTAAAAAATTTTTCTACAATTTTTTTCTTTTTACTCAACATTAGTAGAAGAAAATAATGAACTAAATAAAAAAACAAAACACAAAAGTAACAAATTTTAAAATTTATATCGAAATCTCCTAAAGAGAAAAAAACCAACTTGGTCAGTTCAGTTGAAGAGTTAACTACTTTTGCAGAGATCAGAATCCCAGAGAACAATTATTTTCTACAGAATTATCATTTTTAGCCAGACACTGCTTAAGAAAGTCTATTTTCTTTTTTTCCTCACTGCAGGCTACTTTTTGGGGTCCAGAAGTTGGTGGATTCTTTCCTTCTCTTACCCCTATCTAACCAGATCAAACCGTATAATAATTATCAATGTGTACTTATTCACATATTTCCCTGTCCCATCTTTAGTGAGAAAAGAGTTAAAACAACTTAAGATAGTAGATTTATGATTACTTCCTTTAGTCATTTTAATAGACTATACAAATAAAACATTTATCTGCATTTAGACAAAATTAATTCCCAAGAAAAATCAATCATTTAATAAATCAGTTCTTTTTTCTTACACTTCTTAGATTGCAGTCTTATTTGTTCAAGCCTTTCATGTGAGACACTCAGATACCTTTATCTATTAAATAAAATAAGCTCTTGAAATAAGCTTTGTCATTAAGGTCTGTCATTCTGTTGCTAATCTCTTTCTTCCAAGAAATATTTCCATTTCACTCTTATATTAAGCACAAAATTTTAACATGAAAAGATATTGAGCAAAAAGCAATTTATATAATGCCAGGAGTAATCAATAAACCTTTAAAACCATAAAAGGAATGGATCAATTAAATGGTTCATTAGCTCCTATTTTAGCTGTGAATTCTTTACCTCAGCTTTATTGAATCTCAATGTTATTTCAAGACTTTCATTAAAGTTTCATTTCATTAAAACTTTAATAATTACCGTCCCTTTTCATGACACGGATACACTAGTAAATTAAATAAAAAAACACAAAAATAGCCAATTTGAATTTTTAAAATCTACATCCCCACAAAAAGCAAAGACCAAATTGGCCAGCTCAGTTAACTCAGTAAACCAGGATTACAATCTAAAGAATAAATTTACCTATTACCTGAACCTGCAACTTGCAGGTAAGCCACTGTGTTCTGCTTCAATTAGAGTTGGGAATACCAAGTTCTTTTACTTGTATTAGTCACTCTTAATTCATTAATCAAAGCCACTTATTCTTCATCCTGAAATTGCTCTTTAAGAATAGCTCTTCTAATGGTTATGAAAAGGAATAAAGGTTACAATAAGGAAAATAAAACACAAACTTAAGGAAGAAAAGGCTACGTTAGACCTTGCAAACAAATACTGCTTTAATATAAAACATTATATAATGAAAATTTCAGATGAAAATGTCATTTATGGATTAATATTTAGCTCATAATGACATAGACTACTCATAAATTCTTAAATATTTTTGATATGTCATCATTAATTGAACTTTTAATTTTCAGATATTGTGTCTATTAGGGAAGCAAGTAAATGGAAGGGAGTTCCACAGGTAGGAAGTGCGAGACAGGAAACTGTTCAGGTAGAAGTAGTGATTACATTTAACTATTTCAATGGTAAAGAGGTGGGAGCTAGATGCCAATTTAGTAGCACACTTAAATTTATGCGGTAGAGGCACTAAGAGAAAAACTTGTCAGAGTAGTTGCTACAAAAATATTTGTAGAAAAGATAAAGAGAAGCCATGGCATATCAGTGAAAAAGTGGCTGAAATTGAGATGTCAAATCTGGACAGATTACATTGCAGATCCTTCTTTGAATTTTGTTGAGAGCCTCAAGATGAATGGCAGGAGGAGCCAACTAGATGCAATAACATCAAAGAGAGATAGAGAGTGTGATTTAAGAATGAAATTTTTTGATTTCAATGTTTCAATCAAAAACACTTAAACTCAAGAACTTGTTGACCATTACCTATGGCTGTATTTTGGATCCAAAAGAGACTTTTGCTATATATCCCCCTCGCTAACTTAACTGCTTTTTGATGAATGAATTAAGACTGCCTAGTACAAATAAATGCCCTCACTATTTTCAACTTAATTTTAAGCAAAACAGTGGCCTTTTCGCAAGTAGCAGATTCATTGATTTTAATGTTTCAGTCAAAATTCTTAAATATACTTTTAAGTTTTACTTATAAACAATAGTATCTATAATACAATTCTGCTTGTCCCTTCTTTAGTTAGCACAACCATAACACCATACCAATACCTCATAAATAATGGACTATTCCATTTTCAGGCAGAAAAATAGAAAGCTTATCAGAGATACCATGTGGTTTCAGTGAGAAAGTGTAAGAAGGAAGGAGAAAAAAAAAGGAAAGATAGCTGTGTTTAATGTCTGTTTCAGTGAAATGGAAAAGTTGCCAATTTCAAATCTTTTCATTTGTAACTACTTAAAAAAAAAAACAACCAGCATCCATATTTATGACGAGATACAGGAATTTCTATAGATATTTTAGCAAATTCAATCATTAATTTAAGAATTAAGATTCCTCAGAAAATTCAAATAGGAAAACTGCGAAATTTTCACAGGTATTTTTAGTCAATAATCAAATGATTTATATATATATTTACGCTCTCACACCCTGATTGAGCACTTTGAAAAACCAGTAGCTACTCTAGCATCTACGTATTGTTCATTCAGTAATGAATTAGAACACTCTCACTACATGGTATATCACATTCAAATAGGAATGGCCTTGGCCGAGATTCAAAATCTTGTCAGTAGCTGAATACTTGATGCTTCGCTAGATCTATCAAGGGTGTTTTTATCGTGACACCCATCACTAGATGGGTTGCCTACCACGGCTTAAGAGAGGCCCATTCACCCTCACTGAGAGAAAGATATCCCACGCCAGTTTCCCAACCTGGTATTTTTTTTACAACCTTGTGGTAAAAGTCTACCTCCTCCTACCGAGCGCCCATAGCTCGAGGTAGAATGAGACTGGCACCGATTCAATTGGTTTCAATCTAACCGACTGATGAAATGTGATACAGTGAAAGATATCTGCTGATGACATATATTACATATCATATTATGAAATCTGAATCTAGCTCTGAATTGAACCTTTAACTTGCAGATAGGCCACTGTTTTGTTTAAAATGGAGTTGGAAATATTGAGGGTGCTTATGTGTACGAGTCACTGTTAATTATTTCAAAGACAGCTGAGAAGTTACAGATGAATGTATAGCAAAAGTCTCTTTGCTATCCCAAAACAGCAATATGGAATGGTTAGAAGTTTTCTCCAAATGAAACAGATAAAAAAAATAGGAACTGGTTTAGTTTGCATTGGTCTGTGCAAACCAGTAAAAAGTTACCACCTTTGCCATCAAATTTCTGAATAAATTTCAGCAGAAGAAAAAATACAAAACTTACCTTTGCTTATTTCTACAAATTTACTTTCAGCATTTGGGTCATCCTTATTTCTGTCTGGGTGATATTTGAGGGCCAATTTTCTGAATGCACTTTTTATTGTTTTTGGTGATGCATTTCGTTTTACACCCAAAATCTCGTATAAATCTTTAGTCTGTGAAGTACTTGCAACAATACTTACAAGTCCAAACAAGAGAATCACCTTTTGATAATTCATGTTTGATAAAAAAAGAAAAATCTCTGGAATAAAAAACAAAAACAACTTGTCAAAATAAACAAAAAATATAGCCGACTCGAACATCTTAATATTTATTTCTACATTTATTTATTTCTAATCCCAACCCCAACAAACTTTGAATAGGAACACATGTATGAAAATGTTATGGTAAGAGTCAGCTAACCTTCTTATTATCACGAATGGACAAGTAGTCTTAGGTAATTGTCTCGGAAGATATAATACTCTTGTATTGACTTATCTAGCTGAGTAGCGAATACTACTATCATGACTGACTGAAGTTAGGGGTTATAAAAAGTAATAAAGTTTAATCTAGAAAGCTCAAAATTTGTTTGCTCAAAGATCTCGGAAATTTAATCATACAGACATGTTGGTAATGTCTGTATGTATTCAAATATCCTGTAAAATGGTGACATGAAAGAAATAAAGGTAGTCTTATATCTACTATCAGGTTGTATTTTTTTTTTTTTTTAATCATGTCACCCCGAGCAAGGCAGTAACGCCACTGATGTGCAGGGGGCTACGTAAGGGATTGGGAAAGAGAAAACCGGAAACCACATCCTAAACAGGGAACAAGGGATGAGCCTCTTCACCTGTTCAATAGATGTGGGTGGAGTGTGAACCAGGCGATAGTTTAGTCTATTATAACCAATGTGCAACTTTAGTTGTAAAAATCAAATTTGGTTACTTGTAATCTTTATAAACAAACAATTGTTATGTTGATGGTTTTATAAACAAAGTAGTTATTCAAATGAAACCCATTTACTGCTCTGAAATTGGCAACTAGTACAGCATTCAGATCACAGCTTAAGATTAAAGAGAAGTAAGCAATGTTGATATTTCTCAATACTATATTTTGAAAAGCTAACAAAGAAATTCTAACATTTGGTATTTGAGATAAATGATTAAATTATTCAACTGTTTTATTATGATAATTTTGCTAATGCCTTTTTATGGTATACACAACTTTCTCTCTTAGAAAAAATAAGCAAAGTAAAAGAAAGGTACTCAGCCATATAATATTGGGTATTGTTATTTTTCAATTAAGTGAAACCTATAAAAGTGATTTTTTCTCAAAGCATAAAAGTAACATTTGTCAAATAAGAAATTGTTTATTTTTATTTTTTGACCAACATGTCAAAGAGGACAATTTTCACCTTCATATAGAATCTAAATTTTGCTGAATCTTTAAACTCTGTTAATTTTAGGGAATTAATTTGCATCTTTTCAGTTAGGGAAACTGAAAAAGAAATGAGTGATAAACTTGGAATTTATATAAGCCCTCTTCCCCACCCTACTATTGCATCTTCATTCCATATCAAATAATAGGTGCATTAGACTATTGGGGGGGGGGGAGTTTTCTTCCAACCACCAATAAAAAAATCAAACTTGATTTCAGTAAATTTAAAAATTAATTGTTAATTGACGTTTTAATCATATATACTCTCCTGGAGAAATACAAAATTTATAAAAAAGTGGATTAATTTGGTTTTACCTTTATAAAGCAAGATTTTTATTAAATTTTCTTCTCATTCAACAGTGATAGGAAATTAATGAGATTTTCTAAGCTACCACTTGTAACCTGTCTACCAACTTTTGTGAGTCAGATATTGATACTGTTGCCACCTGGTTAAATATTGACAAGGACTTATTTGATTGTCTATTAAGTGACCTCATTTCTCTGTCACAACAAATAAAATGCAAGTTATTCTGTCAAATGTCAACAAACAAGCTGTTAACATTCAACAGAAAAATTTCTGAATTTGGGAAAAGAATGATTTAAGTAGTGAAATCACCTTGGAGAAAAAATGTTTACTTAAATCTATTGCTACTGACAGTTAATAAAAAAAATTATATCAAAACACTAATGAAATTTAATCTGTAAAATGTTTTTTTTCAACCTTATACATTCCATGAGAGGTGTGTCTGTCTCTATCTGAGTTTATAAGCCATTATATTAAAAGGTCAGAGCCATTAAATAAATATAATAAATATAATTTTTTTTACATTTGTAAATTTGGAGTGACATACCAAGAAACATAATTAGATTTCTATATCCACTAGGCCATGTGTCCTTAAGGATATAGACGGTTAGTTCCAGTGACTTGGTCCAAAGAATTGCGAGTTCAATACCAGGCTACAGCAATAGAGAACAAGTAACATAGAGAGTTTGGTTAGAGGGAGACAACTCATGACTACCAAAAAGAAGCTTCACGCAAGGAATGAGAATGATATACCTCATAACAACGGGTTTAATTCAAAATTCCTAGCACCTGAAGAAAGCCGGAGTGTACACCGGCCAAAACATTGAACAAATGGCAACAAAGATAAAGACATTAGTCTGAATAATGTAAATAGTGTGTGTGTGTGTGTGTGTGTGTGTGTATATAAAGAACATGAGCTAGCTCATATTTATTTTAATCTTTTTAATGGTTTGAAATCTCATTTTCAGTGGCTATTTACAATTTTGTAAAAGTGGAAGTTGTAATGGCCTAAATTTAGATTGCAGGGCTAACACATCTCATATTAGCTTTAAAAAAAAAAAAAAAAAAGACCCTGCACAAGACATTAAGGGTAGCAAAAACTTGGCTGTGCTTTGATCATTGAACCATTCTAGGAATCCTCAAAAGAAACTATTTGAATAATTACATTCAAATCATTTCTGAAGACAATGGTGCAAGTTTCAAGCAAGAACTTTATACAATACTCTCTCTCTCTCTCTCTCCGGACATGAGTAACCCCACAGGAAAGTCTATATAGAAGCATAGCAATTTTCTTGTTCTACCATCTGACTGATTGGCTTGTGGCCACATCATGTTAAAATACTGGTCCCTTTAAGATCACTAAAGTTAATCAACATCAAGCTTAGATGGGTGACCACATGGGAATAGCGTGGCTGTAGAAATGGTGTAACAGAGAATAGCTCAAAATTGTTAATCAGAGATCCGAGTTCCAATACCAGTTGGGTTCCTTACATTCACACACACAAAAAAAAAAAAAAAAAAAAAAAAAAAAAAAAAAAAAATTACTAAAATTACAATCTACTTACAATCTAAAAATAAATTTTTTTTCTGGCTTTAAATAACCTGCAAAGTTACAAGCTAGAGAAAATGAATTGATCAATCTACCATCTCATTGGTCACTAAATTGGTTATCACAGATATGTAATCAATTTTATAGATATTCAAAATGGTTGCATGACTCGCTCGCTCACACACAGCTCGGTCCACACTCCTCCCACATCTATTGAACAGGTGAAGAGGCTCATCCCTTGTTCCCTGTTTAGGATGTGGTTTCCGTCTTTCTCTTTTCCAATCTTTTCACTTTTACGTAGCCTCCTGCACATCAGTGGCGTTACCGTCTTGCTTGGGGTGATACGATAAAAAAAATAAATAAAAAGATGAGAACATTAAGACTAAAACAGTGATTAATAATGACAATTCCTCATTTGAAACACATACAGCATAATGGTTATTGGTACGAAAAGGGGGACTGGCATGCCAAATTCAAATTCTGGCCAGAGTTGTTGCATTCACTTCTGCACAAATAACCTTGGGAAAAATAGGAATCAATTCTTTAACCAAGCAATAGGCTAAATACAGGGTCTAAACAATAAATTGGCAGTTTGAGACTTTAAATCTTGATAAAGAAGGGACATTTAAAGACATTTAAGATTTGTGTTTGTTTATTTAACTGTTTTATTAAATACAAACATTTTATTCTATGCGTCCACAACTTGCTGAATGCGAGCCCTAAAAGCACGACAGGCCTTGACAGCTGACTTTCTTGATAGCACGGAATGCTCGCCTTATGGAGGTCTTCAGGGAGGCCACACTGCTATGGAGGCGAGTATTAGAGACTTTCTCAACATCGCCCCATAACCAATAGGTGCAGGGGTTCAAATATGGCGAACTAGAGGGCCAGATATTTGAGAGCACAAAAAGCGGCAACTCTCTCTTCAAGAAGGTCTGCACTTTTTTTGACCCATGAGCAGGTGCAGAGTCTTGGATGAACATCACTTTGTTGGGATAATAGTTCTTCTTAATCCAGGGTAAGAGAACTTCCTCCAGAATCTTCAGATATTTCGCCATATTGATCTTCAGGCCCACTTCAATGAAGTGAGGGGGCATGACTTTCCCATCGCTGGCAACAGCTCCAAACACCATGACAGGCAGGGTGTTTACTCTGCATGACTGGAGGAACACAAGAAGGGTCAATGGTGATAACTGTTGAGTTTCTGCGGTTGACAACTTCGTCTACCACAAACTTTTTCTCATCCACAAAAATGTGAACGGTACCACCATGGTGTTTCAAGGGTAGCAAGGGGCTTCTCTCTTTACGAATGGTCTTAGATTTCGCTGTAAGAATGTTACGACATTGTCTGCAATATGACTTCATCCCAAGATCTTTCCATACTGCATTAGAAATGGTCATTTTGGTCACATTCCGCTTTTTCGCCAGGTCAGCCATTGACTGTGATGGATTTGCTGCAATGGATTGTTTCAAGCCACTGAGAAACCTTCTGGTGCGGATTTTATCACTTCTCGAACTGTGAGCCTTTCTTTGCATGTCTTTACATTCTCTTAAGTTTGCTACAATACGATAAACAGTCCTAGAAGCATAGCCAGTGTCTCTGATAATGTCAGACATCTTATGCCCGGCGTGGAACAATTCAGCAATAACCATTCTATGGTTAAATTCTACACTGGCACTCATTTTGTTAGTATTTTTAGGTGGCTAATCTGGACTTCGGACTCTAAAGAGTACAGCAACTAACATTTCAGATTGATAATGCCACTTTAAAAAAACCTAAATTGCAGATTGAAATTACTGCCAATTTATTGTTTACACTGTAGAACAGACTTGGTTCTCTAGCTTTGGTTAGCAACCAGTCCAGAAGGAGGAAAACTGAATTCAAATCTAAAGAGAACTGCTTGGAGATTTTATGATTCACTGGGACGAATTGTGTCATCAGTTCTGAAAATTAAAATTGGTTCTTCATGAATCTTCCCTAAAATTAAATTATACATAGGTAGTCTGGCAAATCAGTTACAAAACTGAACTGTTAGGCCTTCAAACACCAAAACTGATGTGACAATCCACAACCATAGGTTTTATTTATTTTAATTAATGGTATAAAGACTTGTGTTCATTCCAGTGGAGATATCTCTGAAGCTTTTTGTTGTTACCAGTAAGACTAAGCAAGGTTATGTATTGACACCTGCTTTGTTTGCAATCTACTTTTCTTTCATGCTAAATATAGCATTTAATGATTTTTCTCAACGAGTAAGCCTTGTTTATCGTTCAACAGGTGGCCTTCATAACTAGCAATACCTCAAAAGCTAAAACTTTAATAAAACAGTAAATATTGTGTGACCTTTTTGCAGACGAGTGTGTCCTACTGGCTCATTCACTTGTTATCCTTGATAACTTTTCTACAGCTTACAATAAAAAAAAAGAAAAAAAAGTGAACTACTTTACTAACCCAGACCAAATTCTTGACAATATTCCAAGAGTTCTTATTAATAGCAAACACCAACGTAGTTTTTTTTCTTAATTTTGTTTTGTTGTTTCATTTGATACTAAAATAGATAAAAAGATCAAAACTAGAATTTGTAAACCAAGCTTTGTATTCAGAATATAGCATGAATGTCTTTGAGACACTCATGAGAAAAAAGTTGATGTGCTATTGTAGCGTAGGGAGATGATTAATGTTTCTTCGATTCGGCCTTGTGTCAGACTGAACCGAACTCTCTACAGCTTACAGGATTTATGCAGAATTATTATCAGAAAGTTGTTTGTCAGCAATAGTGTAGAATAGTGTAAGAATAAAATATGTTTTGTATGTTAAAATAGTAATTTATTAAAAGAAGGAACAACAAGAATTCGTAGAAGTTAATGTTCAATGAGAAAGTTAGGGGGTATCGAGTTCATAAAAAATGTTCATAGTAGTATTTGTTGAAAGAGATAAGGAGAAAAAGAAAGAGGACAATATTGCTTGAAGTTGAAGTTACATTTTAGATGTTTCGTCTCGCGGCTCCCATCTGACTGATGAAGTCAGATTTTTTTTGCACTTACTTGCAAAGTCCTTTTGGTCTTGCAAATCGCTCACAAAGGTAAAAAAAAAAAAAAAAAAAAAAAATCAATTTAACCCCAACTTGCAAAATCTGGGTTCGATTTTTTCTTTAAGCACATGGTCAATCCTTTTTCTGTTTGGGAAAACCAGGAATTTTAGACGTCATTGTAAACTTTTGTAAAAGTGGAGAGGAAGGTTGATTTTATTTAATTTCTTATCCCCACACTATAACAACTCTGCCATATGGTTTTGAAGTCTTGAACCTTTTACTGAAAGCACATTATACTTGATAGCTTTCATATGCACTGCCTAAGATTTATTGTATAAAGAAATTTTTGTTCTAGTTTATTGTATAAAATAGAATGAAGTTATGAAATCCACCATTTTGGTATGGAATCACTCCTTATCAAATCTCAAGTGTTGCAGTTATGTTATTCATACGAATGACAACTTCATACCCACGTATCTTCTGTATAGTTAGCTAAAAGAATCAAAATGCAAGGTATGGAGGTCACTGCTTATGCACAAAGACAATATAAGAGATAATTTGAAAAACCTGCAACTGTATGGACTAGGAGCAGTTTTGCATGCTGGAAAAGATTGATAGCCATGTGCATATGCAACACCTTTTCACTGGTTTTTGGTAGAAATACCAAGTCATACATCCAGTAGCAAGGATTCTGATTGGGAGAGTTGAGGCTTTGAGGAGGGTAGAACCACCTCAATTGCTGTTGTTCGCAGGTCCACCCTGATCCAGGATGGTAGCACCTGTTAAGTGGCCCAGTCATGAGCATATAAATACCGGCAGCATGTTTATATATAAAGACCAACAATACATTTTAACTGTAGCTGAAGGCATAACACTGTATTCAAAATATATTTAGTTGAAGCCAAACAGTGTTCAACAAATTTAGATTTCAGCATTAAATAACCCATAGAGGTATTGATATGCAGCTGAACAAACAAAATCAACCAATTCATACATGCTTTGTGCTAGATTAAATCTTGGTGTTTTTTTTTTTTTAACTATTGTTTTGTTTTTTTAATACAGATTACAAAACATTTTTCAATACTTTTTCTCTACCTTTTTCAGACATTGTTATATTTTTTAAGGTTTAGTAACATCAACTTAAAAAAGTTCTTCACTATTTTTAAGGTTTCTGTCTATACAAGAATCAAAATTATTGTTGGATCTTCATTATTTTTTCCTTTAGATTTTAATCTGAAACATTATCTTTAATTAGAAGATATTTTCAAATAGAAAATTAGCAGTATTTGTTTTTTAATTCAGCATTTTGACAAGGCACAGAATTAAAAATGTTAGATTTGATTGAACAACAAGCTTTATTTTCTACATCATGACATGGAAAAACAAACTGTTCAATTATAAAGTTTTTAGACAATCATTTGTTTACCAATTTTTTTTAAAAAAGAAGTCATTAATCATTTATTGTAAAATTCATAGCATTTGTATTTAATAATCAATGTATTTTTTCTGCTTTTTTTGTAGCTTTATGTATCTTTGCGTGTAAAATTAAAATCAGAATTCTTTGAAGGAATTTTTTTCTTCATATATATATTTCAACCTTTTTGAATAATAAAAAAATAGTAAAACAAGGCATAATCCACCATCATGAGAAAAAAATCTTTAGTAAATATATATTAAAAAAAGTTAAATGTGAAAAAATATTTTTTAACAGGTTGAAAATCTGGACATTTTTCAGTTCACACAAACAAAAAAAATAAATCTATTCAATTGAAATTTTTAGATACCTCCAAATACATTTTCTAAAAAAGATTACAAACTTGATAAAACAAACTTTTGTTTTATTGTCAAAAAAAAATGTTATCATTAAGAGGAAGGACAAAAGTATTATATTTAATTAATTTTTTAAAATAATCCTTTCTAGTACGATCGAAAAAAAAATCTTGTTATTTTGCGTCAGTGGGTGGACCAAAGATTTGTTGGGACATTTAAGAAGAGAAAAATAAAGATGGTTATTCCATTAAGATCTGCTGATTAAAAACAATATTTTAACATTTCCATAAAAACAGGGTTTTTTTGTTTGTTTTTTTTTTTACTATTTATGTAAGTTTGAAATGTTTACATTGTTTTTATAAATTTTAAAACTAAATGTCTGTGGCCTTTCAAAATCTTAATATTTTTTCTTTTTTGCGACCTGCAATCACAACTTTAAAAATCTACGAAAGTTTAATTAATTAAAAATTAATTAAGGTTTCGGTATTTTTCCCTTTAAAAACACGAAACAATTACATTACATCCGTTTTTGTTGCTCCATTTGATTATTTTTACTTTCAATTTTTTAGTACGATTTGTCATAATGTCATTTAGTCATTATCAAATGACTTCGTGAGATTGTTTTTAAACGCAATTTACCAATTTACTTTTTTTTTGTTTATTGGTACTATATTTTTTTAAATGAAATTTGAAAAAAAAAAAAAATGTTCATTTTTTTTTTTTTTTGTTTTAGATTTTTTGGGAAAATCTAAAAAAAAACTTCAAAAAATGTTTCAGTTGGGCTGTAGTGAAAATTTATTTAATTTATGAGATATTTCACATTTTTTTCCCGACGATAATTTTAGTAGTAGAAACGTAATTTATAAAAATAGGTCTTAAGAAATATTTTTAAAATTTTCCCAGAAATTTGGATGAATTGCTTTTACAAATACTTAACAATTTTCAGCATTTTTTTTAACACAAAAAAAAAAAAACTCTGAAAATTTTCATCTCTGAATTATTTCAGACTGATTAAAAAACTAAAGGAAAATTACCGATTTCTTAAGTGAACACCTTTTTAGGCTTTTTTGACTTACAAAAAAGTAGTAATTCCAAAAATTTACTTCGTATATATTTTTGTCATAAGAAACAAAATGTGAGTTTGTTGCTGTTTTTTTTTATCCCCACCCCACAGGAAGTAATATTTTATATAAAATTCACTGTGTAAATAAAGCCTTATTTTTTTCTTCTTTTTTTTTTTTTAAAAGTAACTGCATCGATAATAAAATAATAATAATAAAAGTGTTTTTACATTATTTTATTAAATAAAATAATGTAAAAACACTTATGATTTTTAAAAAGACAAAAAAACCCCCAAAAAAACAAAACAAATTATCACTTTCTTTTCGATATTTAGGTACTTATCAGTTTTCCTCGCTATCATTTTTTGGGACAAACTACTAAAACATATGTTTAAGTTTTAATTTTTTTTAAAAATATATGGAAATCTTTTAATTTCTGATATGGCATATCTTGTCGGATTTCAAAGTAAAAGCTGTGAGGAGAGAAATTGGTAATTGTTTCGTCGAAAATTTACTTTTCACCGGAACTTTGACAACTACCCTTATTATTTATAAACCAAGATTGGTTTTTTTTGTATCTACACATATCAGTTTATAATTGTAAAATAAATGAAAAATATTAAAGTAGAACACTAAACAGAATTATTTGGCATTTAAAAAAAAATATTTGATATTGCTTGTAAATGTGAGATTATTTTTTGTGATTTCTAGGTTAATTTGAAGTTTTGAACCGTAGAGTCACAAAGAATAATTTTAAATAAACAAATAATGCGTTTATGTAAATATTTGCCAGAAACTGTAGTAGTCATAAGTAATTATTAAATTGGTTATTTACTGTAATAAAATATTGATTTTTTATAAACAAAATTCATATTAAATTCATTTTTTTAATTTTTTTTTTCACTAGGAAAAGTAAAAATTATATTAGCCGCAAAATTCCATAAAGAATCGATAGATTCGAAATAGATAAATAAAAATAAAATCATATTAAATAATTCCAGCTAAATATAAATAAATTCAACAGAATGATGATTTATTTTGTTTTTCGTTTTACAAGTGATGCAATAATAAAACTAAAAGCAAAAAAAAAAACGAAAGGCCAACTTATTTGTTTTTTTCAGTTCATTCGAAATGTCAAAAAATAAAACGAACCCCAAAATTATCCGAATATAAACAACAAAATTAAACACAAATCGTTAAAAAGTTTTTTTTAACATGAAATCAAAGTAAATACATAAGAGATTAGCTTTTTTTAAAATTCTTACCTTTAACGTGTGGTTATGACTAGATTTTCGATCTTAACATCTGATTCTCCACAAAACACACTCAGAAAACTTAAAGCCACGACGGGTTTCCTCATTGGTCAATATTAAAACGAAGGCAAAGTGACAATACACACTGGCTGTCAGCCTGTTTAGTTTGTCAAATGTTTGGCACATACATGCACATAACACATATCACAATATATATATATATATATATATATATATATATATGATATGTGTATGTGTTATGTATGTATATATATATATATAATGTGCATGTATGTGTATATATATATATATATATATATATTGTGATATGTGTTATGTGCATGTATATATATATATATAATGTGCATGTATGTGTGTATATATATATATATATATATATATATATATATATATAAATTAAAAAAGGATTAATTCAATGATGTTAAATGGCCATTTCGATATGAAGATTCCCACGGGGATATATATATATATATATATATATATATATATATATATATATATATATATTGTGTGTATTTTGGCAGCATTTTTTCATTCATGCAGGTTTCATTGAATAATATAGACAAGTTCTGTCTATTAATTTTGTGTAGGATCCGTTCATACCGTCTGATATACTTGATGGTGATATCGTTGAAAGACAACAAAAAATCACAGTAATTGTTGATTTTTTTATCGGGTCTAAGCTTTCGGCTCACATAGCTTAAATGTTCTATGTTTACTGTGTGTTAATATTTACTCTTTGATAATGGCTTATGTGAGCCGAAAGCTTAGACCCGATAAAATATATATATATATATATATATATATATATATATATATATATATATGTAGACCATATATATATATTGTAGACCATATATACATATATATATATATATATATAAATATATATGTGGTCTACAATATTTGTTGTATTAAGCACTTTTATTAAAAAAAAAAGTAAATAATCTCCAGAATATTATATCAGCATGCAGTGTGGGTCTAGAAGAATCCAAAGGAGTATCCTGTACATACAGTGGTAGGATAACTCTCTAAGAGAGCTCTAAATATATATGTATATAAATACATATAGAGCAAATATAAGAAAAATTAAGGCAGACACATTATTTCATGGTAAATCGGAAGTCTGGGCCTATTTCAGGCGAACCAATCATTTACATTTTTAAAAAGTGGTTAATACAGAATAAAGCAATATATCATTATAATATTTTGTTATAAATGATTAAAACATTTTCAATTGGAATTCAAACTCAGCACCCCAGTCTCACTATCGGAATCGATATCCACTGCACCACAAGGCACATCCTAAAAATCGGGGAGCTGAGTTCGAATTCAACTTGAATTCTTTGTTTTCACTTATGCACAAATACTCTTGGGAAAGGTATTAATCCATCTCTTCCCTCCAGTTATGGGTTAAATAATAGGACAGATTGGGTTCTATAGCCTTGGCTGGCAACCAGTCTACCACAGAAAGAAATGGCAAACTACTGCGGGATACTCTTGTGCCCAGTCTCTTTCGAGACATGATTGCCCAAGCGTGTATCGCGTATGGCACTCAACTGACTGACTGAACAAATATTAACAAGATTAAAAAAAGGCAGGATTAATGGTGAACAGAAACAAATACAATTTTGATTGTAAGAATTTGTCATATTTGGGCAATCAGATATCGGAAAAGGGTATAGCACCCGATGAGAGGTTGACTAAAGAGATTACAGTCATAGCAACTCCAACGAATAAGAAGGGATTAGAGTTCTTTTGGGGGCTAATAAACTTCTACAGCAAGTATATTCCAAGGTACAATGAAATAGTTACACAAGAAGAGCAGTGAGTCTGAATGGATGTGTACTGGATAGGAAATTAAGAATTAAAATCAATCTTCTCCTTCACTTTTACAAAATTTCACAATGACATATAAAATCCTGTTTTTTCCCAAATAGAAAAAGGATTGACCATGTGCTTAAAGAAAAAGTCAAAACCAGATTTTGTAAGTAGGTGTTAAACTGATTTTCTGACCAATGGAAGTGACTTGCAAGACCGAAAGGGACTTAGCAATCTAGTGCGAAAAATCTAATTACAATAAAAGGATTTGATCAGTGTCCATCAGACAGAGTCAGATGGGAGCAGCGAGAAAGACAAAACTAAAATGTAACTTCAACTTCAAATCAACCCAGAGATAAGGTCAGGTCGCATCTTGTTCTCTTTCTCCTTCTTTTTCGTGTACTGATTCATTTTACTTCTTCTTCTCCATCAAAAAATATTCCTACGAAACAAAGACTCATACATACATATGCACATACTCTTTCAACTATTATGAACATTTTCTACAAGTCTTGATACCTTTAACTTTCTCATTGAACATTAATTTCTAAGAATTCTTGTTATTTACTTATTTTAATAAATTCCTATTTTAACATGAAAAATGTATATTTTATTCTTCTACTATTCCACAAATACACACATGCCAACTGATGAAAACCTTCTGATGATGATGACAATTCTGGATAAAACTTGTAAGCTGTAGTGAGTTTGGTTATGTCTGACTCAATGCCGAATTAAATAAAAATTAATCATCTTCCTATGGCTTCAGATGCAAAGGCAAAATAGTGCTTTTGAAGCACTAAAGACAGTCATGAGGAGAAAACCAATAACAAAAGTGTTCAATCCTGAAAAAGAAATAACTATTTGGTATTGTGTTGCGAACTGGCAATATTACCGGTTACGTGATACCAATATAAACTTCTAAATGACAAATATTAACATGCTGCCATAGCACGTGTAGTAAAGAAGGACAGGTTTATGGCAATAACAAATAGGCATTTAATAAAATACAAACAAGTAACAATACATTACAAATGTTTAAGTAAGTCCCAAACAAGAAGAATGCTCAAGTTGTCCAAATGGACAAGAATGTTTTTAGCAAGTGTGGTAAGGAGTTACATACCGTTAAGCCAGCAAATGGTCCTCGTGGCTATCCCACTCCAGCCGGGAAGGGAACTGGCCCCACATAAAAAAAGAGTTCCTCAAAAGGGAAGACAACTGTTGTTCCCCTTAAGGAAAGATAACTATTGTCTCCCTACATAACTTTGAACACTGATCCAAGTGAAAAGGTGATCACTGCCATTTTATCACAAGAGGAACTATAGTGGGTTATCCATTCTTTTCCTGTTTATAATGGGGAGTCCGTTCTAGTGAAGGGTAGTTGTATATTGTTGCAGGTTAACAGAATTTGTCCTCGTTGTAGATAGCCCACTATAAGTCATAAAATGATTATAAATCAAGAAAAGCAAATTGAGTTGAAAAATAACATTTTATATATACACATATCAATAAAGGTTTTTACAATTAAACTAATACTTGAAGTATAGATCCAACGGATGTTAAAATGTTCATGGCAATAAAATGCTGAAAAGAGAATTAATGTTTAGGAATTTGGGAGCGCTATAAGTAAGGAATGTCTTTGATGTATTCGCTCCTTAGGTCAGTAAGTAGTTTTGAGACTGGGAAAGATAAGAGAGGTAAGGGAGGCGAACATAGTAAGCCGCTTGACTTGGGTCAAGGGGGCTGCTAATTACAGTCGTCTCTCTCGAGTCTGGGTCTGTCTGTCTGGCAATGCTTTCTGTATCGGCTTTTTATTTCGACTTTTTGGATCACAGCAAATCATTTGGGAATTCATATCTGTATTTGATTCTGGGCTTCTGGATTTAATATTTAGTTCATTTTTAGTTTTCAACCGGGACATCTGCATGAATCCAGCTGTGCACCGACAGCTTTTGGTCATTTGCGTTTTGGTCGTGAGAGTGCAAACATCCGGTCTATCGCTTTTGCTCGGTTGGTATCACCACATGATCACTGCCATTTTATCACAAGAGGAACATCCAATTATGTATTTGTCAGCAGAGATTAACTATTCAAAGATTGAAAAAGAGGTCTTAGCAATTGTATGGAGCATGGAGAGGGTGCACGATTTTTTGTTAGGAAAAAAGTTTTTTGTTGAAGTCAGACCACAAGTCGTTGAAATTTATTTTCAACCTGAGGAAAGAATTGCCAAAGGTTACGTGTTCAAGGATACTGCATGCTTATTATTTTCGCTTACATATACTTACGTTCATAATAAACATCTAATATTTTGATTACACGTTGGTACACACACTTAAACAGACACAAGTTTTGTCTTCTACATTTAATATTCATTTATTGCTTTATCACACATGACACACACATATCTGACCAATGAATCTATACCTCAATCAACATACTGTCTCTTAGATTTTTAAACCATTCATTTTTAATAAATCTCTGAAGAAGCTTGTTAAAGTGAAACATGTTAGATTAAATACACTTTTTTTCTACTTGTTCTTTACTTATTTTATTCACACATATATATATATATATATATATATATATATATATAATTCAAATTGTCAGTTGTTTATAACCAAGTTTCGTTAATCTTTGTTAATTTCCGTAATATATATATATATATATTACGCCCACGTAATTCTAAGAGGCACCTGATCTGTTTGCCTCTGTAGCCATTTCCGCCGCTGTCGGAAATAAGGTCAAAACGACATCCGCTCCGGCTTCGACAGGATGTATTTCACAAACACCTGTCTTGTCGCTTCGCCGCCCCCTTCACGGATGGAAAACACCATCGCTTGCATCACTTCCTCGGGTGGGGCCAGATTGTTATATTACACAGACAAACTGATTTAATTTTTTAAAATATTGGATATATGTAGGGCTGCGTATATTGGGGTATTTTTGTGGAGGTGGGAGGAAAATTGGGAGGAAAATTTGTCGTCATGACATCTCTCATACAAACACAAACATAGATATCTACTTGTGTTATATATCCATAAATAACAAACACGTCTGTATATAAAAATATATCAGGTGATATTTTTATTAATGAACGATGGACCGTGTAGCCTAGTGAACAGAGAGCGAGAGCGCGCTTCCAAGGGTTGACGGATTGCGTACCCCACAATAGCAGCATGCTATTGGGGGCAGCTGTGAACTGCCTTCCTTCGTGTTCTGTGGTTCTGCTCAGACTCGTCTCTCTGACTAGACTGCCTCCGTGAAATCCGTGCCTGAGGTCTTTTTATCTCTAAACCGGTACTTCCGATTTTTGCCTCGCCTACGCACGCCCACGTAATTCTCAGGGACACCTGTTCTGCTTGCCTCTTGTAGCCATTTCCGCTACTGCCGGAAATAAGGTCAAACAAACATCCGTTCCTTTCAATGGCCGGAAAACGCCCCCGCTTGCATCAGCTTCCTTCTTCGGGTGGGGCCAGATTATTATATTACACTTGTACACCCATTGACATACGCAGACACACACACACACATGTGCGCTTGCCTACCGGGGCTCACACAAACATAACTATATGTGAACAATGTTTGTGTAAGCCCTAGTGTGAGCACATAGGTGTGTGTGTCTGCTTACATCAATGGGTGTACATATGTGTATCTATGTCTGTCTTTGTATGGGAGCCATCACGACGACAAATTTTCCTCCCACAAAAATACATCAATATATGCAGCCCTACATATATCCAATATTTTTTAAAAATTTAATCAGTTTGTCTGACGATTGCAAAAGCGTAAAACCCAGGGTCACAAATTCACACCTATCAAACTAAATATGTTAGCTCTATCACTGATATTGAGCACTTTCAAATAAGTACTGCACATATATAATATATAAATAATATAATATATATAACAAATTATATATATATATACATATTTATATTTATATAGATACATTTCACATATATATGTATACTACCAGTGTAGCCCGGCATTGCTCGGGTGTAATGAAAGCTTTAAAACTAATCCATGGTCGTTGTGCTCAAACTCTTTGGACGTTGGCATGAAAAACTAAAAAGCAATAGTTATTTCCAGTTAAAGTGAAAGCATAGACTGAAAGAAAAATGAATGGATGTAAGTCAAATTTTGATTTCCTGGTATCGATATCAAATAAGTTGTTTTCATTGTAAACTGAATTATATATATATATATATATATTATCAATTTTCTGCACTATTGTAAAAATTGCAACCTTCAAACTTCTGAATATTGTTTCTTATGTCTTTTTCTATGAGTGTATCAAATTTGATTAAAATCAGACCACTCCTTCTATAACCTGATTTTTTTTCGATTATCAATTTTCAATATTTATTGGAGGTACCTCGACACAAAACTTAGCTAAGATCACTTGCAGATGCTTATAGTTCAACTGTGTAAATTTTCAAGAAAATCTGTTCAGCCGTTTCGGAGTCTATAGGTAACGGACACACACACACACACACAGACAAAGTTCCATTTATAAATAAGTTTAGATTTATTTACAAGAATAATTTTATATTTACAACATTCTAAAAAGTAATACAAATGTATTAAGATTAATGCAGTGCAATATTTATCATTTACCTACTTATAACAAAATAAATATTAAAACAACTTTTTATTCCTAAATTTATAAACATTTCCTAAATTATTATAATATATGAACATTTATAATATTATTTCCATTTTATAAACTTCAAATCAATTGGTAATGTTTTGCCAACCATTCCAATAAAAAATCTAAGTAAAAAGCGTTTATTATTTTTTTATCGATTCTTAAGATCCAAAGAAAATGTATAAATTAATTATTCTAAACATTGCTTTTTAAAACAATAAACATTTCAAACCAGTGAAGGTAGATAAAATAATAGCAGTGTCATGGGGAAAAACTGTTCTTTTGAAACTGCATTTATTTTTGCAGATACAAAGGTCCATGTTTGCCAATCAGTGTATATATGTGTATGCTTACATTTGTAAATGCAAATATCACATACATTCATGCATCCACCTTGTTCTCACTACTAAGTATAATTTTCACTCTAAATCATAATTTTTACAATTAAATATAATTATTCCAAATAACAAAAGAATGAAAACTTAAAAGAATTAAGAATTGATGACTCATCTTCCCAAATCAAATATATACATTTATTTATGAGCACTTTGATGTGGTGTAAAGGTTAGCAAACATGTCTTGCCAGATCAGTTATGACTGGATAGTGAGTTTGATCCTCACTGGGTGTCCCATATTTTTGGCCTTGCGTTATGCTTAGAAAATCAACGTATACAGGGTGTCCATAAAGTTCCAGTCATCATTTACCCATCACACCCAATGGTGCATAGGGCAGCAACATTTTGTTGCTGTTTCTGTAACAAACTGTTTTTTATGGGGCAGGGTTGTTAGCACTACACCCGACCCCCAAATATGGAGGACATGTGGTCCATTCTTGGTCCTTACCTTTACAGCAGCTAGTATTCCTAAACGGACAACCATTTAAGTACTGACCAGATTCGGTGTTGCTTAACTTTGGTGATCGGACGGGAACTGGTGTATTTTTTTTTTAATCATATCACCCCGAGCAAGGCGGTAACACCACTGATGTGCAGGGGGCTATGTAAGATTGAAAAGATTGGAAAAGAGAAAGCTGGAAACCACATCCTAAACAGAGAACAAGGGATGAGCCTCTACACCTGTTCAATAGACATGGGTGGAGTGTGAACCGGGTGATAGTTTAGTCTATCTACTCTAATTGAAAAGAAAAAAGAAAAAAAGAAAAGAGTGAAAAGATTGGAAAAGAGAAAGCCGGAAACCACATCCTAAACAGAGAACAAGGGATGAGCCTCTACACCTGTTCAATAGACATGGGTGGAGTGTGAACCGGGTGATAGTTTAGTCTATCTACTCTAATTGAAAAGAAAAAAGAAAAAAAGAAAAGAGTGAAAAGATTGGAAAAGAGAAAGACGGAAACCACATCCTAAACAGAGAACAAGGGATGAGCCTCTTCACCTGTTCAATAGACGTGGGTGGAGTGTGAACCGGGCGATAGTTTGGTCTATCTACTCCAATTGAAAAAAAAAATAAGAAAAAAGCGAAAAGTGAAATTTTGTTTGTTTGTTTTGAGATTTAACAACCTATCAATCCTTATAGGATCATTTAAGGTCACAACAAATGATTTTAGGTAAGGTTATATTATTTTTACAGACTTTTGGAAGATGTCTTGCTTTTTAAACTTTTCCATTGCTTTCAATTTGTGTTACTTTTTAAATTTTTTCCCTGGTGAGGATCAGATCTATTTTTGATCTTAACATTATAGAGGGATTGCCGGATAAATGTAAAGTCACTGCAGTCGAGTAGAACATGTTTTACTGTATAGGGTTCTTGATATGCAATGCATTCAGGAGGTTCTTCATTTTTTAGGAGATAAGAGTGGGTTATGTGTATATGTCCTGTTCGAATACGGGATATAATCATTTCTTCTTTGCGTGATTTACTGGGTTCTGATAGTTGTTTCTTTAGGATGGGTTTGATTTTAAATAATTTATTGTTTTGACAGTTGTTCCAGGTTTCTTGCCATTTCTTTAAAATATAGTTCTTGATTAGGGGTTTATAGTCAGTGTATGGGACCTTTATGTTACTTGTGTCACATTTTAGGGAGTTTTTTGCAGCCACATCGGTTTTATAATTTCCATGAAATCCAGAGTGACTGGGAATCCAATAAAAAATGATAATTTTATTTTGTGAAATCACATGTAATCTATATAAAAGTTTGATAAGCAAAGGATTGTTTAATTTTTGGTCCTTTATTGCTTCAAGCACTGCTAAAGAATCCGAGAATATAATAACTTTGTTTGAGGTAAGTTTAGGAATGAGATCCAGGGCTAAGTCAATGGCAATAACTTCTGCACTAAATATTGATGAATTGTCAGGTAATCTTTTTTGTAGAACGGTATTTTTACAGATAGTAGTCACTGTAACTCCCTGCACACTGCCTTGCTTGGGGTGAAATGATTGTTGGTTGGTTGGTTTTGTTTTATGGCATATCAACTTCAGCAGGTCATTTATTGCCAACTAAATTTTATTTATTTATTGTTGTTTTTATATAAGTTTTGTGTCTAGTAATACTTTTTCTTTTCGAGTATCAAGATTCATTGGGATTTGTTTTTTAAGGGCAGGGTCCCCAAGTCCTACCCTGTTATTTAACCCATAACTGGAGGGAAGGGACGGATTAATACCTTTCCCAAGGGTACCAGTGCTGAAGTGAATGCAGGGTATTCAACTGGAATTCGAACTCGGCTCACCGATTTCTCAGTCCGAGCCGATATCCACTGCACCACAACACACATCCATCGCTAAACGCTTACAGCACCTGGTATTCCCAAGCAGTCACCCATCAAGTACTGACTGGTGTGCAGAGAGTGACAGTGAGAGATAAAACAAGGTACAGGGATGTCGAAGAAAGGGTAAGAGATTGGATGGAAATCAAAGAGACAGAAGATGGCAATTGATGTTGGCTGTAAATTTTTGGAGATTGTAGCTATCAGGGAAGCAAGCAAGCAGAAGGAAGTTCAACAAATGGGAAGTGAGAAAAAACTATTAGTAGCACAAGTAAATACATGTAGTTAGGGAACCAGGGCGAAAAGCTTGTCAAAGCAGTTGCCATGAAAATACTTGTAGAAAAGACAGAGGGAAGCCACATTACGTTGGCAAGAAAGTGAATGAAAAACGTTACAAAAAATATATAAATTGATGTGAGGGAAAATTCCGGCTGTAATGAAGGAGACCCAGGACAGGTACAAGTATCATGTGCACCCACCACCCAAATCTATGATATGGAGGCCCCACATGTCAATTTTCATAAAATGGCATTCATGTAAAATACATAACTTATTGCAACCTAATTATGTACAACAAGCAGTATAGCCTGGTGTTGCTCGGGTGTAATGAAAGCTTTAAAACTAATCCATGGTCCTGGAGCTCAGACTCTTTGGACATTGGCACGAAAGACTAAAAAGCAGTAGTTGTTTCCAGTTAAAGAGAATTCGTAGACTGAAAGAAAATGAATGGATGTAAGTCAAATTTTGATTTCCTGGTATCAATATCAAATAAGTTTTTTCATCGTAAACTGAATTTTGAAGGCTAAATAAGTCCTCTGAGTAAATGGTATCATGGCTGAGACTAAGAACTACAATTATACCTACTTAGAGCCAAACCCGAAGCAAAACTAAAATAAAAGGGCTGAAAAAAATACAGACATACAGACAGATAAACAGACACACACACACAAACATCTTGCCTTTTATATATATATATATAATCGATTTTCTGCACTATTGTAAGAACTACAACCTTAAAACTTCTGAATATCGTTACTTATGTCTTTGTCTATGAGTGTATGAAATTTGATTAAAATCGGACCACTCCTTCTATAACCCAATTTTTTCGATTATTGATTATCGATTTTCGATATTTATCGGGGGTACCTTGACACAAACCCTAGCTAAGAACACTCACAGATGCTTATAGTACAACTGTGTAAATTTTCAAGAAAATCGGTTCAGCCATTTCAGTGTTTATAGGTAATGGACACACACACACAGACAGACAGACAAAGTTCCATTTATAAATAAGTTTAGATAATGGATCATATGCAATATAGGTGAACAATTCAACTAGAAAAATTGAAAATAAATACAATGTATCTAAATAAAAATTAAAAACATTTCATTATAGGTCATTCTATCTTAAATAAATCAACAATGTTGTGCAACAATTTTTAACATCAACTTGAGATTTTTCTTATTAAAAAAGCACGAGTTTGGGCTCCTAACTACCAGTTGGAAGCAGCAACCATCAAATATATAGAATCCATAGCTAAATCCGCTGATAAGAAAGTCGGTTCTCTGTGCAGGGCCAGGTAGTTTTTCCGCCTGAAACAATCCTGCATATATATAAATCTACCATCTGCCAATGCATTGAATACTGCTGCCATATCTGGTTGGGTGCTCTTGCTATCCACCTGGGTGTCCTTGACAAGATCCAACGGAGAATCTGTAATGTGATAGATCTCGACTTGGCAGCTCAGATACAGTCACTTTCTCACCGGCGCAATGTAGCTTCCCTGTGTCTTTTCTACAAATCGTTGTTGTCTTGCAACCTTGGCTGAGATAGAACTCACTACACCCCTCCAGTATTCCCTGTGCATTTGGAACCCTGGCGTAGTTTGCAGCAAAATTCATAATCTTGTCAAATAGCTGAATACTTGATGCTTCACCAGGGCTACCAAGGGTGTTTTTATTGTGACACCAATACTAGATGGGTTGCCTCCAGGCCCCATCCTGTTATTTAACCCATAACTGGAGGGAGGGAAGTGACGGATTAGTACCTTTCCCAAGGGTACCAGTGCTGAAGTGAATGCAGGGTACTCAACTGGAATTCGAACTCGGCTCACCGATTTCTCTTTCCAAGCCGATATCCACTGTACCACAATGCACATCCGTCATTGAGCGCTTACAGCACCTGGTATTCCCAAATAGTCACCCATCTAAGTACTGACCAGGCTCAACGTTGCTTAACTTCAGTGATCGAATGAGAACCGATGTATTCAACGTGATATGCCGTAAAAGTGCTTTCACGGCTTCTGCTCCGATGAACTTAGCTCACTGGTGCCCCCTATATATAAATTTAATCGAGCCACAAGATTAGCAACTAGGTCCCACCCTTTTACTGTGAAACCAATAAATTGTAAATGTAAATTCTACTCCATCAGTTTCTTTTCTCACACTTCCCGCCTGTGGAATTCCCTTCCATTTACTTGTTTTCCCGACAGCTACAATCTCAAAGAATTTAAATGTAAAGTCAATAACCATCTCCTATCTCACTAACCTGCATCCTCTCTCTCATGCTTCTTTCTCCGTCCATTCCACTCTCATCAGTATTTTCATCTTTCTCTTATCCACTTCTTGACACCCCCTATAACCTGTTACTCTTTCTCATAACTTTCCTCCTATGTAACCCCCTGCAAAACAGTGGCAGTAAAATGTATTGCTTGGGGTGATATGATTAAAAAAAAAAATTTGAATAATTTTGACATTTAACATTATGAAAAAAATAATGAATTTTATTCCAGTATTTTTTATGAGTTAACATGAGTAAAACAAATTCATGGATTTGGATGAAAAAAAAAAAAGAAAATCCCAGAATGATATCAAAATCCTCAAAAAATTGTTCATCCTTTAATAGTCAGTTGTACTTAGTTTTTGTAATTGTCAGACAAATTATGAAATATAAAAAATAACCCCAGAAAACATAATTGTTGATAATCAATACTTAATTATTAATTAAATGTTTTGTAGACCATAGAAAGGAAGAACGAAATAACTAAATTAGTCACAGTCTCTTTCACTTGTTAATTTATTGTGTACAAGTTGTGTAAATGTGGAGGTGCTGGTTAATGTATTGTTAAAACCATGGAATTATTTTAAGAAATATATATACGAGGATATGTGCCTCATGAAATGAAATGATTATTGACATGAGAAACTTAAATAAGCAAGCAGAGTGTTGCAGGTGGTATATTGAATCGCAAACAAATATTGAATGACAGAAGACAACAACAAGCAAAATGAAAACTTTAGTAAAATAGTACCTTGCCAATTTCATTTTTGTTAAAGAAAATACATCACCAAAAATATATGTACAGTGCACTAGGCAAAGAATATTTCTGCATGTTGATGTAAAGAGTGGAAAAAGAGTGTTGCTCTGAAAAGAGCAGTTTTGTAGTTGCTCAGGAGGGTTGTACTGAAAAGACAGTTTTGTAGTCATTGAAGAGTGTTGTCCTGAAAAGGGCAGATCTGTAGTTGCTGGAAAGCGATATCCTGAAAAGGACAGTTTTGTAGTTGTTGAAGAGCATTGTCCTGAAAAAGACATGTATTAGCTTGAAAGTGTTGTCCTGAAAAGGACAGTTTCATAGTTGCTGAGAAGCATTTTCCTGAAAAGGACAGTTTTGTGCTTGTATCGGATCTCTGGATCCTGATTGGTCATCAAATCGCAAAATTCAAAATACATCAGAGAAACGGTTTTCCACAGCTAAAGAAAAAATCATTCTGTGAGTCACCCCATGTGACTGGATTCAATATTTAAGGATGGTCTCTAACCAGTCACAGCAATCAGTCAGAGGAGGCGGTTTGCTGATGTTGCTGAGGTGCATTGTCCAGAAAAAGACAGTTTTGTAGTTGCTGGAAAGTGTTGTCCTGAAAGGTACAGTTTCATAATTGTTTAAGGGTGTTGTCCTGAAAAGAACAGTTTTATAGTCACTGACTCCCTTTGAGATTTGAAAAAGAAATCACTCGACTGGTGGTCGAGAGAGAGGGAAAATTTACTCGCCCCCAAATCATTTTACTTCACCAACTCCATTTTTTTAAACATGTAAACATAGTGTGAATCACTGACAAAAAAACAAAAAATGAAATTTTAATTAAAATTTTGAATGTGTTTGAAAGAATTTTAAAAATTTAAAAAAAAAATAATAACAAAATTTGATCTTTCCTCTTAATAATAGCATAAAGATTTTGATGATGAAACTTTGTTTTTATTAAGTTTAACGAGCCCTTTTAACATTATGATATGCTGTTTTTTTTTTGGCATTTGAGTGGAGGTACCTAAATTCGTAGTTTCTTTTTTCTGTTTGACTACAATCTCCATCTCATAGATGATAAAAAATAAGAAATCTGATTTTCTTAAAGATTTTCTATAAAAAAATTACTTGTATAATTTGTTTTCTGGTGCATGTTTGAAAGAAGTATGCATTTTCTTTTTTCTTTCTTTCAAATGTTCGTTTTTACTTTTCATAAGCAAGGAGGAAATATAGATGTTGAGTCAAGGATAATATTTTTCCGGATGAGTTTCTAAAAATCTGTAAGCGTCTTTAATCTGGGCGACAGAGATATTTTGGCTCCACTCTGGAAGCATTAATTAAACAAATGTTTACACTGACCGGGACGATAAAAGTGAGACAGGAGCTGGTCAGCCTAAATTCCAAAGAGTTCAATAATGTCATTGTAGGTCATTCTAAGTAACTTGTGAATCTTCAATGGCATACTTTTGGGTTGTAAAAAGAATCAAATTTCCTTTTTCTATATTTGAAAGGACACGTTTCATTGTGAGATTTTTAATCAACCATGCGTGAGTAAAGCAATAAACTTTAATTGCCCAATTAAGTTTTTAATTGACTGAGACAATCAGGTGAATGAAATCTCAAAGGCTGGTCACTGATATGTGTTCTCCTGAAAAGGACAGTTTAATAATTGTTGAAGAGTGTTCTTCTGAAAAGACATTTTTGTAGTTGCTAAAAAATGTTATCTTGAAAAAGACAGTTTTGTAGTCGCTGAAGGGTGTTATCCTGAAAAATACACTACCGGCCATAATTATTAGGCCACCCCAGTGTTTTAAAAAAATGCTGTATTTCATACTATTTTTTAGTATTTATTGCCAAGTGAATAATTGTAAATGAAAATAGAATGGTTCTTTTGTTAATATTGCACAATAACATGTGCACCAAATGAATTTATAAGCATTTAATAATTACCTATATTGCAGTTTCATCAATGAAAGAATGAAGAAAATTTAGGGTGATTTGGACGAGTTCATCCTTGTTTCTTTGCCTTGTAAAATTTTGCAAAGTAATAATAACAAAAGAACCATTCTATTTTCATTTGGCAATAAATACTAAAAATAGTATGAAATACAACATTTTTTTTAAACACTGGGGTGGCCTAATAATTATGGCCGGTAGTGTAACTTTTGTAGTCACTGAGGAGCATTGTCCTAAAAAGGACAGTTTTATAGTTGCTGGAAAGTATTGTCCCGAAAAAACAGTTTTGTTCTCCTAAAAAGGACAGTTTTGTAGTCATCAAAGATTTTTATCCTGAAAAGGACAGTTTTGGTCTTGCTGAGGAGAGTTGTCCTGGAAAAAAAACAGTTTGTAGTAGTTGAAAAGTGTTGTCCTTAAAAGGACAATTTATTGCATATTGTTGCTGAAAGCAAGTATAGCTGGAGCTGGAGTTGGAGGGAGCAGTGGCTGAGTTTGAACTGAAGTTGCAGATGATGATGGCTTGCTGGCTCATACTGGAGCCCTTTTGTTCTGGTGTTCAGTTTTTGTGCTCTCTTCATCTAGTCTCTTCTTCTTATTGGCTGGTCGAAGCAAAGGCTTCCTGGCTACCTTGTAAAATTTTGCAAAGTAATAATAACAAATGTCGTTAATTTACTTGGTTATATATATATATATATATAGTCATCTGCAGACTGATCTGTTTCACTGTATCACAGCTCATCAGTACAGTTAGACAGCCAATTGCTTTTTATCCAAAATTGAAACCCGACCGAATTGGCGTCAGTCGGCGATTCTACCACTGAGCTACGGGCGCTCGGTAGAAGAAGGTAGACTTTTTAGCATGTATATTATCATTATACATGCCCAATCGCTGAGAGTGTTCTAATTCATTGCTGAATGAACGAGGTGTATATGCTAAAGTAGCTACTGTTTTTCAAAGTCTACTATTCTTCCAGAGTTTTGGTCTTGCTGAGGAGAGTTGTCCTGGAAAAAAACAGTTTGTAGTAGTTGAAAAGTGTTGTCCTTAAAAGGACAATTTATTGCATATTGTTGCTGAAAGCAAGTATAGCTGGAGCTGGAGTTGGAGGGAGCAGTGGCTGAGTTTGAACTGAAGTTGCAGATGATGATGGCTTGCTGGCTCATACTGGAGCCCTTTTTTATTGCTTTGAGCTCTTTTACATAGTGTATCAGTTTCACAAACATTGCTGGTTAAGCTTTTCTTCCAGTTGTTTATAGAAGACAAGCAGTAAAGCCCGGTGTTGTCTGGGTGTAATGAAAGCTTTAAAACAAATCCATGGTCCTGGAGCTCAGACTCAGCCTAAAGAATATTTGTGTGAAGTTTGGTGAGAATCAGATAAAAATTGTGGATTTGTATAAAGGACATACAGACAGATAAACAGACACACGCACAAACCTCTTGCCTTTTATATATATATATATATATATATATATTATCGATTTTCTGCACTATTGTAAGAACTCCAACATTGAAACTTCTGAATATTGTTTCTTATGTCTTTGTCTATGAGTGCATCAAATTTGATTAAAATTGGACTACTCCTTCTATAAACCAATTTTTTCAATTATCGATTTTCGATATTTATCAATGGTACCTCAAAACCTAGCTAAGAACACTTGCAGACGCTTATAGTACAACTGTGTAAATTTTCAAGAAAATCGGTTCAGCCGTTTCGGAGTCTATAGGTAACGGATACACACACAGACACACACACACAGACAAAGTTCCATTTATAAATAAATTTAGATTAGATAGATAAGGAAGTATCAAAAGTATACGACAAAAGTTCATATTCACACTTAATTTGTTGTGTTCCTTTTCATACAAAATACCCTTGGGAAAGACATGGATTCATATCTTCTCATGCTAATTTTGGGTTAAATAGCAGTGTAGACTTGGCATTCTAGCCTTGGATGACAACTAGTCTAGGAAAAAGACTACTGTGAATTGAAATCATAGAGATGGTAACTAGAAACTGCTACATTACTTGTCAATTCACTGACAATAAAGAAACAAACACATACATTCACATGTATATATTCCAAAAATAAATAAAATTAAAAAAAAATACTAACTTCACATTTGGTTATGAGCAATATCCAAAAAGTTTACTGCATTTCAAATATTTAGGGAATTGTCTGTGTGGTCTTCATGCAACTTTGTAACTTTGCAACCAATTGAAGAGAACCTTACTGCACATGTGGGAATAAAACTGTGATAATATGTCTGCAGTTGCTGATTGAATCAAACAACCATCTTTTAAATTTTCACTAATTCATCGACTTTAATTTTGACTCAAGCATACTAAAAGTAAAGCTAAATGCTTTTTATAAAACTAGGAAGAACTTGTTGAAATATCTATTTTCTTTATTAATCCAATTGAATAAAGGTGTCAGTATTGCTGAGTCAAACAACCATCTTTTGAAATCTTCATTAATTCATTGGCATTAATTTTTTTTTACTCAAACATACTAAAAGTAAAACTAAATGTTTTTTTTTTATAAAACCAGGATGGACTTGAATACAGACCCTGATATTGCTTTGATACTAATGTATGAAGAAGTGCCCAGCTGTTAAACCTAAAAACATTTTTGGGTGTGTTGATGACCCTGAGAGGAATCTAATTTCTCCTTCAGCCTTTCTTTGTATCTCTGTTTCTTCTTTCTTTAATGGTTCTGAGTAAGTTGGGAAATTAGCATGGATATCAACACTTAGATCAAACTTGTGAAAAGTCAAAGAAGAGATCTTATATGACTCTATAATACACCTGCAGACCAATCTTAGTGTCCACTGATCTGGTTGTTGATCAAATTGTGAATAGAGCCTCTTGGCACTTACTGGAAAAGATTCATTCATTTTATTGAACATTAAAATACCTAAAGTGATGTTTTCAATGAAATGGTCTACATTGGTGTCACCGGGTGGAAACAGACAAAAGAGTGTGAAGTTAAGCTCCAGACTGAGGATTTGTGCTGATGCTATTGCAGGTGTGTTCTGTAGTGGGGTGCTTTCTCATCTTTAGAGTGAGACAAAGAAATCGCCCGGCCCCAAATGCTGATGGGTGGAATTAAGCCCTGAAGTGTGTCCTGTAACCTCTATATATTAGAAGTAGATATGCAAACTGGCAGATCAGTGGGTGAATCAGTAAGGAACTTGAGGAACCCACGAAGGACGAGAGACCGGCAGCATCCAGGGAAGAGATAGGAACATGATAAACGAAGTCGATCGAAAGATTAATTCATCCTTGTAAAAAGATAGCACAACAATAAAAAAAAAATTATACATATCTACAATTTTGTTTCTTTTGTTATTCTTACTTGTGCACCGGAGCAACTGGTTCATAAAAACTCTCTCATGGGGTTACTCAATTGGCAATAATATGCCATTATGTGAACATGTGTACTGTGTAACCATTGCTCTCCCAACAACTGAGCTATAAGATTCTTTCCATATCTCTTGATTTTTTTTATTTTATAAACAAAACCTTGCATCACCCAGTTTTATCAACCCAATGACAATCTAGATTTGTCTCCTTGTAACTTTTCTGAAAGATAAGATTTCCGTGGACAAGATTTAAATAATAGGGATTCCAAATAGGAGGGACTTTGATAATAGTGATCCCAAATAGGAGGGCCTTTTTAATCTGTGGAAGGGATGCTGAGTCAGTACGTTAGGTCCTTAAGAGATTATTTTTTAGGGAGACTAAGGTGACATTGTCCAAGGTAGTTTTTTTGTTTTTGTTTTTATTTGTAATATTAAAAGTTTGGACATGTTCTAAACAAACTGTGTATATGCTTAGGTCCTTAAAAGAGTATTTTTTAGAGAGACTAAGGTGACATTGTGCAAGGTAGTTTTTTTGTTTTTGTTTTTATTTCTAATATTAAAAGTTTAGATATGTTCCAAACAAACTGTGTATATGTATAGGTCCTGAAGAGAGTATTTTTAGGGAGACTAAGGTGAAATTGTCTAAGGTAGTTTTTTGGTTTTTGTTTTTATTTGTAATATTAAAAGTTTGGATATGTTCCAAACAAACTGTGTATATGGCTATACTTTGCTATGTTTTGCTTCAAATAACTGAAGCCTTATTTACAACTTGAGGTAGAATAGAAGGTTGTAGAAAAGCAGGAGGTTTCTGGAAAAACAGTTGTAAGAAAGAATCTAAGAACCACAGAGAGTTTTCATATAATTCTATAGATTTACATTCTGCATATTTCTCAATAGGAGTAGATAAGGTTGCCTATCACACGGTTCATACTTCTACCCAGTTTTTTGAACAGGTGTCTTGTTTCCTGTTTAGGATTTGGTTTACAGTTATTTCAGCTCAGTATTGTCATTGCAGGATTGGGTGATTATGTCTCGAAAGAGACATGACTGACTGGGTAGATTTTCCCACAGTAGGTTGCCATATTACTTTCTGCGGTATACTGGTTGCCAACCAAGGCTATAGAACCCAATCTGTTCTATTTAACCCCTAGCTGTCCTATTTAACTGAAATTTGAACTTGGCTCAATTTATTATTCCAAGCACCTATTATATTATTTTTAATATTCACCTTTTTATTAACGTTTTATATAATTTATACTTTTTATATGCTCCTCTCAAAGAAAAAAGCAATAAAGTTAGTTTATTGTATTATTATTTGCCATTTAATTTATTTTTTATATCATTTTACATTTCTTTTTCATTATAGAAGTGTTTATAAAGTTTTAAAACTTCAATAAAATCACATTATCTGTCTTTTTCTTTTCTCCAAATTTTAACATTTTTTCCAAGTTCAAAATAGGGGTTGTCCAGGTTGAGTGAGTGGAATGGAATGTACTTCCAACTAAGTCAAATTGTGTGCTCATGTGTGTAAAAAAGGCACAACATATCACTCATACACAATATAGACAAACGTTTACTTGTTTGCAGAGTGAAAGACAGAAAAATCAGCTCAAAAAAAAACTTTCTCATATTCATCGTAAAAATTCGTATTAATTTAAAACAATAACATTAAAAATGAAATACTGACATTCCTTAGTTAAACTTAAGCAAAAAACACCGTGTACTGTAGTGTAAAGTGACTAAAAGTGTAAAATAGAATTTCTTGTTCACTAATAAATAACATTCACAATATTTCCATGAAAAAGACAAAGATTTTACCAAAATCATTTTGGTGATGCTTTTTATTTATTAATTCGGGAAAACTACGCACTCTGAAACTTAGTGATCCAGAAAAAAACTATTTCAGTATTCTTGCATTTAAATAAATTAAAAGGTCACAATACTTTTTTTTGTTTTTTAAAGATTTTTTTTTTCCATAGAAGCAATTTTAACTATGAAATACAAAATACGAGAAAGTGAGACCATGATTTCATTAATATTGCTATTGATGGAAATTTACCATAGCATAGCAAAAACAAAAATTAATGGAATTGTTCTTTAATTGTTTTTTTTTCCTGGAAAAAAAAGTGTGCTTGCAGCTTGAGGAATTTTCCAATCTAATTGTTTCGAAATATAACTTTGTCCAGCAAAAATTAAGTTTTAAATTTTGATTTTTAATTAAAAAAAGACATTTTTATTTTGAACCCTAAATATAAATTACGTTTATTATCCTGCTATTAATAGTAAACACGTAAATATTTTTATATTTGGTTTGATTTGTAGTTACCACGTCAACTATTGAGTTAATCTATGCGAAAAGGCGGCTTTGAATAAATTTCTTTAACCTAAATAATGTTATATGGGTAACATGACAATAATCCGGAATTGGGAAATTTATTGATTTTATTAAATTTCTTTTTGTTTTAAAATGTTGAAAACATTCTAATTTTTAATAAATTTCTTCAAAATTATTTTTCTATGGTAAAATTATTATGAAAAAAAAAGTAAGCCCATAGTTCACTCCCTTTAATTATGCGGAAGTAGTTAAGTTCTCATTTGTCTTTTTGTAACGAAAGTTGGATCGAATAACTTTCGATTTCTTTATTCATACTAAAATCATTTGCTTTTAAAATACTTTTTGATTTTTATAACATTAATACAGACTTCTATTTTCAATTATTATTATTTTATTTCATATTTCCCAGTACATTCGTCTGTTTTTATTTTAACTTTCTACATAAAATGGCGGAAACGTCGGCAATAAGAGATGAATTTACTGTAGAACACAATTCTGTTAACATAATTCAAAACAATGAAGAAAAACTCTGTAGATTTTTCAAAGTGAAAATTATTTACTTAAGCAGGAGTAACGGTGAAGTAAAGAATAATTTTGAATGGTTAAGACTAGAAGGAGACGAGGAGAATCGCCAAAATGCTAAGGTAAGAACAAACAAACATTTAAATTTGTTAGTTGAAGAAAGCAAAATAATTTAATTTAAATATTTTTTTTTCGTTTATGTATGTGTCCTTCAGGCTTTAAATGAAAATGTTTCCCCTCTTATATAGTTGATAAATGTATAAATTTTGTCAGTTTCTCAAATGAATAAGGTAGTATTGTTTTGGGTTTTCTTGTTGACTTTTTTTAGCAATATGGCTGATAATAACTTCATTGTTTTTGTTTACAATTGGGCGATGGATCATTTTTAATTTTAAATTAATCGTCTCTCTCTCTCTCTCTTTGTGTAAGAATTTCGTCGAAGAATCATACTTTTCAACATATTTAAAATATTTCCTTTACTCTAAACGGTATTTTTCTTGTTTTTATATGAATTGGAACTTTTTTTTTTCAAAATAAAAGGAAACATTTGTTTTTCGTCAACAAAAATGTAAACAAAAAATGCACTTCTAAAACAGTAGAAATTAGAACAAAATTTAACTTTGCTTCATCTTTGAGAGATTTTATTTTTTTTACATTATCGATTTAAAAACATTTTTATTTTTAGTAAATTTAATTTAAAAAAATTTCTTTGATCAAATTTTTCTAAATACGCAAAGAAAATTAATATAAAAATCAAAGAAAATATCCAATATTTTTTTCAGTTTTTAAATTTATAAATGTTTTTTTAGACACGTGGTTTCAGGTTAACATTTTTTATGGGTCTCTTTCTCTTTAGTCTTTTTTTCACTTGAACATTTCACTAAATCTGATTAATTAAAATATTAAGATCGAGAATAATGTCAATATCAGTGAATACAGTTCGATCAATCAATAACAATTTTTTAATTGTTACAATTTCTACTATTTCTCCATTATTTTTTAAATAGACTTTTGTAGTTTTAAAACGCGATGCCAAAAAAAATCTGTCTTAACGACTCTTAGTCTTATTTTCTAGTAGAAAATTTCTACTAATCATTTTTTCTTAGTTTTATTTTTATTTTGTAGCAAACTTTTGTTTATATTTTATTATTTTAAAATTGCATAAAAGTAAGTAAAACCATCTTTTTACTTACTGATTTAAAATTTTAATCTTTAGTAAAGTTTCGCTATTCATGGCTGGATCAGAATTTAAGTCTTTGAAATCTTTGTTTTAGTTACTAAAATTTAGTATTATTTTGAAATGTTGATGACAATATTTGCCTCGGTTAAACAGTTTTGAAAGCTCAGCATCATAAGATCTTTTTAATCTTTCTCATATATATGCCAGCTGTGCAATAAAATAATTTTATTTTAAAATTTAAAAGTACGTCATTTGGAATGAACTTGGTTATGACATGCTCTATATTTGGAAAAAAAAACGTGGGTACATTTCACTTTTTTTGCTAAAAAACAGCATAGCATGGATGTAAAAAAAATCCCAAACTTAATAAAAACAAAGTTTTATCGTAAAAAAATGTTTGTTATTATTATTACAATGGTTTTAAAAAGCATATCACTAAACAAAAATTTCATGTTTCATAACTTATTGTTCTTCTTCAGTTGCTATTTTAAAAACATGGTAAAATGATTTCATTTTAGAAAATATAAGATGAATTAATGGTTGTTCAGAAAGTTAAGGAGGAGTGGTTGGATAAAATTAAAAACAATATGATGGGTGTGTCTGTCTGTCTGTCTGTCTGTCTGTCTGTAATCGATTCAAAAGTGAAAATTAAGTGGTACGTCATTTTTGGACAATGGGACATTATTCCTGAAACATTATTTTTCTTATCAATGCACTGATTAGGATTCATTATATTTTTTTTTGTTTTTTGCAAAGTTGCTTTGCTTGTTCTTTCCTACTTCTCAGCTGATATAGCCCACGTCCAGGAAATAACTTTTTAATGTTATACTACTGGGATAGTTTATCATACTGAACATCTTTTTTTTTTGTTTCTGCTTGTCATAATTGTAAATGTATCCTCAATAAGGCCAAGTTATTCTTTGTTGAGAGAATGAGACTAGTTTCTCAGAATTTCGGTTTTCAATTACTCAACTGTCGGCTAACAGCAAGCGTAAATACTCTCTCAATCCTTCCTCTCTTTAATCAGTTTGAAGTGCTTTCATTTACAGAATGCTTTGCTCATAAATTCTCTTCAACTTCACTCTTGACTCGTCAGGAACATATTTGCCTGATTTTCTACTTAGAACCGAATTTCTGTTTACACTGTATAATATGCATATAACTCTATCTATATAGTTTCTGCTATTGTCTCCCAACTTGACTCCTACAACACAAGCAGACTAGATGGTATCCCTGCAATTGTTCTAATTGCACCTGAACAGGCTCTATAATAAATGCTTTGTTGCTGCTTGCCTTTCAGCTTGTTTTAAATCCTCTTCTGTAGTTCTTGTTTTTATTAACTCTGAATATTTTGATCCCTTGAATTATTACCATATCCTTTGTCCTTCTAACTCTTTTTTGGTAAATGAAATAATAGACACTCTAATCAACTCCAAATTGGTTAAATATCTCTTCACATGGCCTTCTTTCAGACAAACAATACAACTTTTGCTTCTCTTTGTCAACTGCTGATGTGTTATTACTGAAAGAGTTTAAGCTCTGTATTAGCAAAGTGAAGTATAGACTGTGGTTTTAGATATCTCAAAGAAATTTGTGAGAGTTTTACATGCTGGTCGTCTTCACAAGCTCAAGAGCTATAGTGTTTCCAGACAATTTTTTTGATTTGATCCAGTCTTAAGAAATTGTGTAATCAAAGTTGTTGAATGGCCACACTTTTAAATTCTTTCCAAGTAATGCAGGTGTTAACTAAAACTCTATTCTTGGACCTACTTTGTTTCTTATCTTCATCAACAACATTATCAGTTTTCATGTGTGTGTGTGTGTGTGTGTATATATATATATATATATATATATATATATATTTACTCTCTAATATAATAATAAAGACTGTTGTATATTTGTCTGTGTGTAATATATTTCCCTTCTGTCATGCTCAGGGGTTTGAATTTTTTTTTCCTTTTATGTCTTAATGTAAGATACTCAATAGTAGGTACATCAATATATATATATTGCTGTCATTTTAGATGGCATATTGATGTAAATATTTTGATGCCATGGGTTCACTCTCATTGAATAAATTAGGAAAGTTGGTTCATTGTGATAATTATCTGGTTCACCAGATAATTTTTCTCGTCAGAATCCATCTTGCACATTTATAGATCTACCATTTGTCTGTGCATTGAATATTACTGCCACATCTGGTCTGGTGCTCCTGCTTGTATATCTCAAGATGCTTGACAAAATCCAAAGAATGGTCTTTAATATTATAGATCCTGACCTGGCATCTTAACTTCAGTTGCTTTTCCACTGCCATAATAAGGCATCTCTGTGTCTTCTTTCTAAATATTTTCAGGGTAATTTTTCTAATGAGCTTCCCTCTCTGATTCCTTGACTTCATGAATTTAAGCATAATACGAGATTGGCAACTAAGTTTCATAGTTTTGTCTTTGAAATAGCTAGATGCAACTGTGTTTTATTTTAATAGTTTGTCTTGCATTTCTCACCTGTGAAACTCTCTTCTGGCTTCTTGCTTCTCTGTCAACTTTGATCCTCAGAAATTTAAATGCAGCATCAGTTGCCATTTTTTCATGTTTTATTGTCCTTTCCCCTCACTAATGTTTTCTCATTTTCTTTCACTCTCTCTTACGCCTTAGTAGCATTATTCCCTTGCTTGGAGGGGGCAATGATCATAAAAAAATTTCTATAGCAAAGGCTGACGTGAACTGCAATTTTTATGTAAGTATTGTTAGCAACATTATTTGGGGTTAGCAGTTAACAAAATAGAATATTAAATATTCTATGAAAAATAAAATAAATTTAAGAAAAGATTATATAAAAAGCACGGGAACTTGATACCTAGTTGATATGTCACCAAGCAGAAAACACAAAAATGCAAAAGATAATGTTCATTTAAATTTTTTTTACAAAATTTTTATCTCACAGAATTACCTTTGGTTACTTTGATAAATTACCACTACCACCTCGAGTTCAAATTCCAGTTGAATTCATTGCATTCACTTACGTGCTAATACTCTTGGGAAAGGTATTAATCCATCTCTTCTCCCTTCAGCTATGGATTAAATAGCAGGACATGTTGGGTTCTCTAGTCTTGGTTGGCAATCAGTCTACTGCAGAAAGTAATAGCAACCTACTGTGGGAAAATTTTCTGCCCAGTCAGTCATGTCTCTTTCGAGACATGATCACCCAAGCGTGTATCACGTATGGCACTTAACTGACTGACCTGTGTGTGTGTACACACACACAGGTCAGTCAGTTAAGTGTATTATGGTGTATTTGAAGCAGAAATTATATTGTTTTTTTTTCTTTAGTAACATCAACAATTGTCATACATTTATGAGAGAGACATTTGTAAACACAAGTTAGTTTTCAGATTAAAAATCTTGCAAAAATAAAAGATACTTTTCTGTAACTTTATTTGAGAAATATTAGTTGATGTAAAGTATAATTATTCTGATTTAAAACAAATATTATTTACTTTAAGTTTAATCTATCACAGAAATGCATTTTTTTAACTTGATAGTAGCTTTGTTTTTAACCTGGCAGTAGCTGATTTAACAGTCTGATGACATATTTAATGTTGTTCTAGTGCGTAAAACAATTTAAGAAAGTGACATGACAGGATTTGTTATTTATATTTATTTATATGACATGGGAAAATATTTTCTGTAATTTAATGTTTTATTAACCTTTAGAAATGTTGACTTTAAATTTGCTATAGTCATTGCTCATATTTTCTGATAATGTCATGTATAGTCATCCATACTTAGAAAAATGGGGAATGTTTATACAGGAAAAAAAAAATTTAAAGTTCTTTTCACTTGATAACACTATCATCAAAAAGCTTGAAATTAAAACAGAATTGTAAAAGATTTAAAACTTAAATTTTTCTAATTAATAAAAAAAAAAAAAGAAAAATTCTTGTAAAAAATTTACTATTCATTGAATATTTCTTTCTTAAGACAGTTGTTACCTTAATTTATCATATAAAAGCAATTAAAAGTTTTTCTAATTAAATAATGTCAATTTTATTGCATTTTTTATTTTACGATTCAGAGCAGATTTTCAGTAAAATGTGTTTTTTGTGTGACAAAAACAAATTGATGATTTAAATTCTCTAAGGAGTCCTGTTTTTAACTAATATAATTATGAAGTTCCTAAAAATTTAATTTCTTAAAATTTTATAAAATTCAGTGGGGCTAAAAGATGTAAAAAAAAAAAAATATATTTTTATTAAGAATTTAAAAAAAAAAAAATCCTGAATAAATCCTGAAAATTTAATTAAAATCTGGCAATTATTTCATTTTTATTTTTTTTAAAGAATTTTCGAAGCTGCAAAAAAATTTCTGAGTAATCTTTGGCCCATGACTAACAAGAAAAACAAGTTTTTTACCAAAATTTAATAAAATAATAAAAAACACTTTGGTCTTTTGATGATAAAACATTGTTTTTGTCAAGTTTGGGGCTTTTTACCTCCTGCTATGCTGTGTTTTAGTGAAAAAGAGGAGGTATCTAGAAGTTAATAGACACATTTTTGTGTGTGTTCTTAATATGTTCTGTTTCATTTGGAAAGGACAGCACTTTATTTTTTTTATAGAATAGATTCCTAAATTTGGTAGCAACTAAAAGGTTAATCTTTACAGCTGTATTGATTTTTTTTTATTTTAAATACGTGAAACAAGATATTTTTTTATTTATTCTTCACATGTTTTTCTTCCTAAAATACCAATGTTCTTTACAAATTGGAAATATTTTTAAATAGTGTGTAAATTTCATTATGGCTTCTGTCAGGAAAGTTGAAAATTAATATTAGCTCAATTCCCAGGGGCCCATCCTTCTGCTTCAAGAGAAGGCTAGGGTCATTACCCAGTGCCTGAGGTGTCCCAAAAAAGGAAGTGCCATGGGTGGGGACCTTGAGCAGTTTTCCACAATATTGCTGGTAAACCAACTTTAAATTGATTTTGTGTCACATTTGGTTGCAACATTGACGCACTGAAAATTACCCAAAACGTAGTCAGAATTAAAAATGGAATGCAAACAAGATACAGACGCCATTGATGTCATTTTAAAAAGGTTAGGATTTTATTGAAAAAAATCAGAGAATTTATTAGGAAAAATGTATTAAAATCTTATAAAAACTAAATTTAATTTCTAATGGTTTATACTAACTAAATCTTATGTCCCTCCTGCTCCAAGTTGACAATTTGTAAGTGTTCTTTCCAGACTTGGGAGAAGAATTGAGGCGTCTGGAATTAGAAGGTACTTTCTGCCGCAAAATGAGAATCAAGAAAATTGTGTTTAAAGTTTGTTGACTTGAAATGCCATGACTTCTGATTTATTTGAAATAAACTGCTAATCTTTTTTTTAAAAGGGAGCTAAAAGCATCTATTTTAACATATTAACACTTACACTTAACTGATTTTCACATACATGGCAGATATATATATATATATATATATATTCTTGTGCTGAAGGTCTGAATTCTTTTGCAGATGTATAAAATATTACATCTTAAATGAAGCTTTAAAATATACTTTGAAAATAACTTCTTTACAGTTTTACTATTGCAACATTCAAATATAAATAATGAATTATTAAATTATTTAGTTGTTTAGATAGCAATAATTTCTTTCTTTCTGAATGGAGTAAAAAAAGTCTTTTTGATATTTGGGATGGTGTATAACACTAAATGGTGCTTATGTTTAAAATATGTAATTTATTTTGGTACATGCTTCAGTCTATTTGGTCTGAAACTAACTTTATACACTGAGAAACTTTATTTATTAATCAATTTACCCTTGCATTGATCAAAAATCTGCTGAGGCTGACAAAACAAACCTTGCTGCTGAGCTTGAACACGATCTCCGATCTGTGGTGGATTGGGGTAAGAAATGGCTTGTGAATTTTAATGCTTCCAAAATGAAGCTGCTATCTATTAACCATCACAGACAATCGCTCCTACCCCCCATTAGCATGGATCAGGCTAGTCTCCCTGAAAGCAAAACACTGCGCCTCCTTGGCTTAACCCTGACAACAGACCTCAAGTGGAATGAATATGTAGAATCCATAACTAAATCCGCTGCTAAGAAAGTCGGTTTTCTGTGTAGGGCCAGGAATTTTTTTCCACCTGAAACAATCCTGCACATATATAAATCTACCATTCGCCCATGCATTGAATACTGCTGCCATATCTGGTTGGTGCTCCTGCTATCCACCTGGGTGTCCTTGTCAAGATTCAACAGAGAATCTGTAATGTGATAGATCTCGACTTGGCAGCTCAGATACAGTCACTTTCTCACCAGTGCAATGTAGCTTCCCTGTGTCACTTTTACAATTACTTTCATGGCTTCTGCTCCGATAAACTTAGCTCACTGGTGCCCCCTATATATAAATTTACTCGATCCACAAGATTAGCAACTAGGTCCCACTCTTTTACTGTGAAACCAATAAGTTGTAAACACAAAATCCAATCCATCAGCTTCTTTTCTCGCACTTCTCACCTTTGGAATTCTCTTCCATTTACTTGTTTTCCTGACAGCTATAATCTCCAAGAATTTAAATGTAAAGTCAATCGTCATCTCCTATCTCACTAACCTGCATCCTCTCTCTCATGCTCCCTTCTCCATCCACTCCACTCTCATCAGTATTCTCATCCGTCTCTTACCCACTTCCTGACACCTTCTATAACCTGTCTCTCTTTCTCATAACTTTCCTCCTATGTAACCTCCTGCAAAACAGTGGCAGTAAAATGCCTTGCTTGGGGCGATATGATTAAAAAAAAACAAAAAAAACTACATATATTAAGTTATAAATAATTTCTGTTGGTCATCAATTTTATTCTTCAAAATATTGTAATTGGTTCCCCAAAAGTGATGAATCAATATTGTAGTTTTTAATTGGCTGTAAATTTTCTTCATTTTATGTTATGTTCTTTGCGGATGTAGGTAATTGCGGCTCTCTACAACTTCCTTGTCTTACTATAAGTAACATTTTTTAATCTTTTATCATCCCTCTTTGTTGAGGCATCCCTCTCACTCAAATAGGTACTCAAAGTTACTCCAAGCTTTTAACTTTGAATGCATCTTGTGTGTGTTAAATTCTTTCAGCTCTCTTTCCTCATTATATGTCCCAGAAATTTCAACTGATTGTCAGCAGCAGTTTCTTTGTGGCTCTTATTTTCCTTAAAACTTTTTTATTCACGCAATCTGTCCATTGCATTCTCAGCATATCTTTGTCAATTTGCTTCTCTTCCTTATCTGTGTGGATTCACTGCTATATAGGAGATATTACATAGCAGTTCAGCACCATTTTCCTTGTTTCTGAGGTCATTTTTTTGTTTTAATTCTTTACTTATTTTCTGAAAAGCATCTTTTGCTATTCCTATCACCTTTAGATATCTGTCACATGTAACTACACTGTCGAGATAGCAGGTTTTCACATCTGCTTCATTTTGATGTTCCAATACATGGCCAATACCTTGGCCTGTTCTTTTACTGATGATCATACATTATCTTGCAGTTATTCCTTTATTCTTGCTTTCCTTTCTTCTTGCAGATTTGTTTGTGAATTTGGTATCAACACTGTCATCAGCATATCTTATGTTAAGATTGCCAGGAGGATTTATTTTATTTATAATTTCATTTTAAGAGTAACATGTTACAATTGTAAAAATAAGATAAAGAACAAATTGGAAATGTTTATCAACCTAATCACTTTTATTAAAAATTCTTCAAAGAAAGAAATGTGTAGAAAAATAAGAAAGAAATGCTGGTATTTTTTTACTTTTGTGTTGTTTCATTTTCATTGGTTAACCATGTTTCACATGCATTCAACTTGTTGAACCAACGTTGTATAATTTGTGGTGTTTCAAATTCAAAGAAAAACAATTAATCTGTTCAGAGTTTGAAGAAATTAATGAAATTAAATGAAAAACTGTAAATATTGCTTTTTTTATGTTAGTGTATAATAATTTGAGTTTGTCTGTGTATTATCTACAAACATAATGTCTAAAAGACACATACACACAATGATACATCATCTGAATCCCATATACACAATTCAGAATTATTATACACTTACATACTTTAAAATTTTTTATTTAGGTAGTTTTGTTGGTTGGTTGGTTCATTTAACCAGCATTAAGTCATTTAATGCTGAAAATCATTTTGATTTGTTTTATTTAGTTTATTTGTTTTATTTTTTGTTTTTTTTTGTTTTGCAAGATTCATTGGGATTTGTTTTTAAGGGCAGGGTCCCAAAGTTCTACCCTTGTTATTTAACCCATGACTGGAGGGAAGGAATGGATTAATATCTTTCCCAAGGGTACCAGTGCTTAAGTGAATGCAGGGTATTCAACTGAAATTCAAACTCGGCTCACCAATTTCTCTTTCCGAGTTGATGTCCACTGCACCACAATGCACATCCGTCCATAAATACTTAGAGCACCTGGTATTCCCAAGTGGTCACCTTTTATTTTGGTTTGGAATCCATTAATTTCTTCAATCTCTGAATGGACGCATTGCTTTTCCTTCAATTTGGAACATCACAAATTATACTAACATTGGTTCAAGAAGTTAAATGCATGTGAAACATGATCAAGGAACATAAAAGTAAAAATACCAGAATTTCTTTCTTATTTTTCTCCATATTTCATTCTCTGTAATATATTACTGTGAATGGTAGAAGTAATTGACAGGTACATCCAGCCATAGGTAAGGTCAACAAAGGACAAGAGTGGTTGACAGATATATCTGGCTGTAGATGATGTCAACAAAGTGCAGTGAAAAAAGTGACAACCAGCTTGAAAAGCAATGTGATTAACAGATACATCTGGCCGTAGATAAGTCAACAAAGCAACAATCTGAAAAAGCAAAAATGTATGAGTTTTAGGACTATATAAAGTCTAGAATTTTGGGCTGAAGAGACAGAGACTGGCTAACATCTCCCGACGGCCCTTTCATGTGTGCATGACTTTTTCCGGCCGCCTTCCTGCTCTACACAAGTGTCACTGAGGAGGAATAAGAATATAAGTTTATATTTTTATCTATAACTGTTCCACGTTGTTTGTCCATATCTAGTGGGAGTATATTACATCTGAAGTTTTATTGAAAGTGAAACATTAGATTGATAAACATTTCCTATTTGTTCTTTATCTTATCATTGCCAGATTCTGATTCATATTTGATTATAACTTGTCTGAACATGGAAACTAGTTCTAAAATTATAAAGAAATTATTAAAAGATATATTAAATTTGCCTACTGATTGTGCTTTTGGAATAAATTTAACTTTTTTCTTGTTCATTTTTAGGATTTTTATTATGATTGATTTTGATCACCTGAATTGATGTACCAGCTGTCAAAAAAGATTAAGTGTCAAACTTATACTTTTAGAGTGTACAAACTTGAATAGAGTGCGAAAGAAGTATTACCAAACAAGTAGTTTAAACAAACTATTTATGGAAACAAGACTTTATCAGGATACTCAAATTCTTAAAAGAAATCAGAATGTACTAAAAAATATGACTGGTTGAATACTATCACACACACACATAGATATATATATTTCTACCAACTTGCTATATATTCCAAAACTTGGTTCTACCAAATGTGTGTTTGCAAATCTTGTATATATAATACATATATATATAATGTATGTAGGCTGGATTTGGCATCAGATAACCCGTGATGGTTGGTATGCCATAAAATTTAAACAGCCAAATTAAATATATACATTTTTATAAAATTATTTTATTAATTTAAAATGTGTTAAATATATAAGTTTGTTAAATGTATGAATTTGTTTAAATATATGTCTATTATATGTTAATTTGTTAAATATACAAACTTCTTGAAATTCTTAACTTTTTGTTTGATTTTTAATTTTTAATAATTCGATTTGGCGTTAAATGACCCAAGATGGGGTGATACGCCGTAAAACAAAACAAACAAAATCACCTGAATTGAATTTTTTTTTCTTGACAATACAATCTACTTTTCTTATTGCATAGTTTATCCTCAATTCATTCAGTCAAATGACTGTTTTTGTATATTTAAATTTGTTTATTTTATTTTATTTTAAATTTTCAGGAATATATAATAGCTCTTACAAAGCCTTCAGAAAGTAAAGAACTTCCTTTTCCTGTGGAAATGTATGATTTTGGTGACCAAGGGTATTTAGAATGTATTGAGAAACAAACAAGAGCTCACATTGAGCAGACTGGTTCAGGTTCGGTTAGAATTCACGGCAATTCATTGTCTGTAACACTTGCACTCTCTATCCTTGAAGACAAAATTAACAATTTCATAAACCGTAAAAAGACACTTGGGGATATAATGAAGCATCATGATGTTCCAAATTTTCCATTAGAAAACGGATTTCAATGTGTAAATGATAGTCCACAGAAACGTTTGTCGGATTTTAATGATTACAACAGCAAAACTACAGATTCGCCTTCCTGTGTGAAACATTCTATTCTGGAGAATTTTTCTCACAATAATTCAAATTCATCACAAGATTCTATGAATAATTTGCTTTCTATTCCAAAATCACAATTGCAAAATGAAAAAAATGATAAGATATTGCAAAATCCATCTTCGACCAATTTGAGGTATTCAGAAATGAGTGCTTTTGAAAATGCAATTGTTGACACTGATAAGGAACATTCTGCTAGGTTGGTTGTGCATCAGCCAAGCAGTGAAACATCTTCCGAAGGATGTGCACTTTCGTCAGAACGGTTGACTTTTTTCACTAATCTTGCAAAACAAATTGGCCATATTCCATCCGATATACAGGAAGCTTTAAAAATGGCATCGGATGATATGAAACCTTCACATTTTATTCGGTTATTAAACAACATCAAAGAAGAGAGAGAAATAGTTGAAAAAGAAGAAAGAGAAAATGATAACCAAAATGTTTCTGATTGCTCTCAAAATACAGACTCTAAATTGCCGATAAAGTACATAGAATTGCTTCTGAATGACTTTAAAGAAGAAGCAGGAATTTCTTCCATTGAAGAACTGAAAAGGAGGAACCAGGCAAGACAGCAATGTTTGCAACAGCATACGCAGAATTCTCAGAAGAGTTCCCCAAAAGATTTTCTTCCTCAGACAGGCTGGGATTCTACGAAAAAGAAAAAAACCAAAAAAAAACCTGTGAGAATGCCTGATACTGTACAATTAGTAACTGGTAATTATGCAGAAAACATGTCACAGATTAACAGTGAAAAAACTCCTAATCTTGGTTTGTGCCATGAGAATGGCAAATCTATTAATGATAAAATTACTTCAAGTCATTTGTATAAATCTGCTGTCATGTGTTCTTCGGATGCAGAAGAAAGTTCAACTGTATCTTTTCGGTCGCCTCTTGGTAAGGCTGCAAGTACTTCTTTTATCTACTCAGATAAACGTCATACAGAAAGTGATCTTCGGACTTGTACATTAAACAAGACAGATGAACATCACGCGTATTATTCATCTGCAAATTGTGGACCTTTTGAAAAAATGGAATCTAATCATTTTCTAGCGCAAATGGATTTAGAGAAAAATGACACACCTGACAACGATGACCTCAGATACATTGTGATTGATGGGAGCAATATTGCTATGGCGTAAGTATCTTCCTCCTCCTCCTCGTCTTTCTAACTATTTATATTCTAACATTCTTTATAATTAGTGGAACCTGTGGAATTTCCAGGGAAGGATAATTATGATTTCCTGGAAAAATTTTACTTCATCAGACTACAAATGATAGTAACGTCTTCAAACATAAAGGTATTGGATAATAAAATAGTGTTAACACAGTGTTATTTTATTAAAATATCTATAAAAGTAATGTCCATAGAAGCTACTTTACTGTAATCTTATATTAAGTGGCGTATGCACAGACCATAACCAAAATACTACTATTTTGTGAGAGATTTTGAAAGAGAAAATGTGTTTTTTTTTTTCTGAAAAATCATGGCTCCTGTGTCCATTGTAAACAGAAAAGACCAACTGAGTAATGACCAAGGGTGTAGAGGCCAGAAATTTCGTTATTAGGTCGCGGGATATGACAACAAACCTACCTATTTTTACTATATTGTCCAGTACACGCACACACACACACACACACGCAATTACTCTACAATCACCAGCTTAAGCTGCTACTGATACGATAATGCTTTACTCTCTCCTCCTACTCTCTCACTCTTTGCTACCCTTCCATTTGGCAAAGGTGAGAGAAAGGCTGAGGAGAGATAGAGGGAAGGAAAAGCTTGTGTAGAGAGTAAGTGGCGTAATGGACAGACGAACTAAGTAATTAAGTAACTAAGGAAGGAACAAGCAGAATTATAATATAGATGATTTACAGCTGTCAAGATTTTGAAAAAGCAAATTTATTTTGCGAGAACAATCTGAGAGCAGCTGGGTGTGGGGAGGCATTCAGAAACTGAAATAGAGGAGAAAAGGAAGTAAGAAACATAAAGAATGATAATGAAAAATTAAATAATAAAAATAAGTTATGTTCTCATGAAATAGAAAGTGTTTGTCGAAGATGGAGTGTTACAAAATTAACCAGATAAAACAACAACAAAAAAAACCCGCAGATGAAAGACTTTTTACTTTTTGTGAAAAACTAAATTCTTTATTGCTAAATTTTAGTGTAATGTCTAATGGTTGGAATAAAAAATCAGATCATCAGGGTCATTGCATTGATTTATCTGCAAATACTCTTGGGAAAGGTTTGAATCTATTTCCTGTCCAACTATGGGTCTATATAGACTTGAATCTGGAAGAATCAATGTTATTTCCAAAAATATTGCAATACTCACAATAGAATGAATTTTTCTTAGAAACTAAAATGTTTTTGCTTTAAATAACCCACGAATGATAAACCATAAAACAAATGAAATCCTCCCAGTTTTGGAAAAATTCAATGAAAGCAATAAACACACTATAGTTTCCTTACAGATGACCTTAATTCTGAAATTACCAAGCTTTTACTTATTTTAAATCATCTTCGCTAAAGTTTTAAATAAAATCAGTTTTTGATCTGATGGCAAACCTTCAAGTGGTCATTTATTTGGAACTCAAGAGTAAACCTTTTCTTGTCTATGTGGGCAACTGAAAAGTTCAGTTTAAAATATTAAAGCAGAGCTTAATTTGAGGGGAAAGAACTATTCAGAAGTTAAGGGGTTCAAATCTAGTCTAAGTTTTTGTCTATACTTCTGAGATGAGGTAGTATTTGCATTATTTACAGTTTGGACTGTTGTCCTCATCTTTATTGTCATGTTTATGATATTTTGGCTGTTGTATGCTCCAGCCTTCTTCAGGTGGTAGGAATTTCAGACCGTACCCTTTATTTCGATCACTGGGCTATATCATTCTCGTTCCATGTGTGATGCCACTCCTGGTAGTTATGAGTTATCTCCCTTTAGCTCTCTAAGTTATTTGTTCACCAATGCTGTAGCTTGGTATTGAACACTTAAGTCTTTGGGTTAAGTTACTGGAACTAACCAATACCCATATCTACTGGGACATGTGTCCTTGCACCTTCTTCCTAGCACCTGAAGAAGGCCAAAGTGTACAATGGCTGAAACGTTAATAAAGATGAGAACAACAGTTCGTACAATGTAAATAATGTCTTTAGATTTTGTTTTTATAAATTATATTAATTTTTTTTTTTGTTGATTTTCTTGGTTGTTTTACATTTTTCCAATTGTTGCATTGCTTTTTTTTGTTTGTTTTTCTTTTTTTTTTTTATGGACCAAATAAATCTTAGAATGAGTTTGGGCATATTATCTTAAAGGGTTGTTCCAAGTACACAAGCTGCATGGTTCATTCCTATTAACATAGGCGTTTTAGATATGAGTCAGTCAGTTAAGTGCCATACGTGAAACACGCTTAGGCGATCATGTCTCGAAAGAGACATGACTGACTGGGCAGAAGATTATCCTGTAGTAGTTGCCATTACTTTCTGCGGTAGACTGGTTACCAGCTAAGGCTGTAGTACCCAATCTGTCTTGTTATTTAACCCATAACTGGAAGGAAGAGACGGATTAATACCTTTCCCAAGGGTATTTGCATGTAAGTGAATGCAGCGAATTCAACTGGAATTTGAACTCGGCTCCTCGATTTCTTGTTCCGAACTGATATCCACTGCACCACAACGCACATCCTTAGATATGAGAATAGAACTAATTAAAAGGATGGGTATGATTTCACTAAAATAGCCCCTAAATATTTGAGTACAGGTGTATAAGCATAGCAAATTTCCACACAGGGTGATAGAATTTCTTTGAAACTAAAGAAAAAAATTTTTTTAAATATTACAGACGCTGGACAAATTAAAAAAAAATTTGTCCAGCGTCTGTAATATTTAAAAAATTTTTTTCTTTAGTTTCTTTCTTTTTCCCTCCCTTCCTTCTTTTATCTCTCTTACCACCTTTTTTCCGTGTTGCTTAAACTGACGTCGATTTAACACGGCTGTCTGTTAATTTTTAGTTACATTCTCCCTTTTTTTTTGCGAACCCAGACGATGTCAATTTTTTTTCTTTTCTTATTTATTTGATTTTATTCTATCTTTTTCGTTTTCTTTTTCTTTTTCTTTCCCTTTATTTTTATTTTATTTTATTATTTATTTTTTAATTTCTTTGCAATCTATTTAAAAAGGAAAAGTAGACTAATTTTTCTCCAGTTTCTGAAAGGTTTTTTCTGTTGCTGAGGTGATGTGTCGTCCCCCGTGGGGATCTTCATATCGAAATGGCCATTCAACATCTTTGAATTAATCTTTTTTTAATATATATTTGCTCTGTAATATTTTATTACATGGAGCTCTCTTCCTGTATCATTTTTTAATATTAAAATAAATTTTTAATATTAATTAGGATCGGGTTTTTTGGAATTTACCTTCCTGCTTTTTTCCCTTGGATTGAAGTATCTGAATTAAAATATATATAAGCATGCAGTGTGGGTATAGAAAAATCCAAAGGAGTATCCTGTACATACAGTGGTAGGATAACTCTCTAAGAAAGCTCTAAATATATATGTATATAAATACATATAGAGCAAATATAAGAAAAATTTGTGTAAAATCCTTTGTAAAATAAAGACGGAAGCTGATGATAGTTCGCCTGAAATAGGCCTATACTTCCGATTTACCATGAAATAATGTGTCTGCCTTAATTTTTCTTATATATATATATATATACACTTTTGTAAAAAATTTTTAAACATTAACTGTTGTATGATTTGAGTCTGAGGAGAGGCTTTTGTAGCTGCAAAATAGTTATTACCCATGGATTTATAGAATATCCAAATTTTCTTTTTTTTTTCAAGATTATATTACTGTTAAATTTAATAAAAAATTTATCATTGAGTTCTTTTGCATTTGTCTCTATTGAAATTTACCTGACAAAAATACCAAATATTCTATGTTATATATATCTGTATAAATTATAAATGATTATTTTTTTGATTAAAGTTGAAAGTTTGATCACTGAATAAAATATTGATATTTTAATTAAAATTTTTTTGTTTTTTTTGTTTTTTACTTATCTAGGCACGGCAATGGAAAGTTTTCTTGCAAAGGTATTCAGATAGCTGTGAACTATTTTGTCCAGAGAGGTCATAATGTGATGGTATTTGTACCTCAACACAAACTCTGTGCACCTGGCCCCAATAATATAATTCTTGATCAGGATATCTTGTATCGATTAAAAGAAAAAGGTCATCTTGCTTTTACGCCTTCAAGGAAACTTCAAGGCAAATTAATTAATTGCTATGATGACAGGTAAATATAAAACATTGATGATAAGGTTTTGATTTTAATTAAATGCAAATTCATGTCTAATAAATATTTTTTAAATTTTTTCTAAGGATTAATATAAAATTAAGAAATGGGAATCCTTTTTTCATTTTTATAGTTTTTGATCTGTTGGAAGTATTTAAAAATATATTTTCAATATATTCCACTTCAGCATATAAATATTGAAGGCTGCACATTCTTAGCGCTTTTAATTAGAATTTGATCATTTTTGAAGATTTTTATTTTGTCATGATGTGAATAGAAGTTTTGAGATCGTTTTTATTGGTGTTTTCTTGATAGGCACTAATTTTAGCTCATTACTACATTAATATTGAAAAGTGGTTATGCATTGTTTAATTCTGTTTAATAAGTAAATTTAATTGTATATTTGATATGGATTGTTTATAAACAAGCTCAAGCAATTTTATTTTCACATATATTTTAATAAAGCATCATCAATATATTGCAAGTCATGGATATGACAATAAACTATATTCAGCAGCAAGGCCTCTAATTAAGTGATTGGAAGTTTTGAAACACCTTTTAATTGCTTTTGTTCATAGGTCCACCCTGACTCATGGTGGTAACACCTGTTAGTGTCCCATCAATTGGCAAATAGTGAACCCCCAAAAACAAAAACAAAACACTGAAATTATAAAAATGTATTTTTATAGTAAAAATACCAGCAATAAATTTTTATATATAAAAATGACTAACAATACATTTTAGTTGATGTTCAAGGCACACAATTGTTTAAAATATTTAGATTTTGTCATTAAAGGAGTAGATATTTCGTCATAGAGGAGTAGATGCGCTGCTAAACAAAAGCAACCAACATGAAAGAGCTCTTTCATGACATTAATCCAAATATTATCCAACAATTTCTTAAATCAAACTGTATTCCAAAATATAACTAAAAAAAAATGCAATATAAAACACATGTATCGTCACTTATAGTAATTATGTCGACATAAAAATATGTACAAAAGATGAGAATCATTTACCATGTATTCAATTGTGAAAGCAGAATGACATGTATCATATTTTTATTACTTCGAAGCCCCCAAGAAAATTAAATCTGAGTTGATAGGAGTTCTTATACAAATTGGAAATATGTTATTGAGGTAAACCCGGTTCACACTCCACCCACGTCTATTGAACAGGTGAAGAGGCTCATCCCTTGTTTCCTGTTTAGGATGTGGTTTCTGGCTTTCTCTTTTCCATTCTTTTTACCCTTACGTAGCCCCCTGCGCATCAGTGGCGTTATCACCTTGCTAGGGGTGATACAATTTTTAAAAAAAAATATTTTGGAAGGAATCTATGAAATTTAAGAAAAACACTGCTAAGCAGAATTCACATTGGTAAGTTGGATTTTTGTTTATAAAATAATTGTCAGTAAAAGAGAAATAACAATAGTTTGCAGTGAGAAGAGGCTAATTTTTTATTGTACTAGATTATTTTTTTTTATATAAAGATATAAAATCTAGAAAGCAGAAGGTGCTAGAAATTTCAAACCAAATCCTTTATTTTGATCAGTAGGGTATATTCTTATTCCATGTGCGAAGCTACTTCCGAATGCCATGTAGTTATCTCCCTTTTAACTCAACACATTCTTTGTTCACCACTGCTGTAGCCTGGTATTCAACTCACAACTCTTTGGGTCAAATCACTGGAACAAACCAAGGCATATATCCACTAGGCCATATACCCTCGAAGTTCAAAATCCCTTGCACCTGAAGAATGGCAATAAAGATGAGGACAACAGTCTGAACAATGTAAATAATACTTTGTGAACACATTTTGTTTCTAGTGGAACTTTATTAAGGTTAGTGTGGAAATTTTATTTGCTTACATGGGTTTATACACCCACATTACTTCTGTGTATGACTACAGGTTGCCAAATAAAATTTCCACACTTGCCTTGATAAAGTTCCTCGGGGAAAAAAATGCATTTACATAAAAAAATCTTGTCTTTTCTTTTATTTATATTGTTTTTACGGATATATTTTATTTATATCTGAATTTTTACATGCACACAAGTGTGACTGAAATACCTCTCGCAGGTTCACGAAAAGAATAAGGTAACTGCTATTAAAAAAATTTAATTTGTTGTTGTTTAAACCAGTGGTCGCCAACTGGTGTTGTACGGACCACTAGTGGTCTGCTCAAAAGTTTAGATGATCCGCAGAAAAATTGGAACATCACTTCAATTTTTATGAACCAACGCAATATTTGTTTAAAAAGACAATTTTATCTGTCACAACAATTACAACTCGTTATCTGTCTTGCACTGATTGGAGCAAAAAAATTACCTTTTTAATTGGTGCATTTCATATTAATAAAATAAAAATTTTCCGATTCGTGTGTGTGTGTGTGTGTGTGTGTGTATATATATATATATATATATATATATATATATATATATATATATAAATGTATTTACCTTTTTGTTTCTAAATTCATATTAGTGGTCCACCAAATTTAAAATGATACATTTAATGATCCATAAAGTTCAAAAGGTTGGCGACTGCTGGGATAGTTAATGGTTAATCCTCATCATGAGAAGTTTAGGATTTTACTGTATGGAGGAGCTCTGATATCAGTTCTTCTCAGCAGCTACTGTTAGGAAGAATCTCCCTGAATTGAACTTCTTTTTTTACTAAAGAAATACAAAGGGAATGAGCAGCCATTTTGTTGATAAATGTGAACCAACCTGAGTACATTTATCTTTTTTTCTAAATTCATATTAGTGGGTCTGCCAAAAATAAAATTATACATTTAGTGGTTCATGAAGTTCAAATGGTTGGCGACCAGTGGTTTGAACAACCTGCTACAGTTTTTGTACATTTAGTTTTAAAAATGACATCCCCTAAATGGTGGCCTATGTTAGATTCGCTACACACTGTTGTAGACAATTTCTAAAGTTTTCCACCCCCCAAAAGTTCAAGTGCTTTGATGTTTTCCAGGTGGCTTTGTTTTAACTTTTATTACTCTGTATCTGACTTCATTTACTGTACAAAAGGTATACTGCCACTGAAGGTGACTGATCCCTGAACAATAGTATGTTTGAATTTCATAGTTATGTTGTCATATGGCAACAGGAAACAACTTTGAGTGAAATTAATGAAGTTACTACAATTAAGAGTCCTTGAAAAAGATTGCAGTTGAAAGGGAAGTAATATTAATAATGTAGAGTGCTAAAGGTTAAGCACTGAATCTGGGGCCCTGAAATTTTCACCCTCTCCATAACAGTATCAATTTACTATCTAGATCTGCATCATTCCTATGTTACGGGAAACGAGCACGAAAAGCACTCTGTGTTACAAATACAGATTCACCAGTTAAAAGAATATTGTTCGAACAGTGAATGCATGGTATGCACTGGTCCAAGCTATAATGGTAACTGATGGTATCTGAAAAATAAATAAGGAATTAGCTAGATGAAGACACCATTGTCACATGTTTAAGTTCACTAGCACCACACAGGTGAGAGAGTTTAAAATGTGGGAGGTATTTCTGCCGCAGAATCTCCTTGTGTATGTATGTATATATATATATATATATATATATATATATATATATACTGTAATTGTGTTAACCAAGAACAATGGGTAGAAAATAATTCTGGTGACTAATTTGGCATTACAATATGTGCGTTAGACTGTGTAGTTTTCCGATCTCATTGGTTTATTTGCTCTGTATGACCTCACCACACACTATGACATTAACACACATGACATGGAGTTATATAGAGATGAACTTATGATAGTACAAAATTCCACACATTTTAAAACCCATCAAATTAGAAAAGTAATCGATAGAGAATTCAAAGAATCTAAACCTAAAAAAATTAGTGTAAACGATATCAAACATATATTAAACCCAATGAATATCAATTATACATCCACCTAAAGTGTAATCACCCTCCAAGTATAATCAAACATGTACCCTCCTCTACAGAATTAGTAAAAAACTCTTTTAGTGAAGAAGTATTTTATAAACTTTTATAATAATGCCCTAATAGTGGCTATAAAAACAATGATAAGGAATACATAAAAAGTATGACTATAACAAGAAAAATAGAAATAGAAAAAATCATTTGGTATACACTCATTTTTAATCAAATGGTTAGCACTAAGTTGGGGCTGAATTTCCTCAATTTAATTGAGAAACATTTCCCTAATAATAACGCACTAAGTAAAATTTTTAATAAAAATATCCTTAAATTAGGTTATAGTTGTACAAATAATCTAAAAAAAGATATTAAAAATCAAAATAATAAAATCTTAAATTAGCACATAAATCAAAGTAACAATAATTATTCAAATAATGGCAATAACAATAATAGAAATTTATGTAACTATCAAAATCCTGACAATTGTCCACTGGAAAATAGGTGTCTAACAGATTCAATTGTGTACAAATGTACTATAGCATCAAATCAAAACCCAACTATTAAAAAAGCTTACATTAGATCTACTAAGAACACTTTCAAGCAGCATTGGTATTTGCATTTAACTTCCTTCAAAGATAACACATACCAAAACCAAACATCCCTTATTGTGTATTTTTGTAAGTGAAAAAATACAAATAAAACCCTCAAAGTAAAATGGTAGGTTTTGGAAAAAAACAAGAATCTATAAATCGTTCTATGACATCTGTTCTTTGTGCCTGAATGAAAAACTGCAGATTTTAAGGTTCCCTAAAAATAAAGTACCACTGAATTGTATAGATGAATTGGCAGTTTTATGTAAACATCAAAAATATTTTTCTTTAAAATTTAACTACAATTGTTCATTTATAACTTATGCTCCAATATAACTTAAAAATTATTTTATTAAAGTAAATGACCCACACAATACTTATTTGGTTTTCTTAACTACAATATACTTTAGTATACCTTAATTATTTAACTCTAACCTAAACAATCCAGTCCCTTTAACTCATGAGGTAGTACAAAATCAAATTTAAAAAAATCTAAAATCCAACCTGCTGTTAAAAAATTGTCTACCTATTTAAATAATGTATGGTCCCACTATGTATCTTACTCAAACAAAATTAAAAAGTGTACCTCCTTATGCAACCTAAATCTTCAACTTCATAGTTCAACCTAATTCTCATTTTTTATTGAACAATATTGACACACCTACATGCATATTTTCCAACTACCACTCTTTAATTTTCTAAATAACCATAAATTCATCTCATATTTTCTAAATAAATCATTTTCACCATTTATTTTAAAATATCGCCTGAAGAACAGTATGTTTCTGAAAACATGAAAATTTTTGTGTAGTGATAATAATGCTTTTAAAGACCATTGTAATAACAAAATTACAATATTAAGCTCTACTTTGTATTGAGCACTCTTTATAAAAGTAAATGCATGAAAAGTGGATTTTAATCTACCTTTTCTTTGACGTCCTTATAATAATAATAATGGTATAAACTAATGAATATATATTCCACAGTTTGGTTTTTAATTTTTATAAAGTGCTCAATACAAATGTAGAGCATTTATAGAGAGTTAATCTTTTGATTTGCAGTCCCATATGTTATTACTGTAACACTAATAATAACTCTCTCTCTCTCTCTCTCTCTCTCTCTATATATATATATATATATATATATATATATATATATAAAGCATGCGGTGTAGATATAGAAGAATCCAAAGTAGCATCCTGTACATACAGTGGTAGGATAATTTTCTAAGAGAGCTCTAAATATATATGTATATAAATACATATAGAGCAAATATAAGAAAAAAATTAGGCAGACACATTATTTCATAGTAAATTGGAAATATAGGCCTATTTCAGGTGAACCATCATCAGTTTCTGTCTTTATTGTACAGAAGATTTTACACAAATGAAATTCACAAAAAGACCTCATAAAAAAAACGGAATAAAATTTAAGATTGCTCCCTTAAGAGAAAATTTAAGAAAGAATACATCATTACATCAGTTTGGTGAATAAACACACACACACATTCATACATAAGAATATATATGCTACATATAATCAAAGAGCACGCGTAAGAGTGGATGTCAACTTAAACTTAAAGATACATTATGCAAGTCAGTTAGACTGCTGACATGTAGATTTGAAAAGTAAAGAAAGGGGGTTAGGTGAGAGAGAGAGATATAGTGTTAAAGAGAAAGGGTAAGTATCTTAAAGCGTAAACGAAAAGAGGAATAAGAAGAAAGAAGAGATGATAGGAGAAATTGAAAATTTAAAAATAAATATAATATATTAACGGTGAAAGAGTAAGAAATTAGAGTTTAAAAAAATTAAGAAAATTAAAAATATTTAAGAGATAACAGTTAACCAATCCGTTGTAATCACAAATACCATCACCTCACTATATAATCAAAATTGTACTAATTATACAGTCAACAAAACAAATATAATACAATATAAAGTTAAAAAATTAATTTAAAAGTAAGCCTAATTATTCTATTTAAATTTAGTTATTTAAACTTAATTATTTAGTTTAAAAATAAATTTAACATTAATAGTGGAAGGATAAGAAATTGGAATGTAAAAAAAACTAAGAAAATTAAAAAAATTAAGATATAATAGTTAATCAATCTGTTTTAATCACAATTACCACCACACCACTATATAATCAAAATTATACTAAATATTTGGTTAACAATACAATTGTTATACAATATAATGTTAATAAAGTAGGAAATTATTCAGTCAATGGTACAATCATAATACAATATAACATTAATGTAACAAAACACATATATGTACACATACAACTCACACACACACATAAATGCACACGCATATATATATATATATATATATATATATATATATATATACGAACACACACATATATACACACATACACCCGCAAAAACAAATATGTAAGCAATACCATAGACATATATAAACCTGTATATAATAAAAACCATCGACACATATAGCAATAGGGTACAAATAAATGATAGATATTCCGTAAGATAGTGTGATATGTGTAAAGTCTTCAGAGGAATGAATGAGGGACTAAAAGTTTAACATAATTTAAAGCAGATCCTATGTCAACATTTAAAAACTGGCTCCCTCCTCAGAAAAACAGAAATAGGGTTGTTCCAATGAGAGAAATTGGTATAGGATAAAAAGTGCAAGAAGCTGTGAACGTTTTGTTTAAAGATTTATTGTTGCTATTATTAATATTACTTACTTTTTGTATGATATATTAAGTGTCCATAATAGTATTTGTGACGCTATGTGTGTTTCGAGTCTAAAGTTGACTCTCTTCAGGTGAATAAACTTGTGACTTCACATATTGAGATCTGTTTGCTTTTCTGATGGCCAAGGTATTGTGGATAAATAGACAATTCAAGTAGTGACCATGTCAGAGAGTTTAAATGTGTGCGTGCGTGTTGTTTTTTTTTCACACTCGCACGTTAAGTTTCTTCTGTCACCTTCATTGTCTGAAAAGAATTTTTTTCACTGACTTGCGAAATTTGATTTCATCACTTGGCTTATCTATTTATACATGATACCTTGGCCATCAGAAAAGCAAATGGATCCCGATATGGGAAATCACCAATTTATTCACCTGAAGAGAGTCAACGTTAGACTCGAAACACATGCAGCATCACAAATACTATTATGGACACTTAATATATCATACAAAAAGCAAGTAATATTATTAATAATAATAATAGCAACAATAATTCTACGCTTTAAACAAGACGTTCATGGCTTCTCGCACTTTTTATTCATATATCTACTCTGGCATCTACACGTTGTTCATTCAGCAATGAATTACAACACTCTCAGCTATTGGGCATGTATAATGATAATATACACGCTAAAATGTCTGCCTCCTTCTACCGAGCGCCCGTAGCTTAGAGGTAGAATTGCTGACTGACACCAATTCGGTCGCGTTTCAATCCTGGGTAAAAGGCAATCAAGCTGTCTAACAGTACTGATGAGCTGTGATACAGCGAAACAGATCTGTCTGCAGATGACGTGTGTATATATATATATATATATATATATATATATATATAGTCATCCGCAGACAGATTTGTTTTGCTGTATCACAGCTCATCAGTATGGCTTAGACTCTGTTCGCTTCCTAACCCAGGATTGAAACCCGACTGAATCGGCGTCAGTCGGCGTTTCTACCCCTAGGTCACAAGTGTCTGGTAGAAGAAGGCAGGCTTTTTAGCGCATATAAATATATATACATACACACACATAAACTAACAAAGATCATTAACATCTGCCTAACAAATCCCATCAACCAGTAAATTATTGGTGTTTAACACATTTAAAAGCAAGCATAATTTTGTAACAAAGTGGTCAATATTGAAAAACTGAGCAACAATTGTTCATAGATGAAAAAAATTTGAAAGGACTCTTCTTCCAAACTTTGGAAGATAAGTTCTTTTGACATAACTCTTATAGAATGTAGTGAAGGGAAATGAGAAGAAAGTACTAAATATTAATTGCAAACACAATGTATGATTGTCGGCAGAAAGAAAAGCCCAACATGTGAATTACAAATTGGAGAGACCAAAATCAAGCAAGTACAATAATTTAAGTGCTTTAATAGATGACGGAAAGTGTGACAACAAAATCCAAATCTGCATTGGAATAGCAAAAGTTAAACAATGTATAAAGAAATAAGAAAATTTTGTTAGAAAGAAAGGAAAGAGTAGTGAATATGTTATAAAATATTAGTCCTCTTATATATCACTATTGCCCGGTTCGCACTCCATCCACGTCTATTGAACAGGTGTAGAGGCTCATCCCTTGTTCCCTGTTTAGGATGTGGTTTCTGGCTTTCTCTTTTCCAATCTCTTCACTCTTACGTAGCCCCTGCTCATCAGTGGCATTACCGCCTTGCTCGGGGTGATATGATTTAAAAAAAAAAAAATGGCAATCTCATAGATGAAGAAAAGACTTGAGTCATCAGAAATGTGGTTCTACTGAAGGATACTGAGAATACCATTGACTGAACATGTGGGCAAACACAAAGTTTTAGAGAAAATCGAAATAAAAATAACACTTATACTTGAAATCAAAAAGAGTTGATATTTCTAGGTTACATAATGAGGAAAGAAGGCTTAAAAAGTTTGACACTGACAGTACATTGAAGGCAAAGGGACTGGGGAAAGCAGTGCATGACCTAAAAAGCTTGTGTAAATAATTAGCAGAACAGAGATTAGGAGAGATAGAGAAAAGATAAAATTTGCTAAGAGCTACAAAGGACAGGAAATTGTGGAGAGCCATCATCTCCCATGACTTGAAAAAACATAGCATATAGAAGTAGAATATTCTTTTATGTGCCATGTCCTTTCAGGATGTAAACGATCATGGCTTTTCACATCTCCCTGTCCCTGGTGGCCCTTAGCACACCTTCTCCTGTTACACCATGCAATCCTTGTTCTGTCATCAACCTGATCAAGTCCTTCAAATATGTTATCTGTTGCTTTCCCCTGTCTCTTTTTCCCTCTATCTGGCCTGTTAGTATCAGGTTCTCCAAGCCCTCTTTCCTCATTACATGTCCCAGGAACTTTAGTTGTCTCTTCTTGATGCTCAGTATTAATTTCCTTTTCCAGGAACTTTAGTACTATATAGATATTATAAAATATAAGAAAGTATAAAATCCAGAATAATTATTGGCCTTGATTTAAGAGCATTTAGAATTTATAGCCCTCAATATTTACTTTTTGATATGATAAAATGGTGTCATTTTTGGTTAGTATGGCTTTGTGATGATTTGCTATGAAGTTTACACACTAAATAACATTATGATTAGCATGTATCTTTTGTTTTTTAATCTTTTCAGTTGTTATAATAGAAGACAGATTTTGAAAATACTAACCAAAAATGAAAATATTTATGTACTGTTTTTTTGATAATTCATGAAGTCTTCACTACTTATAACATTTTTACTACACTTTAGTATCATACCTTAAATATGGCTTTCAAAAATTTTGAATTATAACTTTTTTTTTCTTTTTTTAACTGTTGCATTTGTATTTTTTTTTTCTGAATGTTTTATCTTTATTTTTTTTTAGTCATTTCACACCTATTTTCTCCAAAATTTTGGGTGGCATTTTGGGCATACAACTGTTGCCCCAATGTCAGAAATGTTAATTTCATATTATTTCCATGTTTTGAAAATGCATTTAAAGGTTAATTTAACTAAAGTGTATATTTTAATCTATTCAGCCTTTCACACTATTCTTAGTATTTTCTTTCTTATCTATATATATATATATATATATAAGAAAGAAAATACTAAGAATAGTGTGATTGGGCGCGTATAATGATATGCGCTAAAAAGTCTGCCTACTTCCACCGAACGCCCATAGCCCAGGGGTAGAGTCGCTGACTGACGCCATTTCGGTCGGGTTTCAATCCTGGGTAAAAAAGCAGTCGGAGTCTAACCGTACTGATGAGCTGTGATACAGCGAAACAGATCTGTCTGCGGATGACTATATATATATATATATATATATATATATATATATATACACAAAGAATCTCAAGCTAGCCAAAACCTACCGCGGTTTCACACTATGGCTCGTCGGGGCCCTGATGAGCCGTAGTGTGAAACCGCGGTAGGTTTTGGCTAGCTTGAGATTCTTTGTGTGTCTTTGCTCTACTTTTGTATATTGTTTGTACTTTGTATCGAGCACTTTTTCTTTTTCTTGTGGTTGGTTCCGTTTGGTGTTTTTTTTCTTTACTGCGGAGTATCGTATGTCTTGTCCTTATTCCGCGGATTTCTTTTTTTCTCCCCTTTTATCCGACGCCTTAGTGCACCGGATTGTAACGGAATTAGGTTCTGTTTGTTAGTGGTTTTTGTAAAGGTTTATCTTAGTATAAATTTACAACCTAAATACTTACAGAGTCTATTTAGTTATTTTGAGTAATATATATATATATATATATATATATATATATATATATATAATGTTCTAAACTATAATTTATGATAAATATTCACAGTGCTATACTATATATCGAGCACTATTTTAATGTTTTGAATGTTATAAATTTTTCTTCATTCCTTATTCACTCAGATATATATATATATATATATATATATATACGTTTTTTAAAATGAGTTTTTATTCTTTGTAGATTTATATTAAGTCTTGCTGAAAGAGAAGATGGCATAATTGTATCAAACGATCAGTACAGAGATCTGATGCAAGAAAAAGCAAGTTGGAAAGAAATTGTGGAAAAACGGTAAGTGATAAATGTTCCAAAATAATACCAAATTATAGAGTTTAGTTTGTTATCAGATATTTGCAAAGTTTTATTTGGAAGAAAAAAAAAGACCTAGAAAAATATTTATGGTCATTTGCAAATATTGTCATAGCATTTTTTTGTTGCTTTCGATAAAGTATTTCTTACACTTGGAGAATGTTGATTCATTTTTTTTTTTCTTAAAAACATTTTCAAGTAGATTAAAAGAAAGCAATTGGTTGGTTTTATTTTTTCCTTGTGGCCCATCAGCTGAAAACTTGTGATCTTCAAAAATAAAATAAATCACCTTATTTCATGGTCCTGGGCATGATAGTAAACTGCATCTGGCAGCAAGGCCTCTGATTGGGAGATTGTGAGGGGCATGGAACCACCTCTTAATTGCTGTTGTTCTCAGGTCCATCCTGACCTGGAGTGGTATCACCTGTTAGGGTCTCAGCTATGGGCAAATAGTTAATCCCCAACTGGGGTCAAAACACTATGAAACTATAAAAATACACTTTTATAGAAATATATACATAAAAAAAAATTTATAAAAAAATATACATTTTTGAAGGAAAAATATTACCAACAATATATTATTGAAGAATTATTACCATAACACGTTTTTGAAGAAAAAAAAGAATTATTCTCAGTAAAACATTTGTGAATACAGAACTAGAAGACATTTTCAGTTTTCTAAAATAAAAAAGAATAAAAGCAAAACATTTTCATTAAAATCTGCCTAAATCAACCTTCTCACTATAACTAAACATTAACAAAAAAACAAAAGCAAACCTTAAAACCTCACCTTTTTGGCATTAAAACCCACAGAGGTTGATATGCTGTAAAACAAAACTCAAACCTTATTCCAATATTTGTTGATAAAATTCTCCAGTGGTTTTGATACATAAATTTATCCAGTGTTTTATCATCATTGCTCATCAAAAAGTCCAGCACAAATTAATTACAGTTCACAGAAGCTGAAGTTGCACATAGACTTTCCAGACATCAGAAATTAAATTGAGAAAGAGAAATTTCTTATATTTGATTTGTTGGGAAACTCTGGAATTTGCTTATGTTGCTTGGAACCATCCATTACGTTTCAGGAGGGAAAATAATGGATTTAGATACCAATTGTTATTATTATAACTGCTTTGTTATTGAACAGGTGAAGAGGCTTATCCCTTGTTCCCTGTTTAGGATATGGTTTCTGGCTTTCTCTTTTCCAATCTTTTCACTTTTTTTTTTTTTCAATTGGAGTAGATAGACTAAACTATTGCCTGGTTCACACTCTACCCACGTCTATTAAACAGGTGAAGAGGCTCATCCCTTGTTCCCTGTTTAGGATGTAGTTTTCTGGTTTTCTCTTTTCCAATCTTTTCACTCCTATGTAGCCCCCTGCACATCAGTGGTGTTACCGCCTTTCTCGGGGTGATATGATTAAAAAAAATATATATATATATATATATATAATATGTTCATAAGAAAATTTTCGGCAGAATTCGTACTTTTTATTAACTTTAGCCAATGGAAGCGTTCATTTTCCCTCCCTTATCTATTTAATAACAAAATTCAAGTTGCACCCATTTCTCGCATCTTTATTCACGGCTACTTTTTCTGGTATGTTCGTCCATTTTTCTTTCTTCACTAAATTTACCTTTGATATACTTTGAATTGCTAATACTAATTATACTTTCTTACTTCTATTACCATAGATTTTTAAACAAAACTTTACTATTTGACACAAAAGGTCACTTTTGACATGTTAATCATTCATTTATTTCCTTTTTCTTTTTAATGCCATGTCCTTTCAGAACATTGGCAACCCTGATTCTCCATGGCTTTTACTTAATCTCTCTGAAATGACATATGTATTCTTGAGAAAGATAGTAAACTTGTTTTCTCATTACCGTTACAGTTTGGAATTCAGAGTTTTCTTTTTCTTGTTGGCATCCAACAAAACTAAATAGAGAATCCAGTCTACTTTGCATCCATAACTTGGTACGGAAAAGAGAGCGTTTCATGTTTTCCTCCCAGGCCATTTGTGTAGAATTGAAGAGATTAGCTTGGAATTTTAAATCTAATGGGTGATTTCAGAGCATTCACAACTGCAAAAATCAGTTCATTGTTACACATTCTCATTTTTTAAAATAACAAAAAATGCACCATATTCTGAAAATAGTGCTAATTTTCTTTTAACTTCAGTATTAAAATTAATCAACAAAAATATGTAAATTTTGAAAACTTAAAAAAAAATGCAATCTACTGACAATAGGGAGATTAATTTTTCATTTCAAATTTTCAATTTTGGTAAATTGAATTTCTTCTGTTTTTCGCATTTGTTAGTTTTTCCCTTTTTATTGTATTTCATAGGAAAATTCCCATAAAATGTACTATAATTATAATAAACAAAAACAAAATTCAATGTTTTATCGAATGTAAAGAAATAGCAAATATTTTCCTTAAAAATTAAAACAAATAAAAATAAATTAAAACCAAAAAACAGTTTAAAAAAAGTAAAATAACATTTAACATGAACTGATAAAACGATGGACTGTTATGATGCAGAATAATTATCTTGGAGACAGAATTTTAATCAGATTCCTTCTTGAACAACAAATATTCCTTCTTGAACAACAAATATTCAAATTGTTGTGCATCAAAAAAAATAACATTATTTTTTCTTTAAAATCAAAAGACTGAATGAATTATTGTTCAATTATTAATTCCCAATGTTGAAAAACAAATCACAAAATTTAAGGAGCAAATAAATTCAATTTCAGTAAGTATGTAAGTCAAAAATTCTGATTAAAATTTTACAAACCTAAAAAAAAAAACAATTGAATCATTGTAACAAAAATGTCAATAAATTCAAAATTTGCTAAACAGAATAACTGATCTCAAGTTGAAGTATCAATATTGTTGAAATTCTTCAAAAAATTGAATCTTTTCCCAAATCAAAAAATTAGCAATCTTCACATCGCTTCTCCATATTTCCACTGTAATACAATGTTGTAAATTGCTTAGTGTTTTCTGGGTTAAAACTTTAATGTTGGTTATTGAGGAATTGAATATTTAACATCTCTAAAGTCAACAGGCATTCATATGGCTTTGTTGTGTTCCAGAAGAGGAAATCTTCTCTTATTTGTATTCCAAAATACTGGGATGCTAAAAGAATTTGGTAAGTCATCTTGTTAATTTGCATAATTTTGGAAACTCAAGATCAGTAGAATGATTTTTCCAATCTTCTTAATGGTTGCATTCCTCTACTTAATTTCCACCAGTTTACCTTTACCTTATTTACCTTTGCACAACACACAACCTCACATAAAATCCCCTCCCTGCCTCATCCACGCTTATTTTTACGTGGATATTTTGAGAAAAAAAAACTTAATATGCTTTATCTTATATTTATTGAAATATATTTTAAGTTGTTCTGTTGGAGAAAAATGTATATTTTCTGCGCTTGAAAATGATATTGTAAGTCAACTGGAATAAAGTAGGAAATCATATATTGTAAATTTAAATTTCAAATGAAATTAAATCAGAAGAAGAAAATACTGGTCGTCTCTCATCCATAATGCAAGCGTATTAGGTGTATGGTCGATATTTGGTACATCTAAAAAAAAAAATTAAAAAATGTGTTTTTATGCAAAGGTAAATACAGTAAGTAAAATAGAATATTTCATGATGTTGGATGGATTCTTTCTACTGATTTAATTTCATCAAATCAGCACCAAACTGTTTTGTGTTGCTAAAACATTTTTTGATTATATGAATTAATATACTTATTTTTTTTTTTGTTTCCCTTCTAGATTGCTTATGTATACATTTGTTAAGGACAATTTCATGCTTCCAGAAGATCCATTAGGAAGAGATGGACCTATGCTTGATGAATTTTTAAGAAAGAGCCCCAAAGATGGAAACTGTACACCAAAGAAAAGGTAACCATTTTTTTTTTTTTTTTTTTATAATAGTTTGTGCAAAACAAGGCTCAAAAGTCACTCAAGATAGGGGGATACTGATAAAATAGTATTGAGGAATGAAGTTTGTGATATGAATGAAAGAGGAGGTAGTGTGAAGTGAAGTATATGAGGATAGATATTGATTGACCTTTGACTGAAAGTGATTATGGCAGTCTGTTCCACAAAGTAGCAGTTTTGGGGGTTGGTAAAAGCTTCCTGAGTGGAGCTTTCTCCTTACATTTTGAATCTGGAGGAAATGTGAGGGATTCAACTGTTTGGAAGTAGCATAGTGTATTCTAGCAGTAAAGGTCTGAACTGGTGCAACAAAAGAATGGAACTTATCTGAACATTTGCCATGAAAATTGTGGTAGAATTTGCAAATGATGTGCATCACTTATTTTCTATCCAGAATGAATTGAGACCCTATGAAAAATGAATTTTGCTTTCTTAACAGGATTTTAAGCACATTCTGAGTCAGGCCATCACACTCGTAATATGACACAAATTAGTGCACCTTACCATAAGCTATTAGCAGAAATGTTTCTTTTTTTAATATTTCTTCTGAAATGAATTAGGTTTTGGGTGCTTCTCATGGCCTTGTGTCAGAAAAAGGTTAAGCATATTAAATATCAGCAGTAGGAAGACAAATGTTGAGCAGATTTTAATGGTTGGGGGTATTAAAGTTTTTGGCTTAACCCATTTTCCAAAGCCAGTATTTCAGTGACCAAACTTCAGAAATTTTGGGAAGGATTTAAAAATAAAAAAAGAGAAAGAAGCAACAATGTGTCAACTGCTTGGTAAAAATACTGATTATACTTTCTGGCTCTCTATCCTTCTCTTCTTGGTTGAGCTGAGAACTTTTCAGCATCTCATAATTATAAATACTTTTTCAACATTAAGCAATGTCTTGCACATCTTTAAAATACTTTTGTCAGAATTATGGAACACAAGTTTTGTAAACTAATTGGCTAACATGGCTTGACTTGTTTGTGGCTTGAAACACCCATTTCCGTATGATCACCGAAGTTAAGCAACATCAAGCCTGCTCAGTACCTAGATGAGATACCATTTGCAGGTGCTATAAGCTTGGCTGTGTAGGTGGTGTAATGGATAAAGGCTTGGAATTGTTAATTAGAGAGCTGAGTTCCAATTTCAGTTCATTAAATTCACCTATGCACAAATACCGTTGGGAAAGGTATAAATCCACCACTTCTCACCTCAGCTATGGGTTAATTAGTAAAACTTGTACTAGTAAATCATTATTATTTAAACAGAAATTGTTACAATCTAAAAATATTTTCTGGCTTTAAATAAACTGCAAAGTTGATAAGCTGTAGAAAATGAATGAATCAATCAATTTGCCTTGTTTGTGTGCTTTAAACTCACTTAAAAACAAATTTCAGTTACATTTGGTGAAGTCAGATATTTTGAGATCCATATTAATTGACTTGTTAAATGATAAACTGTTTTTAGAATTTTGAAAAGCATTGATATTCCAAAGATTTTTCTAAGATATTTACTGCATTGTATAAAGGGATTGCTGATTAAAACTGTTATATTGCTAAAATAGTATTTATCAAATTTGCTTGAGGTTTAAATTTGTTTTTTGTCAGGATAATTGATGTTCAGATTTTTTATTCTATTGAAAAATGAGAAATTTTAAGGAATTTGAATATTTTTTTGTGGGGGCATTCTTTGCAAACTTTAAAAATAATAGCCCAATATTTGAGGTATTTTTCAACTGAATGGAATAATTTATGAAATACTTAGTTTTTTAAAATTTTTATTATAATAATAATAATAAAACTAGTCTAATATTAGGAATAAGAGACACTGATAAAAATTTTTGGTCATTCCTGTTACCTCTGCCCAAGTTAGAAGCAATTTTTAATGTATTAAAAAGTAAGAGTTCCACCTCAAAAGATATATTTTAAAGAGAACAAACCAGAAAGTATAATAAAAAAAAAATTGAATCTAATGGGACCAAACTTGTTTTTAAAAATGTTATATCCTTGAGAAAGGGTTAGAATTATACAAGGTTGTTTCTTGAGGGGGAAAAACACCCAGCACGATGGTAGCTGGATAAAGAGTGTTATTGCAGATGAGAGTACAATAAGAATATGTGGATAGACAGAGATTAGTAAGACATTACTAATCTCTGAAGCAAGATGTCGGTGAATGCGATGCTCGCTATATATTAGGTACTTCTACTCCATTTTTGATACCCCAGTTTTAAATTGAATTTTTAAAAATAAGACTTTTTCTTGAAACTTTAATTTTAGCTTAACTGAAAACTAAATGATTAAATTTACTATTTCCATTAAGCAAAATACTTTGTAATTATATTCATTGGAATCTAAAATTTTCAATTTTTTGGCCATTTGAGCGATTGACACATTTGTAAATAAAAGTTACTTCTTGGTTTTAAAAATCTTGCAAAAATAAAATATGCATCTCTCACTTGTTTTTTTATTTTTAATCAAATTTAAAGTTAAATCAATCTTATTTGAAACAAATATTACTTGTTTATGGCACGAAATTTAGAAAAAAAAGTATTTCTCAATCACATGCCTGACTTGTTGACCTTTCAAGTAGGCAATGACGACACCTGTTATCAATCAATCTGGAAGTATGGTGACCAAAAATTGACATCACCCAATTTTAACATTTCGTAAACATGTGACCTTTTAATAAGTCTCTTATCAGTTTACATAGTATAAGAAAATGTGCAGTCTAACATAAATAAAAAAAAGTTTAGAAATGATTTGTACTAAGCTGTTGAATTTTCAATTTGTAAATAAAGTCTTTTTTTAATGAATTAATAACTGAAGACACTGAGTAACTGGAAGAAATTTAAAAAATGTTTGAAACTTTAATTAGCAAAAAAAAAACAAAAATGAAAAAAATTCTTATAAAAATTCATTATTCATCGAAATTTTTTTTCTTCAGAATATGATATCCTAAAAATTATTATTTATAAAATCAATTACGTTTCTCTACATTAAAAATAGCATAGTTTAATGCATTTTTGATTTTACTATTCAGAGCAGATTGCATTATGATTCTTGATCTCATCTGTATTAACTGGGAGCTGGGGAAGGGCATGATGCATGTTCACAAGGTAACACAATGAAAGGTAAATGCCACGTCCAGAACTAAGAACAAAAACCCTGTTTCCCATATTACGTGTAGATATTTTATTCAGGGTTTCACCTTCTCAAATGGGTAGATAAGTGATGCTTGGGACAACTTCTGCTATGTCAGCTTTTTCTCCCTATCAACTCCTTGCCCATCTATTCATCTTGACGTGATAGATGACAATATGAAATAGAAGTTTTGGAACTGCAACATGAACAAGGTCATACCAAAATTCACCCTGATCCCAAGCATGAATGCTAATATAGACCAGTAGCTTGATGTAGTCTATTTCCGGTTTTGTTGCCACTTGATTTCCAAAAACCCTTTACTTCCCATCTCCCCTCGGTTAAAGTGGATGTCACTTAGAAGACCAAACTTCAAAAGGAACTGATCACTGGTCTATCAAAGATAGATTGAGATGAAACCATTTCTTCCTTTTTCATGTGGGTGTCCATGCTATCATAGAAAGAGGGAAATGTAAATAAACCCTCATTTGAATGTGTTACATCCTTATTATTAATAAAGACAAATACCTATTATGAAAGTAATTATTTTATACCTTATAAAAAAAGAAAAAGGCTAGTTTTTAAAGATGTAAAGAATTCTGATTGGGTTGAATTGATCTTTTCCTTATTGTGATTACTAATCAAGTTGATTTATCAGAATGAAAAATATTCCAACCAAACCATTTGATCTTATGACATTTATTTTATTTCGTATTCTGCTTGCAATGAAGAATGACATTCTTTCAGTTGACCAAATGAATAATTTTTTTAATTAATTTTCTTTATTTATTCAAATTATTGATAGTAAAAATCAGTTTTAGTTTTGATTGATTATTATTGTTATCACAACTAATACCACCACCACCATTACATTCCTTATAAATTCCATGTTGTTTTATTCTCTGAAGGTAAGCAAAAAATGTATCCATTAGCCACTATACTGCTTGAATATAAAGTGAAGTTAATATGGAGAGACAATATTCTTCGTTATTATTTGAATTATTCTCCTGCATTTATTTATTTCTTCAAATAATGCAAAAATATAGATGACTCTAAATGTACATTGGTCAGTAAAGTGCCATATGTGGCATCCCGATTTGCCATTCCGAGTCGACATCCACTGCACCACAATGCACATCCAAGTTCAAATTCCAGTTGAATTCCTTGCATTCACTTCCGCACAAATACCCTTGGGAAAGGTATTAATCCATCTCTTCCCTCCAGTTATGAGTTAAATAATCGGACAGATTGGGTTCTATAGCTTTGGTCAGCCACCAGTCTACCACGGAAAGCAATGGCAACCTACTGCTGGATAATTTTCTCCCCAGTCAGACATGTTTCTTTTGTGACATGATCGCCCAAAGCGTGCATCACGTATCGCACTTAGCTGACTGACTGATTAAATGTAAATATATAAGATCCAAACATTTACAGATTATGTAACCTAGTATTACATATTCATTAATAGTTATTACTAATAGTATTACACATTCACTTTTAACATTTGTCATATTTATCATTCAGTTAAAAATAGAATGTATACCCAAATTTTAATATGCGCTTAAATTATGCTAATCAAGAATTAAGCACACATTATAATGCCATCAGGTAAACATGACACCCACAAAAATTGATACATACACATACACCATAATGTGATGCCTACACAATGAAAAGAAAACAACATAGAATTCTAAAAGCCAAACAAATCCATATTCCATTTCCCAAATTTCTGTTGAAGCTAAACAGTGTTAGTTTTTCTTACTCTTCTCTTATATATATTTATATATCTAATCCTACGTCTAAAGCACGACTTGGAGTTTCATGCACTACTTAGTAGCCCTGTTATAATACATTAAGCACTTTTTATATTATACATTGGTGTGTATACACATACGTATACTTATTTACATCCATACACACACACACACACACACACACATATATATATATATATATATATATATATATATATATAATATCATTATTATTAACCAGTTAGTGGTCAGAATTAAATCAGGCCAGTATTCAGTTGCATTAAAAAGGGCTCAAGACATATATAATGTAGAGCTTTTAAATATTTTCATTTGGAAGTAGGTCAATTATGCAACCTTGGTTTCAATCTTTTGGTATCGTCAGGCGTTTTATATCAATTGATTTTCCAACATTTTTTAATTTCTTTTTTCAAACGCACAACAGGGATTTTCAAAATGCACAACTGGAAGTTTAAAATAACTGAAGTTTCAAAATAAGGGTGGTGCTAATCAAGAATTGTAAACCTTTTCATCTGGGTTTGTATGATCCTAAAATATATTTTCTGATATGTTTACATTCGGAGATCATATATATATTGTTGGGACGCGCTCCACCTTTTTCTACAGTAATGGACGGTTCTAAGCACTACATAAAGTAGTAGTGATGATACCTCGGGGAGTACCTCGAAAGTCAGTCGGGTATTTCCGGTATTGAACCAGAAGTGTTCTATTTGTCAAACTCTTGCGTCTCATGACAATATGTTCTACTAAACCCTTGTTCTGTATTTGACTAACCGCATCTTTTGTAAATACTTCTCTTCCTGGTAATACACCTACTTTATACTATTACGTTGTTTGTACTTATTTCACAATAATTCTGTACATGCTACATATATATATATATATATATAAAAACATGTTACGGAAATTAACTAAATTGTAAATAGGGTTTGAATCCTGCTGGATAGCACACATTTTCGCAATAAAATTTATCGTAAAATAATCAGGCCGGTAGATATAAATATAAAATACTGTTTAATTAAAAAAACAGAATATTTACTTAAATATGAGTATCAGTAAAAATAATGTTCAAAATAATTCATTACATATATATATATATATATATATAGATGATCTCAAGATGTCACACAAAACCTTTTTCCATTTTGTTGTAGATTTCTCTAATATATATTTCATTGTTCTTTCACTGAAGCCCGACTGTTTTCCATGGTATTGAGCACTTTCTAAGCATTGACTTTTTAATTGGGATCATCCATACTAATGCCATAAATTGAACTTATGTCTATCTACACAAGGATAATAGAACATCGAATTCTAAAATCAAAATAAATCCTCATTATACACTTAGAAAATTTCTGAAACTAAATAAATAACAAAACATGATAAATTTATAAAGATTTTTTCCTATTTGTTTCTTATTCAATCATTTTATGACTGTAATTCTAATGATTACAAAGATTATAAGAAAAGTAATGTTTATATTAATATTCTCAAGTTAATTTCACTTTTAATTCAACCAATCGAGGGCTGACCTCACAGATATGTGATTCACCTGCTTGGAAATTGAGGCAGCATTCAATTCATTAAATTTTAGTATCCATGCGGGTTTTTAATCAGAAAGCTTAACATATGAATAAGAAGCTTAAATGAAAAACAAAATAATTTTTATCAATATTACAATGCTGATAATCATTAGAGTTGAACTGTTTGATGCTTTATTGGTTTTGACAAACAGACTTTAAACGAATACTGGCAGCTTGCTACAACTATCAAATAATGACATTACCATTACCAAGTAAAATTCTCAACAGTTGTCAATAGAAACCTGTCCATTTTTTTTCTCTACCCATGAAGCTTTTTTTTATCACTTGTAGGCCATTTTGTTAGTGCTCTTTTATCTTTATGGAACACCTGATAACACCTGATAACACCTGTCTGAATGTAAAATATGTTACAAATCTTTCTTGGCACGATTATTGACCTTTTTTTATACATACATTTTTGTTAACTGGATCAGTTAATCAGTATAGTTAATGTATTGAATAATTAACATTGTTGACAATTCATTAAATTTATGTTTCCAATTTTTTAAAAATTTTCTCTTCCCTGTAATTACCCAAGTAAAGAATCCTACATTACACTTTATTATATGAAGTTGTTTCTCTAAAGAAGTCAATTATAATTTATATCTAAACTTATTTATAAATGGAACTTTGTGTGTGTGTCTGTTACCTATAGACTCTGAAACGGCTGAACCGATTTTCTTGAAAATTTACACAGTTGTACTATAAGCATCTGTGAGTGTTCTTAGCTAGGTTTTGTGTTGAGATACCCTGATAAATATTGATAATCAAAAATATCGGGTTATAGGAGTGGTTCGATTTTAATCAAATTTGATACACTCCTAGACAAAGACATAATAAATGATATTCAGAAGTTTCAAGGTTGCAGTTCTTACAATAGTGCAGAAAATCGATTTTTTATATATATATATATATATATATATATATAAAAGGCAAGATGTTTGTGTGTGTCTGTTTATCTGCCTGTATGTCTATTTTTTCAGCCCTTTTATTTTAGTTTTTGGTTCGGGTTTGGCTCTAAGTAGGTATAATTGTAGTTCTTAGTCTCAGCCATGATGCCATTTACTCATAGGACTTATTTAGCCTTCAAAATTCAGTTTACAACGAAAAAAACTTATTTGATATCGATACCAGGAAATCAAAATTTGACTTACATCTATTCATTTTTCTTTCAATCTACGGTTTCGCTTTAACTGGAAACAACTATTGCTTTTTAGTCTTTCATGCCAACGTCCAAAGAGTCTGAGCTCCAGGACCATGTATTAGTTTTAAAGCTTTCATTACAACCGTGCAACGCTGGGCTATACTGCTAGTTTATTTATATTTAGAGGAAATATGAAATTCCAAGCAAGTTTGTTGAAGAGATTTGGAAAGAATGTAAAATGTATTGTTTTTGCCTGCAACAGATTGCAAAGTCACATAACTTATTTCTCTCTAAGAATTTTTATCACTCACAAATGGTAAAACTGCTGAGGAATTGACAACCAAGGTTAATTGATTCATTCATTTTCTATGGTTTATCAAACCTTTGCGATTTAAAGCTAGAAAATAATTTTAGAATGCAATTTTTTTTTTTCTGTAACAATGATTTAGTGATAACTAACCCATTGGTAGGGGAAAAGAGGTGAAGTCATACATTTCCGAAAGGCATTTGAACACAAGTGAATATAACAAACCCTACTGGAATTGGAACTCTGATCTCCAATTAACAATTCTGATCCATTATCCATTACACCATCTGTGCACCCAAGGTTATAACTGGTATTCCCAAGCAGTCCAGGCTCGACATTGCTTGGTGATCATATGGGCATATAGCCATACGCCCTCCATAACCATTGGTTAAAGTGCTTCTATTTTCCCTTTAGGTGGGAGCCATCAATGGCATCTGAAGAGTTTTATCTGATCAATTTCATTTACACACTTGGATAAACCTGTATTATATTTTTCAGTTACTTCCCAATAGTACTTCAGGCTGGTATTGTCTCCTCAAGCCTTCACAGTGTTACATTATTTCGAATCTCATTTTTACTTCACCTGCATCAACATTAGTGCCAAGATGTATTGACCTTTTCTCTCTCCTCGTCATGGAAAAGAGTACACTTACTGCAAGTTCTTGTATTTCAAGCAACCACAGACATGCCTCCACCCAGAAGAGCAAAGTTTTCAGACAATCATTTATGGTCTCATGACACTGATAGCTGCCTTAGAATATATATATATATATATATATATATATATATATATAAGCATGCAGTGTAGATATAGAAGAATCCAAGGGAGTATCCTGTACATAAAGTGGTAGGATAACTCTCTAAGAGAGCTCTAAATATATATGTATATAAATACATATAGAGCAAATATAAGAAAAAATTCAGGCAGACATGTTATTTCATAGTAAATTGGAAGTATAGGCCTATTTCAGGCAAACCATCATCAGCTTCCGTCTTTATTGTACAGGAGATTTTACACAAATGAAATTCACACAGACCCCCCCCCCCCCAAAAAAAAAAAAAACAAATAAAAATAGATTGCTCCCTTAAAAGAGAAAATTTAAGAAAAAATACATCATTACATCAGTTTGTCGAATACACATACATTCATACATAAGCATATATATACACAACATATAATCAAAGAGCACATGTAAGAGCGGATGTCAACTTAGATACATTATGAAACTCAGTTAGACTGCTGACATGTAGATTTGAAAAGTAAAGAAAGGAGGTTAGGTGAGAGAGAGAGAGAGAGCGTTAAAGAGAAAGGGTAAGTATCTTAAAGCGTAAACGAAAAGAGGAATAAAGAAGAAAGAAGTGAGGAATAAATTTAAATTAGAAAGAAAAGATGATAGGAGAAAATGAAAATAAAAAATAAATATTATATGTTAACGGGGAAAGGATAAGAAATTAGTCTAAAAAAATTGAGAAAATTAAAAATATTTAATAGTAGTTAACCAATCCGTTGTAATCACAAATACCATCACACCAACATATAATCAAAATTATACTAATTATACATTCAACAAAACAAATATAATACAATATAAAGTTAAAAAAAATTAATTTAAAAGTAAGCCTAATTATTCTATTTAAATTGAGCTGTTTAAACTTAATTATTTAGTTTAAAAATAAATTTAGCATTAATAGTGGAAGGATAAGAAATTGGAATGTAAAAAAAAAAATTAAGATATAGTAGTAAATCAGTCTGTTTTAATCACAATTACCATCACGCTACTATATAATAAAAATTATACTAATTATTCGGTTAACAATACAATTATAATACAGTATAATGTTAATAATGTAAAAAAAAACATATGTACACATACAACTCTCTCTCACACATACATACACACACACACACACATATATATATATATATATATATATATATATACACACACATACACCCGCAAAAACAAATATGTAAGCAATACCATAGACATATATAAACCTGTATATATAAAAAGTCGACACATAAAACAATAGGGTACAAATAAATAATAGATATTCCATAAGATAGTATGATGTGTGTAAAGTCTTCAGAGGAATGAATGAGGGGCTAAAAGTTTAACATAATTTAAAGAGACTCCTATGTCAACATTTAAAAACTAGTTCCCTCCTCAGATTCAGCAGGTCCAATTGATTTTTGTGTTTGATAATAGTAATTTTTTCATCAAGTCATAAGTGACAGCAATCTTTGAAGTTGATGGGTGTGTTAGATTTTTTAATGATATTCCATTTAATCATAGGGATTAAGTTCTTGTCTTTCAATGACCAGAGATATTTGGATAGAGATGTCTGGTTTCTTAATTCAGGGTTTGAAAAGGAGTGTGTGTGTGTGTGTGTTTGTATAACTGTTGCTTCCAAGCACCTGCTGAAATACTAATGTAGTATTTCTTCAAATTTGTATTTTCTTTTGGGTATATCATAGCTTGATATACCACCCTTTCTGTCACACATTCTCCACCCATAGAACACAATGGTTATACAATCACACAATGGAAGCAACAGTTATACAATCACACACACTCCTTTTCCAAGAATAGGCCTATACTTCCGATTTACCATGAAATAAAGTGGCTGCCTAAATTTTTTCTTTTATATAGTCATCCACAGACAGATCTGTTTTGCAGTATCACAGCTCATCAGTATGGTTAGATATCCTATTGCTTTTAGCCAGGATTGAAACCTGACCAAATTGACATCAGTCGGCGATTCTACCTCTGAGCTATGGGTGCTCGGTAGAAGGAGGTAGACCTTTTAGTGTGTGATATACCATGTAAACACATGCCAGTAGCTAGCTATATATATATATATATATATATACACACACACACACTGCTTGTCAAAATATCTTATGAAAAAAAACAATTTTAGCACTAAAACTCTCTCTCTCGCACACACACACACACATACATACACACACACACACATATATATATATATATATAGTGTACACTATAAAAATATTGAGAGGAATACTCAGCACATAATTAAACAGATATGAATCCAGAACTTATTTCAACAATGTAATTTTACATTGTCTCCTTCAGACTGTTGAAAAATAAATAAATTCACTTAGAATATTAAAAAAAAAATGCTCTGGATAATATCTATTGAACTCTTTAATATTTATATATTAATTGAATAAAATCTTTTTGATTATCCTCTGTCTTTTTGGGTTTGCAATTCTCTCTCTCACACACACACACACATATATAGATATATATGAATGTTATTATTATTAATCATTGCATTAGAACATATACAAACCACTACAAAATTGTACATTTTGTTTTGACATTGAAAGAACAATGTCTCATCAAATAGTTAACAATGATGGTAATAAATGTTTTATTTTAAATTTCTTTTAAGAACAACACTTTTCCATTTTGTTTGTAGTCATATTCTTAGGATTTCTATTTATTTTTATTTAAACCAAAAAAAAAAACTTTTTATTTTAACTGATTTTTTATATTTTTCTTTTTGATGTAGTTCGCGACCAACTTATCGGCCTCAGTTTGTGCCTCAAAGACAACTGCCCCAGCCACAGCTAAACTACCAAATATTACGTGGACGCTCCCGAACAAGGCAAGGCAATAACGTCCATTTAGATTCTTCTATACGCAGTTCAGAAGAAACCCAGAATCTTTATCGTGAACTGAAAACCTTATTTTCAGAAAGAGAACAAGAAGAAATACTGAAAAAAGTCTTGTGTGATTATCCTTCTGAAAGAGACATGAACCGTTTATCTAACTTCTGTGTTCAAATGATATTTGGAAACTAAAAGTTTGCCTATAATCTGCAAAAGTCATAAACTATATTGGCAGCTTCCAAAAGAAGAAAATTTCTAGTAATGAAAATGTTCCCATCTCAGCTGTGATCCCTAATTAATAAAAAGAATTGTGTTTTTTTTTTTTTTTTTTTGTTGATATAACAAATCTATTTGCATATCGAGTGGGTCTGCTTATATGCATCTTTGAGTCATAATTAATCATCAAGGATTCTAGTGTGCCATGCTTTGTTGGATTGTTCTTTGTTTCATCAGATGCAATTCACTCCCACAATGTATAAACACTTCACCTAATCTTTGCTTACATCTTTTATTTTGAAATTCCTCTAAGACAGATAATCTTCCATAAATGCATGGTATAATAAAAATCCATCTCCATAGTCAAGTTTACTTTTTGTTTTAAATTGTTTGATTTTTATTGAATGTTACAAAGATTGAATTTAACAAGATTTATTTTCAAATAATTTATTGATTGTTCTATAAATTGAGTGCAGGAGAAAAAAACTATTCAAAAGTTAAATAGAATGAAATGATTCATCTCTTTTTGCCTTTTACATTTTCGTTTCAGTTTTAGTTTATAATTGGTTCATTAATTTCATTCTAATGTATTGTTTTCAAGGAAATCAAAATCAAACAACCAATCAAAATCCTTGATTTACACTTACAGGTCTTCCATCATGAACATTGATTTTATTTCATCGTAATACTTGCATCGGAATTAATTAATCATACTAATACTTGTACTGAAAATGGCAATCCATTAATTGATGATTAATTAATTTTGGAAACTTTGTAAGAAAAAAAAAACCATGTCAAAGAATTGAAACTATTTTTTTAATGCTGGAATAAAATCATGAATAAGAAAATAAATATTCAAGCTGTTATTTATTCATTCATTTAAAGAATTTGCAGCTTGTCTTAATGTTATTTTTAAGGAGCACCAAATAACCTGATCATAGGCTACATATCAGTCACTGGATGTATATTTTATTCAAATACATAAATGCAGCACAAGGGTCGAGAAAGAAAGAGAAATGGAACAAAAACTGACTTTGCTCTATTCTTACCTTATTCTTACCTTATTTTTACCAGTATCTGAGTGCATTCTTTACACTGAAAAATCTCATTTCTGTCTAAATTTCTGGGATGAGGGTTTACTAGTTAGACTATTTATATTCGGGCTATTGTCTTCATTATTTGTCAATACTTTTGAGATGAGGTCGTATTTACATTGTTTAGGCTGTTGTCCTCATCTTTATTGCCATGTTTACGTTTCGGCCGTTGTACACTCCATCCTTTTTCAGTTGCTAGAAATTTTTAACGGAACCCTTTATTTGTCTATATTTCTCAGATGAGGTAGTATTTACATTGTTTGGACTGTTGTCCTCATCTTTATTGCCATGTTTACAATGTTTTGACTGTTGTACGCTCTGGCCTTTTTCAGTTGCTAGGAATTTTGAACTGAACCCTTTATTTGTCCATACTTCTAAGATGAGGTAGTATTTACATTATTTACATGGTTCGGACTGTTGTCCTCATCTTTATTGCCATGTTTACTATGTTTTGGCTGTTTCCAAACCAAACTCTTTTATTTCTATCACGGGGATATATCATTCTCATTTCATGTGCAATGCTACTTCCAGTAGCATATGGTTATCTCCCTTTAACTTAATTCTAAGTAATTTGTTCGCCGGGCTGTAGCCTGGTATTGAACTCACACATGGAATGAGAATGATATATCCCAGTGATCATAATAAAGGGTTCTGCCCAAAATTTCTAGCACCTGAAAAAAGCCAATGAGTATAACAACCAAAATGTAAACATAGCAATAAAGATGAAGACAACAGTCCGAACAATGTAAATAATATCTTTTGTCCTCATCTTTGTTGTAGTTATCATGTTTTGTCTATTGTTCCCTCTGGCCTTCCTCACCTCAACTGTATATTAATCTGAGTAACTGTTGTGGACCCAGAATAGGTCTGGAAGAAAAACATGCACTCGGGTACTCGGGACACATATATATTTAGCGAGAGAAACGCAAATTCTACTATAGCAGCTTCTTTTCTCGCACTTCCTGCCTGTGGAATTCCCTCCTGTTTACTTGCTTTCCTGATAGCTACAATCTTCAATAATTCAAATGTAAAGTCGATAGTCATCTACTTTCTCACTAACTTGCTTCCTCTCCCTCTTTCATGCTTCTTTCTTCGTCCACTTCACTCTCATTAGTATTCTCATTCTTCTCCTACCCTCTTCCTGACACCCCCTCTGTAACCTTTCACTCTTTCTCATAACTTACCTCCTATGTAATCCCCTGCTCAACAGTGGCAGTAAAATACCTTGCTTGGGGCGACTCAATTATTTAAAAAAAAAAACAAAACAAATACAAGTGTATTACATGTCAGACTGCTAAGTATTAGACCGGGGTGACTCAACTCAACCCCGAGAGGCATATTCTCCCAGTATTCATAATAATAGAAAGAATTCATTATAGTCCAAAAAGCGTTGGTCCCATAACAGTAGCCTACACAGAATTCTGAACTGAGCCCTTTATTTACTGAGCAGTACTATAGAGACAATATCCTTAGGCATGATCAGAGGAATGAGAATGGTCTACTCTTTTCGATTCAAATAAAAGGTTTACTTCATAAATCACTGTAGGTAGCTCACCTGAGGAAAGCTTAGGGGTCAATAGCTGAAATGTAAGAAGAACAATAATGACAATTATAATAGTCTGCATATCAGTCAGTTAAGTGCCATACGTGATGCACGCTTGGGCGATCATGTCTTGAAAGAGACATGACTGACTGGGCAGAAGATTATCCCGCAGTAGGTTGCCATTGCTTTCTGTGGTAGACTGGTTGTCAGCCAAGGCTATAGAACCCAATCTGTCCTATTATTTAACCCATAACTGGAAGGAAGAGACAGGTATTTGTGCGTAAATGAATGCAAGGAATTCAACTGGAATTTGAACTCAGCTCCCTGATTTCTCGTTCCGAATCAATATCTATTGCACCACAATGCACATCTGCACATCAGTTTGTATATAAATAGTTTAAATAATTCATTGTTCATATTCTTAATTATCATAACACCTTACTTTCTTTGTGGAGTCAAGCTATATAGTATGAGTTAACCCAGAGTTTGGCAAATTTGAACAGTCTTGAAACGTCTGAATGAGAGATACATATTATGATAGGTTTGGAGGAGAAACTTCAAATAATGTAGCCAAAATTGGTAGAGAAATTTTATGAGACTTCTTTATTAGCTTTTTAGGTATGAGGGGAACCTATTGTTTTCTATGAAAGTAGATTTTTGTTTTTTTTAATTTATCTGTTCCACTTCCTTTTGCTAAAAATAAGGGGACATCCTCTTTGATGTGGGAGAGAATGCAAAATTCAATTAGTAATTGATTTTTGACATTTTGCTAATAAAAATGTGACTTAATTGACTAACGTTTTATTTCAAAAGACGCACTTGTGAATTGAAAGTTGTCTGTAATCGGAAATTATTATTATTATTGAGATTAATAACTTTTGATTTATAGAAGTTGTAAGAAAACGGTGATAAAAATGAATATTAGACAATGACCTGTTGGATTACCCATCAAGAGAAAATTATGAAGCTAAAAGGTTAAGCATAAGAATTTTTGTTACACACAGATTTTTCTTGTTCATAATGGCAGATAGTAGTGGGTGTAGTCTTGCCAAATGTTGCTAAGATCTATAAAGAATAGGTTGTGGAGAGCCATGATCACCCACGTCCTGAAGTGATAAGCCACATAGTAAATTATAACATGGTCCTCTACTGTCGTCATCTTCAGGCCAAGCCTGTTGGAGTTTTTTGGGTAGCATTTTATACTGGTGGGCTAGCAATGGGCTGACTCATTTTATGATTCACCAATAGAACGGTTAACCAATCAGAAGGCTCAAAATATTCAATGCGATTTGTATAAAAGGCAGTCATATTTTTCCGAGTATTGGTGATCTAATCCGATTCAGTCGAGTGTCTGATTCGTGAGTGTTAATCTTTGACGTTGTTTCATTGAATAGATTACATACTGCGCTGTATTCTATATTCATAAATTATGGTGAACATGGTCAACAGAGCCTGTTCAGCTCTGCTGAACCAGATGAAGCCATCTTTCCCAGTCATTTATGGACGTTTATAGTTTATCCATATTGTATCCAGCATATTGAGTGAGTTGGTCAGTGGATTCCTTTGAAAATATGCCAGTATAACCATGAAATGGTTTCCAGAGAAATACATCACTAAGATGCTCTTCTGTGTTTCTTCAGAGTGTCAAACAAATCCAAGTCTCTTTTCCCTTATTACATTTTATATGGGGACCAGTTTACCTTAGAGCATCTTCTTTTGTTGGGTGGTCATTGCAGGATGTATTGAGAATGGCTCATAGCATACACGTCTAGTTACCATCTAATACATTTTCAAATCTGTACGTGAGACTGCAGATCGATGAACAGTAGAGACTCAACAACATGAAATCTTTTATTTCCAGAATCTCATTTTTATTCGGTCAGATCTGATTTCCAGATTACAATTAATTTCGTTAGAGCTACCCATGCTTCATTTAATTGTATGTTAACATCAGCCTCAATGGATGCAATATTTTGTCAAGGCATATGAGGTTACCCATGGATTTTAAAAGATTTCCACAGATGTTCAATGGAGCCACCACAATTGTCAACATTTTCTGCATCAGTTAAAATCCGTAACTGTATAATTAGCATATAAGAGTTATCTCCCTTGACTTTTTTATTCTAAATTTAGTGTACATAAAGACCCTACCACCATTTTTTTTTTTTCTGGAAGTCTGCACATTTTAGAGGTAACTTTATTTGATATCTGTGGCTATGTAGAGATTATACACACTATTATTATACAGACTTTTTTTTTTTAGTAGTACTTCTTCAATTTTTATGATAGTTTATCATTCTTTGATGGTTGATGTCTTTTTGTGAATACAAAATTGATTCAGTATATTTATTCTTAAACAGTAAAGAGAACTGTAAGTATATATATATATATATATATATATAAAAGGCAAGATATTTGTGTCTGTCTGTATGTCTTTTATACAAATCCACAATTTTCATCCGATTCTCACCAAACTTCACACAAATATTCTTTAGGCTACTAGTCAGGTCATGGGCTACTTATTTTTTCCGATTTCCCCCCTAATAAATATATATATATATATATATATATATATATATAAAGCAAGATGTTTGTGTGTGTGTCTGTCTGTCCTTTATACAAATCCACAATTTTCATCTGATTCTCACCAAACTTCACACAAATATTCTTTAGGCCTCCACTCAGGTCGTGGGCTACTTATTTTTCTGATTTCCCATGCATTTTTCTTTCAATCTACGGTTTCGCTTTGTCTGGAAACAACTATTGCTTTTTAGTCTTTCATGCCAACCTCCAAAGAGTTTGAGCTCCAGGACCATGGATTAGTTTTAAGACTTTTATTACACCTGAGCAATGCTGGGCTCTACTGCTAGTTCTTTATAAGTGATACTTTTACAACCCCAAAACTATTTATCTACATACCCACTTAAGCAGTGTTTGACACAAGGTCAGGTTTAAAGTGGGATAGAAACTCAGGTAAATATAATGACTCTATCCTCTATTTGAGGGAGAGAGATTGCCTAGTTAGGGCAGCTTTCTGATGTCTGTACTTATTATTTAAATTTGTTTTATTTTAATTTTTAAACTTTAGCATATTTAAAATTGGTGTTTTATTTTAATTTTTAAATGTTAGCATAATATTTAAATTTTAAAAGCTGGACCTAATGAAAAATTAAAACCACTGAAATTTTTTTTTATATATATTTTGGTTGAATATTTAAAAAAAAATAAGCAGTAATAAAGCTTAGAATTTTTACTGATGTTTAAAAATACTTTGTAAAAAGTGAAATCACCTTTGTTTATTCAGATACTTTTTCTACTTTCTGATCAGTAAAAAATAATTTCTTACTATCAGTTATGAGTAAAAATAGCTTGGATGGAAACCAACCTAGGAGATGGAAAATCTGAACTCACTATCCTAAAAATGAATTTACATGCAACTAGGGATTGACTGTAAATCCAAATTCCCATTGAAAATTATTATTATGATGTCCTCAAGTGTGGTGATAAAACGAGCCCAAACTCATATAGGAAATGAGAGGAATTAACTAATTACTAGATAAAATTGTTAATTAAATAATTAGTGGGTGTATCTAACAAGTTTTCTTTTATGTGTTGTCACTTCATGACCTATTTGTGGTCCTAGGTCAATTCTGGTCTACGGCACCAAGTTGATCCTAGTCAATCGCAACCAATAATGTAATACTGTGTCCCCTGAGTTGGTCCTCATTACCTTTAGACCACTGTGGTTACCATCTAGCTAATTCCTCACTCGTTAACATATTGCTAGTGTGTTGCTGAGCATGGTTCCACTCGATCTAGCTGGTGTTTGTCTGCTTCATGACCCTTGACTCCTCTGCCACGTGTTTTTGATCTCAGAGGTTGAGAAAATCACTGAAATAAACTGGAATGAATAACAGGTTGACGGCGAGAAGCTACACCAAAAAAAATTCTTTAGAATAAAGAAATAACTTGATCTAGTTTGTATATGATTTTTCGTATATGACGGTTTTAACCTTTCCCACTTGGGGTTATGATCAAATGAGACTGGGATCCCATTTTGGAGCAGGCAACTTGTGTTAGAAGGAATTTAAATTTCTAAGTTCTGGTCTTTAGGGCTGGCAGGAAGTCTCAGCGAACAATGTGAATTCCACTAGCAGTAATGTAGGGACTCTAAGTTGTCCCCACAAAAAAAAAAAAAACCAGATCATAAAAACCCAACAACCTCCCAACCTTTTATACAGAATAACTACCCTGTATCTAAATCTAATCTAATCTAAACTTATTGATAAATAGAACCTTGTGTGTGTGTCTGTGTGTGTGTGTGTCTGTTACCTATAGACTCTGAAACGGCTGAACTGATTTTCTTGAAAATTTACACAGTTGTACTATAAGCATCTGTGAGTGTCCTTAGCTAGGTTTTGTGTCGAGATACCCCAATAAATATTGATAATCAAAAATATCGGGTTATAGGAGTGGTCCGATTTTAATCAAATTTGATACACTCATAGACAAAGACATAAACGATATTCAGAAGTTTCAAGGTTGCAGTTCTTACAATAGTGCAAAAAATCGATAATATATATAAAAGGCAAGATGTTTGTGTGTGTGTGTTTGTTTATCTGTCTGAATGTCCTTTATACAAATCCACAATTTTTATCCGATTCTCACCAAACTTTGCACAAATATTCTTTAGGCTGAGTCTGAGCTCCAGGACCATGGATTAGTTTTAAAGCTTTCATTACACCGAGCAATGCTATACTGCTAGTACATAAATAAACAAGGCTTCGGCATAAAATGACCCAAATAGAAGTTGACATGCCGTAAAATCCAATGACCAAACTAAACCAACTTATATAGATTCCTGTGTCTAGCAGGGGTGGGATTGACCAGGGTCTGTGTTTAGTTATCTTCTACCGTCAGGATCAACCTTTTTCTAAAATACCATATTTTCAAAATATATTTACTTGAGTGATTTTCCAAATTTAGGTGTTGAGCATCTCCCTTTTGCAAGGAGTCAGAGAAATCAAGCCACCCCTTAACTCCAACTCCCTTCACATCTCATCTTGCACCATCACACCATATAGGCATTGCTAATTCTTCTCTTCCTTCTCTCACTTCATCAACATTTAACCTCAGCCCACTCCAAGGGCTAGCATACCATCTCTCTGTGATGAGCTCAAACTTTGAGAATGCATAGGCAAAAAGTAGATTTCCACTTATTAATCTTTCTTTATCAGCTTGTCTTCTGCTGTGATTTCCCAAATCTGTGTACTTGCTCAGAGTCCAAAGAAATGGCCAGACAATCTCCTATTGCCAGCCAATCTCAAGAGTTGTTTTGTGTAGGCAGGAAAAGAAAAATATTTCCAATACTATCACACAAACGCAGGCGTACCTCAAGGCTTTATTTTAGGTCCTATGCTTTTCCTTATCTATATTAGCAATCTCCCTGATGTAATAAGATCCCAAGTAGGCATATACGCTGTCGGCACTACGGTTTACTCTCATCTCGATCAAAAATCTGCCAAGGCTGACAAAGCAAACCTCGCTGCCAAGCTTGAAAACGACCTCCAATCTGTGGTGGACTGGGGTAAGAAATGGCTCATGAATTTTAATGCATCCAAAACAAAGCTGCTATCTATTAACCATCATGGAAAATCGTTCCTCCCACCCATTAACATGGATCAGGCTTCTCTCCTTGAAAGTGAAACACTGTACCTTCTTGGAATAACTCTCACATCAGACCTCAAGTGGAATAACTATATAGAATCCATAGCTAAATCCGCTGCTAAGAAAGTCGGTTCTCTGTGTATGGGCCAGAAAGTTTTTCCAATCCGAAACAATCCTGCACATATACAAATCTACCATCTGCCCGTGCACTGAATATTTCTGCCATATCTGCTCGGGTGCTCCTGCTATCCACTTAGGTGTCCTTGACCATATCCAATGGAGAATCTGTAATGTGATCAATCCCGACTTGACAGCTCGGATACAGTCGCTTTCTCACCAACGCAGTGTGGCTTTCCTGTGTCTCTTCTACAAATACTTTCACGGCTTCTGCTCCGATGAACTTAGCTCACTGTTACCCCCTATATATGAATTTCCTCGAGCCACAAGATTAGCAACTAGGTCCCACCCTTTTACTGTGAAATCGATAAATTGTAAATGCAAATTCTACTCCAGTAGCTTCTTTTCTCGCACTTCCAGCCTGTGGAATTCCATTCAGCATACTTGCTTTCCCGACAGCTATAATCTCCAAGAATTCAAATGTAAAATCAATAGTAATCTTCTGTCTCACTAAATTTCATCCTCTCTCTCTCAGGCTCTTTTCTCCGTCCACTCCACTCTCATGAGTATTCTCTTTTTCTCATACTCTCTTCCCAACACCCACTGTAACCTGTCAGTCTTTCACATAACATTCCTCCTATGTAACCCCCTGCACAACAGTGGCAGTAAAATGCCTTGCTTGGGGGCAAACGATTATTTAAAAAAAAAAAAAAGAAAAAACTTTCTCTGTTCATGAGTTTCTCGGTCAACAAGGCCACATAAACATTTTGCCTATGGTAATTCCAAGCCAAAAGTCAATCTTTATCTTTCATTTGTATCCAATAAATTCCAGTTGAATTCTTTGTATTCACTTACGCACAAATACCCTTGGGAAAAGTATTAATACATCTCTTCCCTCCAGTTATGGGTTAAATAACAGCACAGATTGGGTTATATATCCTTGGCTGGCAACCAGTCTACCACAGAAAGCAATGGCAATCTATTCCGGGATTCTGCCCAGTCAGTCATGTCTCTTTCAAGACATGATCACCCAAAGTGTGTATCATGTATGGCACTTAACTGACTGACTGACATGTCGTTTCAACTGTAGTTTCATTTTGTGCTTGGAATTTAGTCCTTGAGGTCATCAGTGTGTGAATTTTTGGGACTTATAAACCTAATATCTTAGTAAAATTTTTTTTACCAGAGTTCATATTTCAATCTTTTCAAGCTAATGATTTTCTCTGGCATTCCGTATTACTGATTCCCATATTGTATTCATTTCTGTGCTTGGTCGGCTTAGGAGATTTTTATGGCCTAGCATATGCATTGCTTTCTTAAGTTTTCGTAATTTCCAGTTGTGTTCTGTATCTATTATTTCAACTTCATCCCATAAGGTGATGGTGATCCCCTTTCCCCTCCATATATGGTCAGCTACACCTGATTTTTCTTTTTCTTTGGACAGGGGTTTTCAAAATGTGGTCCGCAGACCACAGGAGGTCAGCAAAGATAAGATAGGTATCTGTGGATTAACTCATCACGTGAAATTCAAAGTATAAATTTTCAATGTTTGGATATTTATTTTTACTTATTAATGTTATTAAATGAAAATTTAAATTTATCAATTTAAAGTAAGCTTAAAACCAGTTTTTACTACGTTAATGCAAAACTATAAGCTAATTTTAGTAAAAATTTATGTATAAATTTCATAAGCGTTTATCGTGAAATATAAAGGGGTCCGTAAGTCAAAAAGTTTGAAAACCCCAGTCCTAGGAAACCTGGCCCAGAAATAGAATTTAATTTCTTGAAATTTCATGAAATTATGTGAAGTGTGAGAGTAACAGATGTAAAAAAAATATTTTAACCAAGATTTTCTGAATTAAAATAATTAAATAAATAATAATGATAAATAATTAAATTGAAATAATAATAAAAAAATTCAGGTATCTGATTTAAGCAGAAGAACAGCGACCAAAACGGTAGTGAAAATAATAACGATAGAAAATTAGTCTGAATTGACCATTTGGATATAAACGTAAGTTGTCTCCCTTGCAAAGTATTACAACTTTTACCCTACTTTCTTGGAAAATATATAATTTTTTAACTCATAACGTTAGTTTAAAAAAAAAATGCTTCCTTTTTATTCATATATTGAACTTTGTATTTTTTAGATTTTAGATGAAAACTTAGAAAATTTCCAATATATTTCTGTTAAATTTTCGCTTTTCAAAATTATGGTTTAAAGTTTATTAATAAATGATGGAGCCGAGTTCGAATTCCAGTTGAATTCCTTGCATTCACTTTCGCACAAATACCCTTGGGAAAGATATTAATCCGTCTCTTTCCTCCAGTTATGGGTTAAATAATAGAACAGATTGGGTTATATAGCCTTGGCTGGCAACCAGTCTACTGCAGAAAGTAATGGCAACCTACTGCGGGATAATCTGCCCAGTCAGTCATGTCTCTTTTGAGACTTGATCGCCCAAAGCGTGTATCACGTATGGCACTTACCTGACTATATGATGTGCAGTGGATATCGGCTTGGAACGAGAAATCGGAGAACCGAGTTCGAATTCCAGTTGAATTTGTTGCATTCCCTTTCTTCCAGTTATAAATAACAGGACAGATTAGGTTCTGTAGCCTTGGTTGGCAACCAGTCTACCTCAGAAAGTAATGACAACCTACTGCGAGAAAATCCTCTGCTTAGTCAGTCATGTTTCTTTCGAGACATGATCGCCTAGGGGACTATATACCAAATCTGAAGTAGTTACGACTGATGGGGATGAGTGATACACAGCAAACGTACTATTTAATTGGGGAACGATTCGGTTTTGATTTCGAAAATCTTTCTTAACTATTAGGCATTTGGAAGAATGAAGACGTCATTTAGCTGATACCAAGAGGACGTAGTTTCTGAAAAATAAATTAACAAATAAGTTGTGGGTTTAGTTAATTTAACTTTAGTTATTTTTTAAAATTTTTATTCATATCTGAAACTGGAGAAAAATCAATTTTGCACAAGTAAAATTATTTTTTTATCTACCCACATTTTAGTCCTGGATATGACCGTAAACTGCATCCGGCAGCAAGGCCTCTGATTGGGAGGTTGTGAGAAGCATGGAACCACCTCTTAATTGCTGTTGTTCCCAGGTTCACCCTGACCCGGAGTGGTAGCACCTGTTAGGGTCCTAGCTATGGGTAAATAGTTAACCCCCAAACCGAAGTCAAAGTGCTATGAAAGTATTTACCAACAAAACTTTTTTCAATGAAAAATATTACCAACAAAACGTTTTTGAAGGAAAGATGTTACCACCAAAAATACGTGAAGGAGAAAAAATATTACCAGCAATACATCTGACTCTCAACGAAACCCACTTTACAAAGAAAGTATATTCTATTCATACAAATCTATTGTAAAAATCTCGTCGGCATTAAATGACCATTGAGGTTGATATGCCTTAAACCAAACCAAATCATTTCTATCCACATTTTCTCATAGTAGAAATGATAATCTAGTTAGTCAGGTTGCCCAATATTATTTTGTAGTATGATTCTCAGTGGGTATCAGTAGCGTGCAGAAGTGTGCACAGAGTGTGACGGCTCAGGGTACCCATATCGAGAAGACATTCAACCAAAGAGTGAAATAAAAATTTGGTTTTTGAAATTTGAAATAGTCTGTTAACTTCATTGTACAAGCACCCTACAGTACCACAAGCCGGGGCATATGGATCTATAGGGAGATCACCATCCAAATTGGCCTTGTGTCAAATAAAACCGAACTCTCCACAATTTAGGACATCACCAGAAAGTTGGAAGAATACAAGTGTTTCGTTTGTGTGTTTAACTGGAAATTTATTTACAGAACAGAATAACACCAATTTGTAGGAACTGAAATTATTAACTCTGTAAATGATCCAAGAGAAAGTGTAGTACGGAGTTAAATTAATCTAGAGTTCGTAGTTATAGCGAAATGTATTTATGCAGAAAGAAAGATTAACTGGGTAGTAATAAAGTTTGTGTTCCGTTCTTTCTTTTAGTGGATGGCGAGGCAGGAAAAAGAAATGTAAAGCAATAAAGGAAAACTCTATTTAACAACGTTAACATTTAGAAGTCAGTTGAAGTGTCTTACTGTTGTTGTTGTCTTCTTCTTTGTTAATTGCGAGAATGGTGAGGACGAAGAAGAAGAGATAAAGGAAAATAGCACACGAGAAAGAGAAGGAAAAGGAGAGGGAATGTATGTCGTCGAGGCAAGTCCGGTCCAGCGGCTTAAAATTCCCCCTCACATTGTGGCGGTGTCTTATCTGATCTCTGCTCCCATCTTACTGATTCCACTTTCTTTCTCTATCTATTTATATCAAAGAACTTTTTCACACAGGCTTGTTAACTTCTCTCAGTTTTGTAAATCGCTCTCTTTTCATTGGTTAGGAAATAATTAGCATCGCATTGCGAAATTTTGCTTCGTCTTTTTCCTTCAGTACGAGGTCAATTTTTTTCCTATTGGTCAAAATTAGATTTCACACTGGATTGATAAGCAAAACCAGAGTATCCTCCCTATTTCAGTCTTCGGGGCATACAATCAAGAACTTGCCACCTGGCATCACCAAACCACCTCTGCACGTCACTGCTGGGTATCCTAAACTTGTGGCCTTGTGCCAAACTAATGTAAACTTAGTAAATAAATAACATCTAGCCACATTAATCTAGGTATCGAAAAGAGTTGAGATACCTAAGTTTTAATATGAATTTTTGAAAATAAAAGACATTTTCTTGAGGCTTTAATTTTAGTTTAATTAAAAGCTAAATGATGAAATTTACTATTTTCAGCAAGCAAAATACTCGGGTATATTTCAGGCAGAAATTATATTAATTGGAATCTAAACTTTTGAAATGTTTAACAATTTTTCGGCCATTTTTTAGACATAGACACATTTGTAAACAAAAGTTAATTCTCGGTTTTTTAAGTCTTGCAAAAAATATAAATCTGTGACATATTATTTTTTTAAAAATTAGCAAATTTAAAGTTAAATTATTCTGATTTGAAACAATATTACTTGTTTATGGCATGAAATTTAGGATAAAAGTATTTCTTAGTCACAAAGGTCCGACTCGTTGACCTTTCAAGTAGTCGATGATAGCTATTGTTATCAATCAATTTACACATCTGGAAGTATGGTGATAAAAAAAAATATGACATAACCCAAGTGAACGTATCGTAAAGGGAACAACCCTTGAAAAACGTGATCTTTTAATAAGTTTCTTATAAATTTCCATAGTAAAAACAAAAAACAAAAAACAAAAAAAAAACCCAAATGGGCAGTATAACATAAACAAAATCAGAAATTATTTTAAAAATCTTAATTCTAAATGATTTATAAGCTTTTCAATTTTCGATTTGTAAATATATTCTTTACTTAATAAATTAATAACAGAAGACACTGAGAGACTGAAAGAAATTTAAAAGATGCATGAAACTTTAAATCAACTTAATTAGCAAAGGAAAAAAATGAAAAAAATTCTTATAAAATATATTATTCATTGAATTTTTTTTTCTTCAGAATATGATATCCTTAATATATATTATTTATAAAATCAATTAAACGTTTATCTAAATTAAAATTTGCGTAGTTTTAATGCATCTTTTATTTAATATTCGGAGTAGATTTTCGGAAAAATGGTCTTAAAAAAACACACGCTGTTTTATTTGCCAAAATGTCGTGGAATTTTCCGAATCGACTGCATTTACCTAATAGAAAAAGTAGGACCTATACTGAATTTTTAGAAGTTTCATGCAATTAATTAGAGGCGGTGGGTAACAGCTGTACAATATATATATATATATATATATATATATATATATATATATATATATATATATATTAAATAATAATTGCATAAATTACTTCATTCATTTGTAAATAAATCCTGAAAATTGAATTAAAATCAGACAGTTGATTTTTGCAAGAATTTCTAAATTAATGGTCTTTCAACGCAAAAAAAAAAGACAAAAAAAACAAAAAAACAACAAAAAACAAATCGACTGGCATAATATTAAGTTTAGCATAGTAGTAACCTCTAAACGTCAGCTGATGAAAAAAAAATTATTAAACTTGGCTAAATATTTTGGGGGATATGTTTCGTCCACCTTTTCAATATGTAATTTAGGGAGGGGCCGTCCAAATTTTTTTTACATACATACATATATATATATATATATATATATATATATATATATATATATATAATAATCTCTGGAGATTTTCTTTCGATAAACGATTTATGCAATATCAAGTAGTGGAAAATACGGAAAATTTGGCCCGCATTTTGCCGAAAACAATTTATTGAAAGTTAAATCTAAATAAAATAATTTATTTTGAGAATTGGTATTTGCGTAATTTAATAAAACATAGTTTTCTTTCAAATTCAACAGAAAAAAATCTAAACTTAATATTTATTTTAAAAAAATTACTTGTTTGTAATTTTTCGCTGTGGTTTTGAACGAAACCAATTGTTAAAAGAGTTTATTTTAAGGACATTTTTGTTGAAGATTAAAATATTGTATTGAATATTGCTGCCATATCTGGTCGGGTGCTCCTGCTATCCAACTAGGTGTCCTCAAATGAATCCAACGGAGATTCTGTAATGTGATCGATCCCGACTTGGAAGCTCAGATACAGTCACTTTCTCACCGACGCAGTGTGGCTTCCCTGTGTCTCTTCTACAAATACTTTCACGGCTTCTGCTCCGATGAACTTAGCTCACTGGTACCCCCTATATATAAATTTACTCGAGCCACAAGATTAACAACCAGGTCCCACCCTTTTACTGTGAAACCGATAAATTGTAAACGTAAATTCTACTCCAGTAGCTTCTTTTCTCGCACTTCCTGCCTGTGGAATTCCTTTCCGCTTACTTGCTTTCCCGACAGCTACAATCTTCAAGAATTCAAATGTAAAGTCAATAGTCATCTTCTGTCTCACTAACCTGCATCCTGTCTCTCAGGCTCTTTTCTCCGTCCACTCCACTCTCATCAGTATTCTCATCCTTCTTATAACCTCCTCCTGACACCCCTGTAATCTGTCACTCTTTCTCATAACATTCCTCCTATGTAACCCCCTGCACAACCGTGGCAGTTAAATGCCTTGCTTGGGGGCCACAGGATTATGTAAAAAATATTTTAAAAAAAAAAGATTTAAATGTCATTTTCGAGTAAACTTTTTGTTTAAAGAATTTTCCTCTTTTCTTTTAGCAACTGTTTGATTTTTTTTTTATATGAGTGTCCAAAAGGGAAATAATTCTGATAATGCGCTATTGACTGACTATTATTCAGTATTGGGGGAGTATTTTGATCTCCCATTCATTCGGTAAACAAAATAAAATTATTTATTATACTAAATTTAATAAAAACATAGAATAAAAATTATATTCTTAAACTATTAAAGTTAAAGAAAATTTAGTTTTAAGCATAACACATTCTTGGTTCTTGCACTGCTGTCTTCTGTACTTGTTTAGGTTTTATTTTTATCTTTTTCTGCGATTTTTCTAATAGCAGTAAAAATGGAAGTATTTCTCTACTGCCCTCACAGGCTAGCGCGCGTAAAACGTTATTTAAATTCTGTTTTGCGTAAAAAGGTAAGCGTTACTCCTAGAGACATTCCTTTCCAACATTTCAAACAATTTCGACATTTCAACATTCAAATCAATATAATTTGTAATTTTTTTAAAATTAGCGCTGATAGCGTTTGTTTACACCAAAGGTGACTATGTGCTGATACCGACCGAGCAAAGCGAGGGACCGGATGTTTGCTCTCTCACGACAAAAAGGCAAATGACCAAAAGTCGTCGTTGCGCATCCGGGTTCGCGCAGATGTTCCCGTTGAAAAATAAAAATTAATCAAGTATCAAATTTCCATTTCGCGAGCCTACGCGAATTTTATTTACCAGCCAATGGGAAGCCCAGAATCAAATTCAAGTGTGAAATCCCAAACGAGCTGCTTTTGATCCAAAAAGCAGATATAAAAAGCCGAGACAGAAAGCACCCAGAGACAGACCGAAGGAGACAGACCGACGCAGAGACCCAGAGAGACGGGTGTAATTAGTATCTCTGTTGACCGATGTCAAGTGGCTTACTATGTTCGCCTCCCTTACCTCTTTACTTTCTTCCCTGTCTCAAAAGTACTTACTGACCTAAGGAGCGAATACATCAAAGACATTCCTTACTCACGACGCTCCCACATTTCTAAGCCTAAATCTCTTTCAGCATTTTATTCGACATGAACATTTTAACCTACGTTGGACCTATGGAATGATGTCTTAAAATATTGTTAAAATGTAAGCCATTTTTTCTTTCTTTTAACTTTTGCTTAAATTTAAAAGTTTTCATGCTTAATTGAAGGATTGATTTTGTTTTTCTAGCCAAAATTTCACCGCCTGAACTTTAACTAAGTTAAAACTTAGCAAGTCACCATCATTTTCTTTCTATTGGAGCGGATGGACTGGGCTATCGCCCGGTCCACACTCCACCCACGTCTATTGAACAGGTGAAGAGGCTCATCCCTTGTTTCCTGCTTAGGATGCGGTTTCCGGTTTTCTCTTTTCCAATCTTTTTCACTCTTTTCTTTATTTTTTTTCAATTGGAGTAGATAGACTAAACTATCGCCAGGTTCACACTCCACCCACGTCTATTGAACATGTGAAGAGGCTCATCCCTTGTTTCCTGTTTAGGATGCGGTTTCCAGCTTTCTCTTTTCCAATCTTTTTACTCTTACGTAGACCCCTGCGCATCAGTGGCGTTATCGCCTTGCTTGGGGTGATATGTTTTAAAAAAAAATTACTTTAATTGTAAAAACATTAATTTATATGTGTTATATATAAAATGTTATTTTTCTACTCAAATTGCCTTTCTTGATTTGTAATCATTTTATGACTTATAGTGGGCTATCTACCACAAGGCCAAATTCCGTTAACCTGCAACAGTACACAACTACCTTTCGCTATAACGGAATCCCCCCCCCCAAAAAAAAGAATTGGGACTTTCAGCGAAATATGAATATTCCCCTGCAACACAAATTCAAAATGGCAACGGACGCGAAAGAAACTACAACGAATCAACCAACCCATGGCTAGTCCCACCAAAAATTCACTACCAGTGTAAGTCCTTTCAGCAGGAACCGAAAACCGAAACACTCCATCGAATCAAGACGGGATTTAATACTCCCCCTCTTGTACCGAGGAAACTAAGTTCGGTAAAACGGTTAAATGGAAGAAAGGAAACACATTTTTATTTAAAAGGAAAACGGAAAAAAGAAAAAACAAACAAACAAAAAGAAAACGAAAACTCCACTTTGAATAAAAAGCGACAACAGATACCAAAAACAACTCCGTTTTCTGGGGCGAAAGTTATGTGGTGATACCGACCGAGTAAAGCGAGGGACCGGACGTTTGCTCTCTCACGACAAAAAGGTAAATAACCAAAAGTCGTCGTTGCGTATCCGGTTTCGCGCAGATGTTCCGGTTGAAAAATAAAAATTAATCAAGTATCAAATTTCCATTTCGCGAGCCTACGCGAATTTTATTTACCAGCCAATGGGAAGCCCAGAATCAAATTCAAGCGTGAAATCCCAAACGAGCTGCTTTTGATCCAAAAAGCAGATATAAAAAGCCGAGACAGAAAACATCCAGACACAGACCGACGCAGAGACCCAGAGAGATGAATGTAATTAGTATCTCCCTTGACCGAAGTCAAGTGGCTTACTATGTTCGCCTCCCTTACCTCTTTGCCTTCTCCACTGTCTCAAAAGTACTTACTGACCTAAGGAGCGACTACATCAAAGACATGCCTTACTCACGACGCTCCCACATCCCTAAGCCTAAATCACTTTCAGCATTTTATTCGACATGAAAATTTTAACGTCCGTTGGACTTATATTCAAGTATTACTTTAATTGTAAAAACATTAATTGATATGTGTATATATAAAAATGTTATTTTTAAACTCATTTTGCCTTTTCTTGATTTTATAATCATTTTATGACTTATAGTGGGCTATCTACCACAAGGCCAAATTCCGTTAACCTGCAACGGTATACAACTACCCTTCACTACAACGGAATCCCACTACAACTAGAAAAAGAATAGATAAGCAACCCACTATAACTATACTATTCTCCTTTATTCAATGTCAAGTCTGGATCTCAAAAATATCAGAGTATTTTATTCTTTTTATTTCCTACAACCACTGATTTGATGTAAACAAACGTTACAAGCACAAAGGTGATTTTTTTTTTCATATTCGATTTGTCAGTTTTTTTATGTACTATTTCAGATACTCCATTTTGTACTTTAATTCTTCTAGAATCGTAAATTAATTCAACACTTTTATTTCTTTTATTTACCTATTAATTAAATTAATTTAAATTAAATTAAATTAATGAATGAATTAAATGAATTACAGAAATATGTGAGTTTTACTTGTCTTATGGAGACTTTTAAATCTGTTTTGATTGCGAAAATATTTCTTTTAATGTTTAATGAAGAACGCATCAAATAATCTTTTTAATTTTTTTATTTCCGACACCAACCATTGATTTATGCTGATAGAGATTCTTTTCTTCAAAGGTGATTATTATTTTTTTGGTTCGAGTAACGAGAAACCAGGGAGCCGAGTTCGAATTCCAGCTAAATCCATTGTATTCACTTACGCGCAAATACCCTTGGGAAAGGTATTAATCCGTCTCTTCCTTCCAGTTATGGGTTAAATAACAGGACAGATTGGGTTCTATAGCCTTGGTCGGCAACCAGTCTACCACAGAAAGCAATGGCAACCTACTGCGGGGTAATCTTCTGCCCAGTCAGTCATGTCTCTTTCGAGACATGATCGCCCAAGCGTGTATCACGTATGGCACTTAACTGATCAAGACTGGATCTCAAAATACAAGAGCATTATATTCTCTTTTTATTTCTGACTGATACCAGCCACTGCTTTGTGCTAATTTAATGTTTTATACCAACGGTGACTATTCGCTTTTAATTTCCTACAACAGACACTGATTTGTGCATATGGTTTTCGTTTAAATCAAAGGTGACTTTTTTTTTCATATTCGATTCACCAGTTTTTTAAAAATTTTTACGCACGATTTCAGGTGCGCCATCTTGTACTTTAATTCTTCTAGAGTCGTAAATTAATTCAACACTTTTATTTCTTCTTTTTAACTAATAATTAAATGAATTATAGAAATATGTGGGTTTTACTTCCCTTATGGAGACTTTTGAATCTGTATTGATTTTGAAAATTTTTCTTTTAATGTTTGGAGTTAAATAAAGAGAGCGTCAAAATGATTTTTGATTTTTGCCCAGTTCATCGCGATCTTGTTTTTTCTTATTTTTCACAATTGCATAACTGAAAAATCCCTGTCCACATTTGGTAAGCAACAGCAGATATAATGTGAAGTTGATCATCTTTAGTTTTAGAAAATATTCATTTGGTAATAATCATCAGAAATTAATAATGTCCAAAGCGTTTACAATTGAGGGAGGCTCATCAAATTTCATTACTAGTAATGAGTTTGTTCTCAATAAGTTCCACATGTCTGTTATTTATTAAACTTCGCTTAGTTTTAACAAAGTGTCACAAGTATAGGCTATTCAGTGAGAATTTACCTCATTATTTAGTAGTAATACTCAACCAGACCAGATCGATAGCCATTATCCGATATTGTATGTGTCATGTATGCATTGCTGCCGACATTTTGAGTTTGAAAGCGAATCTCCAGCGTAATGACACACACACGGCTGTAGGTTGTATACGCAGATAGTTGAATAGCAAAAACGAACCCAACTCTTATTTAATTTACACTCGGACAATTGGCATCATTTTTGTTGTTGTTATAACTGTTTCAAGCGTTGTGTCTCTTTCTTCATCAGTTATATATCGATCTGGATAACCTAGAGGAAATTATGAACTGAACCCTTTATTTAATATACGGGAGTAGACAGTTCTAATTCCACTGCTCATGTCTCTAAAGATATCTCGTCTTGTTCTCATTTTTAGTACTGCTCATGTTGTTCCACATAGTGCCCTGTCCAGGGACTGAATTCAACCCTTTAATTCATATTTAGGTGTAGAGTTTTCTCATCCCCTGTCCATGTCTAGGGATATCTAGTCTAGTTATTTAAAACTACTTATTCATTGTTCAGCCTGTTTTCACTGAATCCATGTACACATTGCCCTGCTCCTGGGTATGACAAAAAACTACATCCAGCAGCAAGATTGGGAGGTTGCATGGAACCACCTCTTAATTGCTGTTGTTCCCAGATCCACCCTGAGCCGGGATGGGTAGCATCTGTTAGGGTCCCAGCTATGAGTAAATAGTTTATCCTCAAACTTGGGTAGTAGACTTTTATAGAAAAATATACATTTTTGAAGGAAAAATATTACCAACAATACATTTTTAAGGAAAACATTATTACCATAACATTTTTGAAGGAAAAAAAAAAAAATACCAGCAATACATTTTTGAATACAAAACTAGAAGACGGCTTCAGTTTTCTAAAATAAAAAAAATAATAAAAAAAGTTTTCATCAAAATCTGACCAAATCAACTTACTATAACTGAACATTAAAAAACAAACAAACCTTAAAACCCTACTTTTTTGGCATTTAATAACCCACAGAGGTTGATATGCCATTAAACAAAACTCAAACACTGCCCAGCTCAGGGAACGAACTCGCAAATTACTATGTCATAAAATTCACGAACCAACGATTTTTAAAATAACAGTAATTGTGAGTTCAATCCCTAGACCGGGCAGTGTTTACTTGAACTCAGTAGAAACAGGATGTCCAATAACTGAGCAGTGCTAATAATAAAAATTGGTCGAGATAACCCTGATTAGGGATATATTCAGAACGCCCTGTCTGCTACCAAGGTCGATATACGCCTGATGAAGGCCAAAACGTTGTTATAACAGCAACAAGGTATTATTATTTACACTATTTACATCCAGACGATTGAATATAAATAGTGTAAATAATGATAACTCCCCACTTTTTTTAAAAAATAATTGTTTCACTCCAAGCAAGGCAGTACTGCCACTGGTGCGCAGAGGGCTACATAAGAGGAGAGCGAAGAGATAGAGGAACAGGTTACAGGAGGTGTCGGAGAATGGATAAGGGAAGGATGGGAGTACTGGTGTGAGGAGAGTTGCGTGAGAATAGATGAAAAAGGGAGAAGAACAAGATACAAGAGGTGACGGGGGAAGGATGAGTGTAAGGGAAATAAGAGATGGCAACTGACGTTGCATTAAAACTCTTGGAAATTGTAGCTACCAGGGAAGCAAGTATACTGAACGGAGTTCCACAGGTGGGAAGTGCGAAAAAAGAAGCTATTAGAGAAGATGCGGTGGCTAGATTTGATTTGATTGAATCTAGTAGCTCGAGTGAATTCGTGTAGAGGTGGCTAAGCTCGTTGAAGCAGAAGTAGTGAAAATATTTGTAGAAGAGAAGAGACAGAGGGAATCCACACGCTGTCGGTGTGAAAGTGACTGGAGTCGAGCTGCCAGGTCGGGATTGATTTACATTGTAGATTCTCTTTAGGATTTTGTCGAGAACCCCGAGATGAATAGCAGGTGGGCCCGACCAGATATGGCAATAGTATTCAATGCATGGGAGAAATTCAGGCAGGAACCGGGCGTAAGAAGAAAAGCGATAGCAAGGAACGATCCTTGCTTAGGACTGCCACTCAGACATCGTCTTGTTCAACCAAGGTCGACGCTGTTCTGCGTCCAGTGTCTAATAAGAGACAGAGAAAGTTTAATACAGGTTGTCCATAAAGTCCCTGTGTACTTGAAAAAAATTATAATAAAAATAAAGTTATAATTTTTTAAAAAGTTCACACGAACTTTATGGACACCCTATATATATATATATACTAGCAGTATAGCCCGGTGTTTATCGGGTGTAATGAAAGCTTTAAAACTAATCCATGGTCCTGGAGCTCAGACTCTTTGGACGTTGGCACGAAAGACTAAAAAGCAAATAGTTGTTTCCAGTTAAAGCGAAACTGTAGACTCAAAGAAAGATGAATGGATGTAAAATTTTGTTTTCCTGGTATCGATATCAAATTTTCTGCACTATTGTAAGAACTGCAACTTTGAAACTTCTGAATATCGTTTCTTATGTCTGTCTATGAATGTATCAAATTTGATTAAAATCGGACTACTCCTTCTATAACCCGATTTTTTCTATTATCGATATTTATCGGGGGTACCTCGACACAAAACCTAGCTAAGAACTCTCGTAGACGCTTATAGTTCAACTGTGTAAATTTAAGAAAATTGGTTCAGCCGTTTCGGAGTCTATAGGTAACGGATACACACACAAAGTTTCATTTATAAATAAGTTATATATATATATATATATATGTATATGTATTAATTATAGTTGTAATACCAATAACAACAGAACTAAGTCTGTCAAGATTATCAATAATTAAACTACAACTGAGATTGTCTTGAAACCCACCGGGAACGAACCCAGAGGGAAAAGAAGGGGAAGAAAAAAAGAAACAAACGAAATGCTTGAACAAAAAGTCAAGCATTCGTGAGAAAGAAAAAACAACCCAAGACGAAAACCTTAACAATAAAGAGCTCAATATGAAAGCAGAGTGCACAAAGCACCCAATGCGAAAATAGAGCAAACAAAGTCGAAAATCTAAGCGAGCCAATAACCTACCACGGTTTCGCTTAACAGCTCGTCAGGGCAAATTGGTTAACGACTTAGGAATTCCTAATTAGAATAATTCCTAAGTCGTTAACCAATTTGCCCTGACGAGCTGTTAAGCGAAACCGTGGTAGGTTATTGGCTCGCTTAGATTTTCGAGATATATATATATATATGCACTGGTTATGAAAGCTTTTTTTTTTTTGATAAATCATATTTCTAATTTGTAAATCATTGTCAATGAAGTTAGTTCAGAGAAATAGAAAAAAAAAGAATGAAGACATTTGGTTATAAATAATCTTTAGGGAAACTTGTAACGGATGTAAAACGAAGCATTTGTCGAATTCGTCAAATTTTCTTTGAAAAAAACTTTATTATACATTTAATATCAAAACATACAGAATACGCAGATGTTCTTTTTATTAAAAAGATATTTGCAATATAAATTTCTGAATGATTTTTGATTAATCTAACGCCTGTATAAAAAGTGACGCCAGAAAAATGAACATCTTTTCAATCTGCGACCAAATATTTCTAGATTGCCATTTTTTTTTTTTTTTGGCAGAATTCAAAGAAATTTTGGATGCTCATGAAAATAAAGTCTACGAGTTGAAAAAATAAAGCAGCATTTTATATTTTGCGAAAAATACAAAATTCTTGCCCTTTAAAATTCTTAGATAAACGTTGTTACTCTTTTTTTTTTCCGGATAAACAGTTTAAAGATGACGGTTTACAAAACATGTTGAAATGTACAATTTTCTAGAATCAAAATATTTAACGTTTTCAATGAAAGTCAATAATTTTAATTTCGATTGTTATTAATGATTTCGTTTTCAATACAAAATATTTTTCAAATAAATTGTTTTGGCGGACCTGAAGCAGACTACCTCCACGTTTAATTTCGTTTTTCATTTCTTTTTAGCTTTTTTCAGCGCAGTCCTATCGATAGTTACTTAAACTTTCCGATTATCAAAATTTTTGAAAAATTTTGAATATTTAAACAAATTTGATGGTGGTGGGGGTCAATTTCTCATACAACGTTAAAGTAAATCGATCCTCCATTTTCAATCCACACACGTTGGGGTCGCTTTGTTTATGTTATTTTCGTTGTTTTTCATTTTGTTTTAATTTTTTCAGCGTAGTTCTATCGATTGTTAAACTTTCTGATTATCAAAAAAAATTTTGAAAAATTACAATATTTAAACAAATTGGTGGGGGGTCAGTTTCTCATACAACGTTAAAGTAAATCGATCCTCCATTTTCAATCCACTGTAAGGTTGTATGAGAAACTGGTCACCTCCCCCTTAAAATTGTTTAAATATTGAAATTTTTGCTAATTTTTTGTTGTCATTCGCAAAGTTTAAGGTGTAAAAGATAATATTACACTAAAAAAAAAAAAGTCCAAAAAATTTGATAATGAACAAATTTATAGGTGGCGGTAATGTTGTACTGGCGACTGGTTTCAAAATGGAGGCTCGATTTACTATAACGTTGTATGAGAAACTGACCCCCCCCCCCCCCGAAAATGTTTAAATATTGAAATTTTTCATAATTTTTTTTCTCAGTCGTAAAGCTAAGAGGGTAATCGGTAGGACTGCGCTGGAAAAAAAAAAAAAAAAAAAAAAAATGAAAAACAACGGAATTAAACGTCGTGGTAGTCTGCTTCATGTCCGCTATCGTTTTTTTTTTTTTTTTGCTTTTTTTTGCTTTTTTTAAACGATTTTCCATCGTTTTAATAGTTTTAGTATAAATAACACAGGTAAATAATACTACGAGAAAATATCGGCGTGTCTGCATGCGCTAATAAGGGTCAAAGGGGTTGGGCTGATTGTATTCAAATAATTTACGGAGATACACTGCTTATAAACAAAAGGTTACAAGTGTGTCGACAATGGAGTGGAATGAAGTAAAGACTAACATTTCTCTTTTTGTGCTGTCTTTGTTGAAAATTTCCCCTTGGATGAATGTACAGTCTTTTGTTGTTACCGTTTTCAATGAAAACGATGGTTTATTGGAATATTTGCCAATAACATGCTTACAATAAAGAAAAATTCTCATTATAATCTCTTGGAGGATAAAAGTAATTCCGAAAATCATCCTTTGAGGAAAACAATATTTGAAGATGATGAGCAGTTATTGTCAATGAAATGAAGCTAAAACATAAATAAAGTGAAAAAATTGCTAAATTTAACTTAGAACTGAAATTAATCTAGTTAACAGAAAACTAGAGAACGCGTAAAAATTATACATTATTTATCAGCAAGACGTCTGAAAATTCAAAAAGATGTTTAAAAAATCGACTGAAGAAAACAAAATCAAGGTTTTTAAAGCAATAATCGAATTTTTACTTTCAATCACAGCCTCTTTTTCTATGAAGCACTAACTAAATTAATGTCAGAATTTACAAATTTATGAATGAAAATTTACTTAGGGCAAAAACACCTTTTGATGTCAAAATCAAATATATATATATATATATATATATATATATATATTTATTACTATACGTACCAACAATACAGTAGCACTAATAAAGACGAAAGTCAGAAAATACTAACGCTAACAAATTAGTAACGTAAGTCGTCAACAACCCAACGAGGACTACCAAGTGGGTTAAAGGGGAGAAGAAACAAAAAAGAAACAAAGTCCAATAACAATGAGTCAAGAGCTTGTTTGAAAGAAGAAAAAAACCAAGACGAAAACCTTAACAGTAGAGAGCTCAATACGAAAGTACGAAAATAGAGCAAAAATACAATAAACTAAATTTAAAAGTGAGCCAAAAGTCGACCGCGGTTTCACTCAACGGATCGTTAGGAGCAGAGTCCTGACGATCCGTTGAGTGAAACCGCGGTCGACTTTTGGCTCACTGTTAGATTTAGTTTATTATATATATATATATATATCTCACGAGGAGGATAAACAACGATTAAAAAAGTAAGAGACCATTAAATGTCTTGTTACTTTAAGTTGGTGCATAAAGAAATCTTGACACAATGAGATGATTATCAGTTATATTTTTTCTTCCGTTATCCATTCCTCCGTTGTACTATCAAAAGTAAACAGAGAAATACATCGTTTTGTTTTTAGTTTTGTTCTCTACAAAATAGAAAGACATTGATCCATTGGGGAAGCGATGTATAAGGCTAACAAAATGTGTAAGAATCAGTCGTAAACAGAATCACCAGTAAACAGAACAGCGGAGAGCATGTCAAAATGACTCCTTTCCCAACGACAGAGGTTGCTTTCTGTAGGATACGCCCACGAACCTGCCTTGAGCACTCGACCCAAAGTACTGTCTGGATAATAATTTATGCAAGAGACGCCCTGTGGTTACTGAGGCATTGCAGTGAACAGTATGTCCCTTTGTTACCAAGAATTGGAAGATCAAGACCCTTGTTGGTTAATTTATTACTATTACCACAGACAAAACTTTCGTTATCGTTAAGAGAGTTTCAGTAAAATTTACAAAAGTACTCAACAGAATTTCTTGGCTTGTGTGTGGGAAGAAAAAAAAACATATCAATTTTTTCGATCGGTCTCAATTTTGCCAAAGAAACGAATATTGCCCCCACCACGCCTCAATTTTTCTTTCCAGACGCCGCCGCCGCACCAAGAAATAGTTTCAATGCGTTTTAGTACAACGAAGGCCACTTTCTTTTTTTTATTTTTGTATGAGAGGGGAAGGCAGACAAAACATTTCTCGACACTCTAGGCAAGCAGCAAATATAATCTATTTTTTTCTCTCGCTTGATTCTAATGGCCAAACGAAAAGAAAACATGTCGCTCGCCATTAACAGAGCAATGACTGAAAAGTGCGTGAATTGCACAATGTTTAAGGACATTTTTCTTTGAGAGCCTCTCGCGGTCGCGCCAGATGCGCTGTTTCTCACGACCTTCAACAATTGTTTTTATTTGTTTTTAGCGAGATGAAAATACTGAAGACATTTCATAAATCTTTCGTAAGTAATTTCAACTGCATCCAAACCCATGATTTCAAGGAAAAGAACCAAGAAAATATTTCACACACTAAATAATACAGCATTTCCTTATATATATATATATATATATATATATATATATATATTAGTTCAACTGTACTCCTCTTTTCTAGTTTGTCTTCATAATTTAAGATTTTATTGTTGTGTCAATTTCCTTTTGCCAATGGCACTCTTCGATGAAGTCTTGGCTGAAAGGATCCTCTGGGTTTGGGTTATTTAAAAAATATCCTCTTCAAAACTTTGTTTAAATTCTGTGGTATCAAGTCTTATATATAAAGCTCAAAGGTAGAATCAGCGACTGACGCCAATTCGATCTGGTTTCAATCCTTCAGGTTTCAATCCTGGATAAAAGCAATCGGATGTCTAAACGTAGTGATGAGCTGTGATTCAGCGAAACAAATCTGTCTGCGGATGACTATTTAAGCTCTCACACAATGATTGAGCACTCTGGAAGAATGGTAGACTGAAAAACAGTAGCTACACTAGCATTTACGCATCGCTCATTCAGTAATGAATTAGAGCACTCAAACTACTGGCGTATGATACATCATACGCTAAAAGTCTGCCTTCTTCTGCCGAGCACCCATAGATCATAGGTAGAATCGACGACCGACGCCAATAAGGTTGGGTTTCAATCCTGGGTAAAAGCAATCGGATGTCTAACCGTACTGATCAGCTGCGATACAGATCTGTCTGCGGATATATATATATATATATATATATATGAGAGAGAATAAAAGTGAAACTATTTACCTCCTTTTTATCACAGCCTTTTTTTCTATTAAGTCCTAAATTAATGTCAGAATTAACAAATTTATGAATAAAAATTTCCTTAGGGCAAAATCACTGTTTGACGTCAAAATTAAAAAATATATATATAACATATCTAAAATATTTACCTTTTATCAAAAGACTAAACTGAAAATGATAAGCTAGGTTTAGTCATATTTTTCATCTTGTTATTTTTGTTGTCAATTGACCCTAAAACAATTTTATCATACTTATCGCCATTTTTGGAAGTAAAGTTTATTTATTTTTTCTCTTAATCATAAATTCTGAAAATATATTTATTTATAAAATGATTTAATCTTCGCTCTTATTAATGATCAAATATCAAAAATTATATAAAAAAAACCCTTTCGTTTTTTTTTTTATATTTTTCATCTTCAGCTTTTTGCATTTGTTAACTCCACTAAAAAAATATCGAACTATGAAAAAACCCACTTCAGTGTTGTTTTTATTAATCAAATATTGAATTCTCATATTTTTTTTTCTTCAGAATTACCTTCATCCTCAAGCTTGATTGACAGGGTTCCAAGATTTTTTTTTTTGGGAATTTTAAATAAAGTTATTTAAATTTCTTTGAAACAGTTAAACAAATGTCCAAGATACGTCTCTCTATTTCTTGGTTTCTTTCACGGAATAGAGAAAAGATTGTTGATTGCTGACACCTTACGTTGTTAAGTTGGCGAATAAATTCTCTGGTAGCAGCAACGGACATTTGGTAAGATTGCCTGGGACTGAAGAACAGATATCAAGGAAGTTATCAATCCTATTTTGGGTATGATCACATGGGGCATTTTTCATAATAAGAAGGTGGATGCATCTGACCGCTGTCTGTGCTAACGCCATATTGATAATAGGATTTCCTGTCACAGGCTGCTTGTTGGTTGTAGACTGGAGCCGGAAGTCGCATCCCTAAAAGATACAAGACAATATATTGTTAGTTTTCAATTTTGTATTTCTATTTTATTTTTATATTGCAATAAAAAACATAAAATAAAGAACAAAAATGAATGCGACCGAAAACAGTTCAGTGAAGGCAATCAAGTCTAATATCGACCGAGTACAAAAAATATTTAAAGTTACGAGGGGCGACGTAGATTCAATTTTTTTGAAGTATATTACTCAAGAAATGAAGGTGTGGGATTACCGCTCTTGTCTGTGAAAAGTTCTGCTAACGACCGCTAGATGGCGTTGCCAATGCAGTCTATAAGAAAAGGACGTAAATGTTCATTTTTTTTTTCTCTTTAGCCAGAAGATGTTTTTGAGACAAGACGTTTCTCGCTTCATATCAGTGGGAAACATTTGATCTCCAACGAAACCTATGTCGCATTGTACACAAAAACAGAATAGTGCACAGTATACAATACTCTAAGCTTACTTGATTATACACAGGCATACCTACTCAATCAAACTAGCAGATAACGCTTCTCAAATTCATTCTCAGTTACTTCACACATACATACACATATTATAATGTCGGGTACTCGTTTTTCGAGCGTATCAGACCAATGCAGACGCCTTCTCTGGCACATTTGTGTTTCTTCAAAACCCACAGACGTCTGCGTGTAGTTTATAATGCATCTATGGTGAGCAGACCCTTTTGCAGAGTTATTGAACTAGTTGTTTTGAGAAACATTTTTTTTTTGAAAGATTTATCTTAAATAATGATAAATCGGGTATATACATTTTTAAGTAAAGAACAAAACTTTGCATAAATTAAAATTATGCATCCGTTTATTCTTAATTTAAGATAATTATTAACCTCAAATATTCCATGTGGCTGTCATACTTATAAAAGCTAAGGAGAGTGTTTTTTCAGTTTTTTGCGCGTAGGAAAATGAAGATTTTTATTTGAGACCTGTAACTTCCATAATCTTGGTTTTGTAATGAAGCACGTGATGTCATCATACAACTGAGTATTAAGTTTATTTTTACCTTGTATTTTCAAATTAACCCTTTGTTGCATACTGGTTACAATTGTAACATTTCTCTAACCCTTTGTTGCACGTTGCACTTCTCATTGTAACCAATATGCAACAAAGGGTTAAGATCTGTTAATTGTGCAGTAATATCCCCAAAAGCCAGATCTTGGAGTCAACTTTTATCGTTTATTTCATCTGTATTTTGATCCTTCATCTCTAAAAACATAATTATTTATTGTCTTAACAAATAGAATCTTTTTAGCACTTTGTGACATGGCAACCAATGGACTTCTGTGTATAAGGGAACATCAGTGAACTGATTATCCATTTCTTCCAACAGTTAGCTGAACTGACTGTGGTTGAGAGCACGGCCTCTGACTTACTACCCTGTGTTTGGGACTAAGCTAAGCACACGATCTAATTTTCAAATCCTTGAACATAAATTTTGCTGATGAATAATAGAATGAAAATGTGCAAATGATGAATCTGGGTGTGAGTTTTTGTAACTATGTTTGTCAACCATATTTGGAGCACTGTCATGCAAGTTTACTAAAATCAAATCTATATTCACGCATAACCTACTCAACTCTCTCAACAATATCTTGGCTTGTTGTCGTGTGATGCATGGGGACCAGTTTAATCAGTTTTTTTTATAGATATTAAATTCACTGTCACAGGCCCTGTTCAAGATTGTAAGCTATTCCAGTAATGTCAACGGTTTTATCAATAGCAACAGAAAAATGTTCAAATCTTAATGATACAGCTTTCAACTGTTGTTTCAAATCATCTGACATTTGAATAAGTGCACTTGTTTTTATAATCATATCGCCCCAAGCAAGGCATTTTACTGCCACTGTTTTGCAGGGGGTTACATAGGAGGAAACTTATGAGAAAGTGTGACAGGTTATAGGGGGTGTCAGGAAGTGGGTAAGAGAAGGATGAGAATACTGATGAAAGTGGAGTGGAAGAAGAAAGGAGCATGAGAGAGAGAGAGAGAGAGAGAGAGGATGTAGGTTAGTGAGATAGGAGATGACTATTGACTTTACATTTAAATTCTTGGAGATTGTAGCTGTCAGGAAAGCAAGTAAGCAGAAGGGAATTCCACAGGTGGGAAGTGAGAGAAAAGAAGCTACTGGAGTAGAATTTGCGTTTACAATTTATTGGTTTCACAGTAAAAGAGTGGGACCTAGTTGTAAATCTTGGGGCTCGAGCAAATTTATATACAGGGGGCACCAGTGAGCTAAGTTCATCGGGACAGAAACCGTGAAAATATTTGTAGAACAGACACAGAAGAGACACAGGGAAGCCACATTGCACCGGTGAGAAAGTGACTGTATCCGAGCTGACAAGTCGGGATCTATCACATTACAGATTCTCCGTTGGATCTTAAGGACACCCAGGTGGATCGCAAAAGCACCCGACCAGATATGGCAGCAGTATTCAATGCACGGGCGGATGGTAGATTTATATATGTGCAGGATTGTTTCAGGTAGAAAAAAAACTTCCTGGCCCTACACAGAGAACCGACTTTCTTAGCAGTGGATTTAGCTATGGATTCTTTCTTTGGACATAAAATTTCAGCTGTTTTTACGAGTCCTTGCTTTACGAAATTTTCACTGTAAAATTTCCCGCTCATGGCTATCACTCGGTTCATCACTTACTTCATAACTTGCAATAATGGAAGCCATATTCTGTCTTTGAATTGTCGTTAAAAATGGTCTGTTGTTGTGTCAAGTTAGCCTTTAATTAGCCTTGAGTTTTGAAACACACCGGGCCTTCATATTTATCGAAAGATAGATGGTTCGTTTTCTATTGTCTTTTCAGTTTGTGCTCTCTTGGCGTGGCGATAGAGCTGTTGCAAACTAAACAATAGATCTTTTCATTCACCGTTGTGCAAAAAAAAAAAAAAAAAAAAAAAAAAGTAAAAAAAAAAAAAAAAGTATGTCTATATTTCTGAGATGAGGTAGTATTTACAGTATCTACATTATTCGGACTATAATCCTCATGTTTGTTGCCATTTGTACGACGTTTCGGCCGTTGTACGTTCCGGCCTTCTTCAGGTGCTAGGAATTTCGAACCTAGCATCTGAAGAAGGCCAAGTTTACAACTGCCGAAACGTCGTACAAATGGCAACAAAGACGAGGACAATAGTCCGAATAATGTCTATAGTGTAAGAAAAAAAAGTCGGACTTATTTTTTTTGTGAAAGAACAAGTTTTCACGGAAAGTGCTTGGACGAACTACTTTCCCTGGTCTCGCCAGTTCAAACCTTCACGGCAAGTATACTAATCACATTGTAGGAAACTACCCTCATCCCCTCCGTATTCCATTGGTGAGAAGTAAGTTCCCCTTAAACAGCTTCTACCCACGAACCACTGCACTGTGGATGCTTCCCTGATCACTATAATCTTAACCTGTTCAAGACTAGAGTTAACCCTTATCTTCCCCTCCTATCTATATAAACTACTCCGTTACGTAAAACTCTACCTCGAGTGGCCCCCGGGCCTTGTACAAGGTGAACCTTAACTGTAAAAAAGAAAAAAAAAGTTGTTTGCCAACAAACACTTTAAGGCGCACATTCGTAAAAAAATATCGAAAATATTTTAATTCTTCAAACGACTGACTGTGTAGAAGTTTTTCCCGCGCTAAGTTGCTATTAGTTTCTGCGGTAGACTGTTTTCCAATCTATCCTGCTAATTAACCCATAGCTTAAGGAGAAACGACGGATTAATACCTTTCCCAAGGGTATTTGAGCGTAACGGGAATACAACGAATTAGACTAAAATTCGAACTCGGATCTCCGATTTCTTGTTACGATCCGATATCCACTGGTCCACAACGCACATGAAAAAAGTGCAAGAACGTAAAAAGAAATAGGAGTCTTTGTACAAATGTTGCTTGTCTTGAGAAAAACTGGTAACCAATACGACGAGGCAAATGAAACGCAGCCATCATGATTGACATGCAACTGATACGTGAGTAATGGCGGCCGTGCTAATGTTGAAAGTTTCCGTCATTTGATTACTTATTAAGAGCAATAATCAAACAGTTTAGTATAAGTCTTAGGGAACTCTCCTGTCATTCTGTTCATTGACTCTGGGAATGGGACGTTAGTAATTCGCATATGTAATTATCTTCATGCGTTTTAATTATGAAGGTAATTACATATGCAAAGACATGATCGCCCAAGCGTGTATCACGTATGGCACTTTTTAAAAACATAACTAAAAGAAGACTGTTGAAATGTTGTTAAAAACTGTTAAACACTGTGTCTTTTCTTTATCTTTTCTTAAATCGCCTTTTTCTCTTAAGAGTTGAAAAATATTGGAAGCGTTACGTCAATCTATTTGATTATTATTATTATTATTATTATTTCCTTAGATTTCTGTTTCATTCACATTTCTTTCAGTGTCCCAATCAGAGACCTAAGGTCATAAAAGGCTTTATGGCATTTTCCGATTGATCAATTTTGTACCTAACTAAAAAAAAAAAAAAAAAAAAAATAAATAAATAAATAAAAACAACAAACAAAATACACAAAAAACAAACAAACTAAATGACACACATTTTGCATATAATACAGCTCTTCGTAATGTGTGGGCTGTACTTGTGAGTACATTATTATCATTATGCCTTTTTTCATTATAATTCTATTTCTGCTATGGTCGCATTACCTACCAAGTCTGCAGGAAGACCTAAGGTAGATCGTGGTGTGTTGTTATGGCTCCATTTCATGTTTTTCATATCTCACTTAACATCCCTAGCGATACATAAACAAAGTTCTTCTTAGTGTGTGGGCTGTATTTAACAGGAAATTTTTTTTGTATATCTCTTAAGCTGGGGTTTCCAGAGATTCCTTCAAGGTGTTGTTTTGTTCCATTTTTTATCATTCCAAGTGCACCTACTACGACTAGCACGACTCTTGTTTTCAATTTCCACATTTTTTCTATTTCAATTTCCAGGTCTTTATATTTTGACAGTTTTTCGAATTCCTTGGTTGCTATGTTACAATCCGCTGGACAAGCCATATCAATTAATAGGCAAGTTTTTTCTTTCTGGTTTTTAACAATAATGTCCTGCCTATTTGCTTCAATTTTTTTGTCTATGGTGTAATCCCATAGAATGGTGACATCTTCTATTTCTGTAACCGGAACTGGATGATGTTCATACCAGTGTTTGTTTACATATTTTCATAGTGTTTGCACGTTGTCAAATATAAATATTGCCCCACTCTATCGTGATGATTTTTATATTCATTTGGGGCAAGTACAGAACATCCTGAGATTAGATGGTCTATTGTTTCTTGGTATTTATCATAGAACCTGTGTTTTGGATCCACATTATTATGTATAATATTTGCCTGAAAGTTTCTGGTGAAAAGACTTTAGTGTTGCGCAGCAAGAATAAAGCCTTCAGTCTCAGACTTAAATCCAGATGCACGTAACCATCGATGAGTATTAACTTTATCAACATTGGATTTATTAGCACGTTCTGGATATTGGCCATGCAGAGGTTTGTCTTACCAGCGCTGTTTCATCTGTTCAAGAGCTTTATCCTTGGCTTTCTTTTTCATATTTTTTGCCGCAATAGTTTGTTCTTGACTTCCGTTTTGCTTTTCTACAAAAATCTACTAAATGTACATCTTGTTTGTATTTACTGCCTTCTTTCATTATTGAATATATTTTCTTTCTGTTTTCATGTTGTTTAACTAATTGTATTATCTAGTCCTTTGTTGTTTCTAAGTATGTTAGTAAGTCAATAGTTGTCTCGTATGACAAATTTTACCTGAATAAGACCTCTTCCACCTTCTTTACGGGGTATGTATAGACGGTCTACATCAGCCTTTGGATGATGCATCTTATACTTAGAAAGAAGCTTTCTTGTTTTAGAATCCATTCGTCTGATGTCGTTTAGAATCCAGTTCAAGATGTTGAAACTATATTGGACCACTAGGATGGTAAGGCTATTAATGGCCATAATTATGTTCTGAGAATTCAATTCAGTTTTTAATATCAGTCGTAGCACTTCTATAGCACTCTTTATGCACTATTTCTTTCATTTTTTTATGGTGAATTTATTCACTCATTTACACCTAGGTATTTATAAGCTTCTTCTGGCTTTAAATCTTTTATTGTAACAGCAGGGTCTAAGCTAATTGAGGATGTTTGTTGTAGTGATCTTCGTAAAACTGTAGCTTTAGTACATTTATTTAAATTGAATTTAATTCCAATGTCTTCATTGAAGCATTTTACAGTTTGCAGAAGACCTTCCAGCTCATTATCATTCTTAGCATACAACTTTAAATCATCCATGTAAAATAGATGGCTTATTTTCTTTTGAGCTATTTTATAATCAAATTCTGACTTGTTAAGTTGACTGCTTAATGGTATAATAGTAAAGGAGACAAAGAGTTACCTTGAAATATACGTCTTTTGATGTTTATTTCACCAGATTTATAGGTTCCATGTATATGATTGAGGTAAAGGGTTGTTTTCCATGTCGACATACATTGTTTGATGAAATTGATAATGACGAGCGATACCTTATACATATTTAAAGTCTTTAAGATCCAGGAATGTGGTACACTATCGAATGCCTTACGATAATCTATCCAGGCAGTACTAAGATTTTTCTTTGCATTAAAGCAGTTTTCCAAGATCATCCTGTTAATAAGTAACTGCTCTTTACAGCCGTAACAGTAATGTTTGCACCCTTATTATTATTTGTTTTGATTTCTGTTGTATACTTATTTCTTTATTTAAATGAGTGTATTGGAAACGTTTCCGATCAAACCGAGGGCTCCAACTACAACTAGAATTATTGATGTCAATTATTATTATTATCTTTCGATTTCTGCTATGATCGCACTACCTACCGAGTTTGTTGGAAGACCTAAGACAGACAGTAGTGTGCTATTATGGTCACATTTCATGATTTGTTTTTTCTAACTCCCGTTATATGACCAGCGTTACATGAACAAAGTTCTTAGTGTGTGGGCTTTAGTTATCAAGACAATTTTTTGTATTTCTCTTAAGCTGGGATTTCCAGAGATTTTTTTCAGTAGGTTGTTGTGTTCCTTTTTTTTATCATTCCAAGCGCACCTACTATGATACTATTCTTGTTTCAAATTTTCTCATCTGTCTATATCGATTTTCAAGTCTTTATATTTCGATGGTTTTTCAAACTCCTTGGTTGCTATGTTACAGTCCGCTGGGTAAGCCATATCAATTAGTAGACAAACTTTTTCTTTTCAGATTTTAACAATAATGTCCGGCCTAATTACTTCAATCTTTCTGTCTGTAAAAATGGCGTTATCTTGTAGAATTTCTTCTACGAGGGTCATTCAATAAATAAGGTGAATTTTTCGGTATAAGGACTTCTAATACAGATAGAAGTTTACTTTAAAAAAAAATTCCTTTACTTCGTTTTCAAATGGATTTAATTTTTTTTGCAGATTGAAAAAACTTTGAGAGTTTTGGAGATTAGAAAGATGGCCGACCAAGAAGCATGCTCCAGGATTGAACAGAGGTCAGTTGTCAAGTCTTTGGTTACTGAAAGGTGCAAACTAGTTGAAATTCATAGGAGAATGTCAACTGTGTATGGTGCCAAATGTTTCAGCCCAAAAAAAAAAAAAAAAAAAAAAAAGAAATGTCTACAAGAAGGACGGAGCAGTGTTGAGGATGAATACAGACCTGGGAGGCCTACAGAAGTGAGGTCTCCAGAGGTGGTCGAATCAGTCAAAAACCTCATTCAGTCTGACATAAGAGTAACAGTGGATGACATTGCAAGGACTTTGAGCCTATCTGTTGAACAAACGAAGGGGTCATCAGTAACATGGAGTCGTCTTGCATCAAAACAACGCAAGGCCTCACATAGCAGCCCAAACGGTGCAGACCATCAACGAGCTGGTCTGGGAACTGCTCCCTCTTCTCCCTTACAGCTCAGATCTTGCCCATTCAGACTTTCACCTGTTTGGTCCCTTGAAAGCGTTCATGAGAGGTACGAAGTTTGAAAGTGACAATGAAGTCAAAAGTGCTGTGAGCGATTGGCTGAGACATCAGTCCAAAGATTTTTACGCTGAGGGACTACGGAAGCTTGTGCACAGATGGGAAAAGTGTGTGACACTGCTGAGAGACGACGTTAAAAAAAAGAAGCTTCTATCTGTATTAGAAGTCCTTATACCGACAAATTCACCTTATTTATTGAATGACCCTCGTATTTATGTAACCGGTTCTGAGTGATGTTCATACCAGTGTTTATTAACATCTTCTCCAAAGTGTTTGCACATTGACCAGTGTAAATATTGTCCCACTCTATCGTGACGATTTTTATATTCATTTGGCACAAGTACAGAACATTCTGAGACTACATAGTCTATGATTACAAAACCTATATTATTATATATGATGTTTGCCTGAAAGTTCTTAGTCTGGTCTTGCGTAGAAAAAAAAAGCCTTCCATTTCAGCCTTTAATCCAGATGCTCGTCACCATCAATAAATGTTAACTTTATCAACATTGGGTGTATTAAACTGTTCTGAATATTGGTCATGCAGAGATTTATCTTGCCAGCGTTGTTTCATCTGTTCAAGAACTTTATCCTTTGCGTTCGTTTTCATAGTTTTTTCTGCAACTGTTGGTTTTTGGATTCTGTTTTGGTTTTCTATAGAATCTACTAAATGTAAACCTCATTTGTATTTAAAATCTTTCATGATTGAATATTTTTTCATTCTGTTTTCGTGTTGTTCGACTAATTGTATCATTCAGTTCTTTGTTCTTGTTGTTGTCCATGTATGTTAGTAAGTCAATAGTTATCTTGTATGACAGTTTTAGTTGAATAAGATCTTTCATCTTCTTTACCGGTTTGTATAGGCGATCTTCATTAGCCTTTCGATGATGCATATTATGCTTAGAAAAAAACTTCCTTGTCTTAGAATTCATTCATTTGATATCATTTACAGCCCGGTTCAAGATATTAAAACTACACTGAACCACTGTAATGGACAAGGCTATTAATGGTCATTTAATTAAGATGTTAATATGAATCATACCTTTCTATTATAGTACTATTTTCACAATATTTCTTTCATTTTTATGGTCAATTCCTTTAACCTGATCTAAATCAAGGTCCTTGTAATTCTTTTTTCTCTAAATCTTTCATCGTTATCGTAGGGTCTAAATTAATAGAGGAGGTTTGTTGTAGAATAATATAATAAAATTGTGGCTTTAGCAAATTGGAGTAGATAGACTAAACTATCGACCGGTTCACACTCCACCCATGTCTATTGAACAGGTGAAGAGGCTTATCCCTTGTTCCCTGGTTAGGATGTGGTTTCCGGTTTTCTCTGTTCTAATCTTGCCACTCTTACGTAGCCCCTAAACATCAGTGGCGTTACCGCCTTGCTCGGGGTGATATGATAAAAAAAAAAAAAAAATTATCCAGACCGAATTCCGTTCAATCTAGCTATTGAAACGTTTTTCTGTTTTTTGTTGTGCAAAACAATAGTTCGGACGCTGAAGGTACCTATTTCAAGAAGTAAAGAATATTTTCCTGATGTAGAGTCGACATAAAATAACTGAAAAATTACAATGAAAAGTCGGAATAGAAAAGCAACAAGGTAAATACCTGCATATTCAATCTGGCTGGATTTCGGTGTGGCTGGAGATTTTTGCGGTGGAAGCTGTGTGTATGTGTGCTGGTACGTGGTTGGTGATTTCTCTAATCCCCATTTTAAACCTAAAAATGAGAAAAAAAATTATATTATTTCGTGATACAAAAATTTCGTATAAACGGCTTTGGAGGGAGTGAGAAAACAAAAAAAAAAAAAAAAAAAAAAAAAAAGAAAATAAATTTGCTTTGAGAATTTCCATCATATCGTTCCTATGAGGGGATGTAGTTTTTTGTTTTCTTTTATTTTCATTTGACGTGATCTTTCCGTGGAGGGGGGTCTTTCTTTCAACAACTGAAGAAATACTAAAATTTTGACCCAGTGAGGTGTTGACTGAGTTGAAAATTGCTTAACTTTAAAGTTGTTTTTTTCCAGATCGAAACTGCCGAAATCCTCAACAGTATTATCAGAAAGAAAAGAGAAATTATAAATGAATTAAATATTTGAACGGTAAATCATTTTTAAGGAAGACAAGATTTTCACACAAAAGAGAGAGAAATGAAAACGTGTATAATACAAAAATTGGTTCAGTTTAATATACAACATAAACTAAAAAAAATATTACAATAATTACTTTTAGTTATATGTTATAACTACGTTAATTATTACTCCAGGTTTAACAATTTTAAAACGTATGTAAAACTAATGTATCTGAAGAGACATATTGACAGATAGATACGAAAAGACAGATAAATAGAGAGAGAGAGAGAGAGAGCAACAGATAAAAAGAATGAGAAAGTTTTTGATTATATATATATATATATATATATATATATATATATATATATGTGTGTGTGTGTATTAGGGGAACAATCTCTCTTATGCAGGTTTCATTGAAAATGACCAACAATGTATTATTATTATTTTTTTATTTAATTTTTATGTGTTTTTACGATTTGTTTCTTTTCAGAACTTAAATTATAAAAGAATTGTCCGAAAATTTGGCTTTTTCGAGCGCTTTCGGCTATACATTTAGCCATTATCAATTTATATGAAGTCCATCGGAGGATATATATATATATGTGCACACAAAATAAATTATAATTTAGAACATGTTATAATAGCATTTACTACCTGATGAGACATTGTCTTTTCAATGTCGAAACAAAATGTACGCTTTGTAGCAGATTGTAATTTGAACAGGTTTTAAATTATAATCTATAATAATATTCATAGCTGTATTTCTATATTGAGCATTGTTTTAAATTAATATTTTAAACTTAATATTTTCTTCGTTCCGTATTCGTTTGGGTATATATATATATATATATATATATATAATGATGGAATAAAAACTCTTGGCTACTGGCGTTTGTATACATTGTGTATATAACACGCTAAAATCTGCCTTCCTCCAACTTGCGCCGTTAGCTTAGAGGTAGAATCTCCGACTGATGTCAAATCGGTTGGGTTTCAATCCTGACTGGAAGCAATCTCATGTCTAACCGTACTGATGACCTGCGAAACAGGACTGTCTGCGGGGAGATATATATATATATATATATATATATATATGCCAATGTGAACATCTAAATGATTAAAACGAAATAAATTAGTATATAGTTACGAAGGCAAGAGCATTGTTAGTTTTGTTCAAATGTGGTAACTCCGAAATGTTTAAAAACAAATGACTATCTTAGTACCCTATTTCTTTCCTAGTGGGTTTTCGCACTTTTCACATAACTTTTGCATTTCAATCAAGTCACCGTTTGGTTGGAACAGTTTGGAAATGAGTGAAAAGATTCTTTTGAAATCTGAGGCTTGGCCTGGTTCGTTTCTTATATCAACATTGACGGGATTCATTTTGTTGACGTCTCGTTCAACCTAAATATACAAACTAACTTGGACTATTTCTCGAAATCAATGGCGATAAAAGTTGGCAATGTACTAAATCATTCGGCGTCCTTTATTACGACAGCGTAGTATCCTACATCCTCCGAACAGACTGTGGCTTTTATTATAGTCGATTTCGTGTTGTTCAGGAGTTTTTTGTTAATTTTATCCTTTAATTTTTGATAGCAGACACGGAAAGGAAACTGCAAAAATTCCCACAGAAAGTACTGAAGGAAAGCGAGAAGAAAGGACTAAGTGTCAACTGCATCAAGACAAAATACATCGTTGTTAGCAAAAGGATGAGACCAAAATGCGAATCAGAGAAACCAAAATCAATCAAGTGCGGAAATTTAAATATCTGTAAAGTGTTTTAAGAGAGGACGGAAAGTGTGACACTGAAATTCGAAGGCGCACTGGGATAGCCAAATATGCCTTTTAAAAGCTAAGCAGAGTATTAAGAAACAGAAAAAAAAACCTCGTTAGAAACAAAGAAAATAGTACTGAACTTGTTGCGTGCTATCTGTCCTCCCATATGATAGTGAATGCTGGACAATCTCCTCAAAGATAAAGAAGAGAGTTAAAGCAACAGAAATGTTGTTCAACAGGAGGATGCTGAGGATGCCATGAATCTAATTTGTAAGCAACGACGAAGTTAAAAAAAATGGAAACAAAAAAAGTTACTTATATTTAATATCCAGAAGAGAGTTGAAATTTCTATGGTACATAATGAGAAAAAAGAGCTTGGAAAATCTGATACTTACACAGCAGATTGAAGGCAAGAGAGACAGAAAAACGCATAACATATTTATCGAGACTGGGTAAATGCAATGTTTTGAAGAGATAACAAAAAGACAAAATTTATTAAGAGCTACGAAGGACAGGAAATTGTGAAGAGCCACGATCATTCACGTCCTGAGGGGACACGCCGCATGAGCAAGAAAGAAGACTCCTTCAACTTCAATTCCGGTTCCTGGTCATGTTTAAAAAAAAATGAATGCTGGGAAATTGTTCTAATCTGTACTCTGTGCGATATAGCCATAGAAAAGATTATGGAAATTTAATTGCGTCGTTGTGTTCAACAGAAGGCTGCTGGGGATGCCATGGATCGAACACATGAGTAACAGGAAAGTTTTAGAGAAAACAAAACAACACTTATATTTGGAAAGAGGCAATTGACATTTATACGGTACATAATGACAAAAGAGAGCTTGGAAAATTTGACACTGACAAGACATTAATTGTAAGAGGGATAGACATTAATTGTAAGAGGGATAGACATTAATTGTAAGAGGGATAGAAGGAAAAAGCTGCCTAACGAGTTTGTGTAAAGGGATGGCAAAACAGAGTTTTTGTTTTTTAATCTTTTCACCCTAAGCAAGGCAGCAAAGCCCAAAAGATACGAGAATACAAGGAAAATATTATTAAAGATAGAGAATAATAAAAGAACAGGAATTCAAAAGATAGAATATAATGATTAACATGTAATAATATGAGAAGACGACATAATTAAAGATAGAGAATAATAAAAGAACAGGAATTCAAAAGACAGAATATAATGATTAACATGTAATAATATGAGAAGACGACAACATAATTAAAGATAGAGAATAATAAAAGAACAGGAATTCAAAAGACAGAAGATAATGATTGACATTACATTTAATGAATAAAGATCAAAGTTGACTGGAAAGTAAGAAGCCAGCTAAGAGTTCCACAATCGAGAAGTACGATTGAAGAACCCTAACAATTTTTATTGTACTGTGTTAGATCGATTGCTTTTTAATTTAGCTGAAAAACATAGCGATTATAATTTAACAATCAAATCATTAGATTAGAACAATATCAATACAAAAGGAAACTATAAATCATGAACCTTCAAAGAGGTTTCTGCTCGAATTTATCGGATGAAGAAATATTATTTGTACTATTTATACACGGCATATTGTCCTCATCTTTGTTATTATCAAACCATTCATTGTGTCCTCTTGCCTTTATCTGGCACTTGGTGACCCGAATAACCTTTACGAAATTTCGAACTGAACCCTTTATTTTATCAACGAGAACAATCTAACTCCATAGATTAAATACAGGGTTCAGTTCAAAATTCCCCGAGGCTTACCTGGATTGATAAACACCTGATGAAGATCTGATGATGTCCGAAACTTTGTGATAGCAGCAACAAAGATGATGTCAATAGTCTGCGTATAAAAGATGTAAATGGGTTGTTATTGTTTTTTGAAGACCCTCTCCGGCGTTTCTGCGGGCTGGTGATATCATATTTCATCTGTCCGCAGCCCATGGGCTATTCTAAGCAGCGCTACCAGCTACACATTTCCAGTAATCTCCATATGATAGAGAGAGAGAGAGATAAAGTGAGATAAAGTGAGAGAAAGTGAGAGAGTAAAGAGATAAAGTGAGAGAAAGAGAAAGAGAGAGATAAAGATGAGAGAGAAAGTGAGAGAGTGAGATAAAGTGAGAGAAAGTGAGAGAGTGAGATAAAGTGAGAGAAAGTGAGAGAGTGAGATAAAGTGAGAGAAAGTGAGAGAGTGAGATAAAGTGAGAGAAAGTGAGAGAGTGAGATAAAGTGAGAGAAAGTGAGAGAGTGAGATAAAGTGAGAGAAAGTGAGAGAGTGAGATAAAGTGAGAGAAAGTGAGAGAGTGAGATAAAGTGAGAGTGAGATGTGAGAGAAAGTGAGAGAAAGTGAGAGAAAGTGAGAGAAAGTGAGAGAGTGAGATAAAGTGAGAGAAAGTGAGAGAGAGATAAAGTGAGAGAAAGTGAGTGAGAGTGAGTGAAAGATAAAGAGAGATAAAGTGAGAGAAAGAGAGAGATAAAGTGAGATAAAGTGAGAGAGAGATAAAGAGAGAAAGTGAGAGAGTGAGTGAGAGAGAAAGTGAGTGAGAGAGAGAGAGAGAGAGAGAGGAGAGAGAGAGAGAGTGAGTGAGAGAGAGAGAAAGTGAGAGAGTGAGTGAGAGAGAGAGAGTGAGAGAGAGAGAGTGAGAGAGTGAGAGAGAGAGAGAGTGAGAGAGAGAGAGAGAGAGAGAGATAAAAGCAGCACATAACCTTATTAGTGTTGTCTAGCTAGAAATACCTTTAGGTCAAGTAAACCAATCCGCTGAGACGGTCTCCGATTGAGCGTGTTCCCAAGAATCTATATGTAGCAGGGAAATTCCTTTGGCTATCCCATTCTTCAAACTTAAGAGAACCCCTTCGACCCTCAGTTTATATATATATATATATATATATATTTTCTTGGAATTAGTCCCGAGTACACCAACTACATTATTATTATCATTACTATTGAATGAGAGAGCATCATGCCGACAAAGTAACGCTGGGGTACAAGTATAGAAGACTCAATATATCAGTCTTGACATCCAACCTGATGAGAGTATAACATCCAACCTGATGAGAGTATAACATCCAACCTGATAAGAGTATAACAAGCATGTATATTAAAACTGATATAGAGACAGGCTGTGCATAACTGGGTTGAGTCCAGTTCGAAATACCTTCATGTCGAATAATCCAGTTCGCTCAGTCGGTCTCTGATTGAGCGTGTTTCCAACTATCGAGATTTGACACCCAAGTCGCCTTGGCCGCCTCATCCTTCAAACCTAAAAACAATAACTGGTCATGATTCTTCTCCTATCCCCACTCATGAGTAAAGATTCACAATGAAACTAGTTAGTTAAGCAACTGGCAACAAAAATTATGGCACTAAACAGAATATTTATTACAGCGGTTTTAATTCAGTCAGTTAAGTGCCATACGTGATACACGCTTGGGCGATCATGTCTAGAAAGAGATATAAGTGACTGGGCAGAAGATTATCCCGCACTAGGTTGCCATTGCTTTCTGCGGTAGACTGGTTGCCGACCAAGGCTATAGAACCCAATCTGTCCTGTTATTTAAGGAATAAACAGATTAATGCCTTTCCCAATGGTATTTGCGCGTAAGTGAATTCAATGAATTGAGCTGGAATTTGAACTTGGCTCCCCGATTTCTCGTTCCGAGCCGATATCCAATACACCACAAATGTGAACACCTCAATTCCTTTAAAATTAGAAGCCATGACAAGGAAGCCTGGCGTAGCACCACGGTAATCATTATTATTATATTGTCATTTTTCATCAGATTTCGATTTCTGCTATGGTCGCATTACCTACCAAGTCTGCAGGAAGACCTAAGGCAGGTCGTGGTGTGTTGTTATGGCTCCATTTCATGTTTTTCATATCTCATTTAACATCCCTAGCGATACATAAACAAAGTTCTTCTTAGTGTGTGGGCTGTATTTAACAGGAAAATTTTTTTGTATATCTCTTAAGCTGGGGTTTCCAGAGATTCCTTCAATGTGTTGTTTTGTTCCATTTTTTATCATTCCAAGTGCACCTACTACGACTGGCACGACTCTTGTTTTCAATTTCCACATTTTTTCTATTTCAATTTCCAGGTCTTTATATTTTGACAGTTTTTCGAATTCCTTGGTTGCTATGTTACAATCCGCTGGACAAGCCATATCAATTAATAGACAAGTTTTTTCTTCCTGGTTTTTAACAATAATGTCCTGCCTATTTGCTTCAATTTTTTTGTCTGTGTAGATGGTGTAATCCCATAGAATGGTGACATCTATTTCTGTAACCGGAGCTGGATGATGTTCATATCAGTGTTTGTTTATATATTTTCTATAGTGTTTGCTCATTGTCCAATGTAAATATCGCCCCACTCTACTGTGACGATTTTTATATTCATTTGGGGCAAGTACAGAACATCCTGAGATTAGATGATCTATTGTTTCTTGGTATTTATCACAGAACCTGCATTTTGGATCCACATTATTATGTATAATATTTGCCTGAAAGTTTCTGGTGAAAAGACTTCGGTCTTGCGCTGCAAGAATAAAGCCTTCAGTCTCAGACTTTAATCCAGATGCACGTAACCATCAATGAGTCTTAACTTTATCAACATTAGATTTGGGTTTCTGTTTCCTAGCTCTTGGATTTTGTGTTCCAGCACACATACATTTTACATTGATATCGTACTTCGTAAGGTCTGCGTTGTACTTGTGAGAACGTTTTTTGTGTTTCTTCAACTCATGGGTTACCAGGGATCTCCTTAATGAGTCTCTCAGAATTTTTTCCCAATCAAATCGATGGATTTTATAACTGGAATCATTAATCTATATATATATATATATATATATATATATATATATATATATATATATAAAAGGCAATCTGTGAGTGCGTGTGACTGTTCCCTATGCACGCCTACATTTTATAAGCTACGCCATTTAAGCTTTCTAGGGGCACATATCTACAGGGAAGCCAGGTCGACACCTACTTTTTGATTTTAAGTTAAGCAATTTTTCCTTTTGCACTTTTTGACCAATAGAGCCGATTGTTTACATTTGCTCCGTAAAACATCTAAGATCTAAGATGGTTGCTAAATTACGTCACAGAAATCAAATCACACGTGTCAAACGCGACTAAAATATTTTATTATTAAAAAAAAAATGAGCCTTTATATTTAATTTTTATTCCGATGTTTTAAAAATTCATTTGGTCAACAAAAAAATGTGAATATTTTCCCCCGTCAATAATAAAGCACATTCTGTTGTTGTGGTCTTTAGTCACTATGTCTGGGCGATTATTATTATTATTATTATTAATATTATTATTATTAGTGAGAGAGCAGCATTTTTTTTTAATCGTATCACCCCGAGCAAGTGGGTAACGCCACTGATGTGCAGGGGGCTACGTAATAGTGGAAAGATTAGAAAAGAGAAAGCCGGAAACCACATCCTAAACAGGGAACAAGGGATGAACCTCTTAACCTGTTCAATAGACGTGGGTGGAGTGTGAACCGAGCGATAGATAGGTTTATCTACTCCAATTAAAAAAACAAAATAAAAAAAAAACATGGTAGTAAAAGTCCAGTCAATAGATTTCTGCTAAAATCAAAAAAAGAATTAAAGAAAACCAATTAAACATGAAATTTAAAATTAGGCAGAAGAATACCAATAAAGTGTTACGAGGATAATTTATAAAACCAAATATACATATGACACCCAGTCTGATAAAAGTATACCAGGTACACGCAGAACAGCCTAATATGCGAAATATTGTGACAAGCGTTTGATAAAAGCAGAACATAACCTTGTTAGTGTTGTCTGGCTAGAAACACCTTCAGGTCAAATAAACCAATCCGCTGAGATGGTCTCCGATTGAGCGTGTTACCAACAATCTATATTTAGCAGGAAATATTTTTTTGACTACCCCATTCTTCAAACTTTAAACCCTTCGACCCTCATGAACAGAAATGCACAATGCGTCAGTTCCTCCCTCGTGTTCAACTGGTTAGGGGTCAGACAAGAAACAAGCATTATCATTGTTAACAATTTTCTTTCAATTCTATTTCCTTCCGGGTCACAACCAGACGGTCGCATTTCAAAAGACCTCCTGTATGAAGAGGTGGCCTCTGGAAGAAGACCCACTGAGCAGCTACAACTGCGGTATTGTGGCATCATAAAACGCGATATAAAAGCTGTGGGCATCAACACGATGTCATGGGAGAGAGTAGCAGTCAAACGGTTAAAATGGAGAGGAACCCTGGCCCAACAACTTAAATCAAGGGAGGAGCAACCGACACAAGTCGCCATGGAGAAGCGGGTTTGCAGGAAGCAAAATGACAGCTCCGACAGACCAGAAACAAAACATAAATGCAGCCTCTACGACAAAGACTGCCACTCCCGCATCGGTTTCTACAGTCACAGACGCCGATGCTCCAGCCAAGCAGAAAACTAGGATGCTACCCATGGTCAACCCTGACGGACGGAGGCCTACTACTGCTACAACCAGAGACCTAAAGTCAGAAATGGCTTCAAAACATTTTCCATTGATCATTTTTGTAAAAAAAAATTAAAAAAAACAAAAACAAAACAAAACAAAAAATGATAAAGCTTTTCATAATGTGTGAACTATACTTGTGAGTACAATTTTTTGTATTTATCTAAGGCATGAACTACCAGGATCCCTTTAATAAACTTTTCCAATCAATCCAGTTGTAAATTTAGAACCAGTTAAAATGTTCTTTTTTATTTTTATTTTATTTTTCATTTATTGTTTATTTTATTTCTTATTTTTATTTATAGGAATTATATATATCTATATTTTATTTATATGGTTTTATACAGATATATATGTATGAAGAAAAGTTTATCGCAAATGTGAAAAAACTATCGAGTGACGCGTTTCGTCTTTCCCGGCCGAAAGTAATACTTACGTTGATGAGATTATATATGCGTATGAAGGAGAGGAGACGATGAAATGTTAAATTTAAATTAAAAATTATTTTTTTCACATTGACAAATCTTCATAAAACTTTTTTCCCACTCGGCTGTCCGATTACTCGTTATATAACTGGAATAATTGCTGTCCACAATTACCACATTTTTGACATTTCCACTTCAAGATCTTTGTATTTTGAAGATCTTCAAAAATACATTACAATCAGCAGGAACTGCCATGTCAATAAAAAAGCACATTCTGTTGTATTTTATCACTATGTCTGGGCAATTAGCTTTGATTATTCTGTGTGTAAAGTCCCTTAAAATTGTTACAGGTTCTATTTTTTTGGTTAGTTGGTTGTTTTGTTTTTATGGCAGATCAACCTCGGCGGGTCATTTAATGCCGACTAAATTTTATTTATTGCTGGTAATACCGTTTTCTTTCAACAATTTATCGTTGTTTTTATATAAGTTTTGTGCTAGTAATACTTTTTTCTTTTCGAGTATCAAGATTCATTGGGATTTGTTTTTAAGGGCAGGGTCCCCAAGTCCTACCCTTGTTATTTAACCCATAACTGGAGGGAAGGGACAGATTAATACCTTTCTCAAGGGTACCAGGGCTTAAGTGAATGCAGGGTATTCAACTGGAATTCGAACTCGGCTCACCGATTTCTCTTTCCGAGCCGATATCCACTGCACCACAACGTACATCCGTCACTAAACGCTTACAGTGCCTGGTATTCCTAAGCGGTCACCCATCTAAGTACTGACCAGGCTCAACGTTACTGAACTTCGGTGATCGAGCGAGAACCGGTGTATTCAACGTGATATGGCCGTAAGCCCCCTATTTTTGTAATCGGGTCTGCGTGATGTTCTTACCAGTTTCTTGCATTTTCTTTCCTGTAAAAGTTGCCTATTTTCCAGTGCATGCCCACTCCATCATACCGAGTCTTATATTCAATGGGTGCTGACACCGTGTACAAGACGGTCAATTATTTCTGGATATTTATCACAGAAACTGCATTTGGTTCAACACAATTATTCGGTACGTGTGTTTGGTAATTTCTAGTTAGCAACCATTGGTCCTGTGCAACTAGAATAGAACCTACGGATTCATCTTTTAACCCTTCACTACGTAACCACTGATGGTACCGGGTTTGTCTACATTAGTCTATTTGGCGAGGGCCGGGTATTGATAATGAAGTGGCTTCTCTTGCCATCCTTTCTGCCACATTTTTTGATTTCCACTTCAAGATCCTTGTATTTTTATCATTATTATTATTATTATCATTATTATTATTATTATTAGTAGTAGTAGTGTGGTGATACCGACCAAGCATAGCGATGGACCGGATGTTTGCACCCTCACGACCAAAAAGCAAGTGACCAAAAGTCGTCGGTGCGCATCCGGGTTCGCGCAGATGTTCCGGTTGAAAACTAAAAATTAATTAAATATTATATTTCCAGTTCGCGAGCCTACGCGAATTTTATTTTTCAACCGGAACATCTGTGTGAACCCGGATGCGCACCGACGACATTTGGTCATTTGCTTTTTGGTCATGAGGGTGCAAACATCCGGTCCATCGCTATGATCGATCGGTATCACCACAGTAGTATCTATGTAGAGTATGTTATTGTTTGCTGCAGTAGTACTTGTGGTAATTAAGTAGTTTACGTTTTAAAAATCGAACGCGACTTGAACACTGATATTGTATATATTCGTTTACTTTAACGGAGGTTAATCCCCCAAGAGGAATAACATTGTGTGTGTCGTAAAGTCTCCTAAAGGTTCCATCTCTATAACTGGGTTTTCGTGATGTTCATACCTGTTTCTTGCATTTTCTTTCCCGTAAAAGTTGCATATTTTCCACTGCAGATATTAATCCACATGTCATAACGAGTTTTATTTTCAGTAGGTGGAACCTGATACAAGATTTATCATTATTATTATCATTTCTTTGTTTTCTCTAAGATGGCCCCCAAATATCTTTTAAAAATTTTGCACAAATCTTTGCACCTTAAGTACTAACAAGTGAACAGCTAAGTAATTTGTGCGCATGGAATATATATTTAAAATCGGTTCAGAAATGTTTAAAATTAAGAACTCCGTGTTTTGTAAAATATGCAAGTTTACAATCCTTAGCCAAGTGTCGCTCCTGAGACTTAAGGTAAAGGAGAGTTTTTCTCAAAGTTATTGAGCATATTGGACTCAAAGATTTTTTCTAAGTCTGTGATCAGCAGACATTAACACATTCTTCCGTAACTCAAATAAAGATGCGTTTTCTGGCATTTTCTTAATGTGTCTATCAGAATTCTTCTTAATCATCTCAAGCAATCCAACTCCGGCTGTTATAATAGTTGAGTCTAAATGCCACATTCCTGTAATTTCTATTTCCAGATACTTATAGCTGGAGAATTTGTCAAATTCTTTTCACTGAAATGTTTTTATCAGACGGTATGATTCTTTGAAGTCTTTTACGACTGTATCTGGTCTATGGGATAGTGCAGTCGGTATATATATATATATATATATATATATATATATATATATATATATAAATAAATGGAACTTTGTGTGTGTGTGTGTGTGTCCGTTACCTATAGACTCCGAAATGACTGAACCGATTTTCTTGAAAATTTACACAGTTGTACTATAAGCGTCTCCGAGTGTTCTTAGCTAGGTTTTGTGTCGAGGTAACTCCGATAAATATCGAAAATCGAAAAAATCGCGTTATAGAAGGAGTGGGCCGATTTTTATCAAATTTCATACACTCATAGACAAAGACATAAGAAACGATATTCAGAAGTTTCAAGGTCGCAGTTCTTACAATAGTGCAGAAAATCGATAATATAAAAGGCAAGATGTTTGTGTGTGTGTGTGTGTTTATCTGTCTGTATGTCCTTTATACAAATCCACAATTTTTATTTGATTCTCACCAAACTTCACACAAATATTCTTTAGGCTGAGTCTGAGCTCCAGGACCATGGATTAGTTTTAAAGCTTTCATTACAGCCGAGCAACGCCGGGCTATACTACTAGTGTATATATATATGAAATGATTTGTTTGAACATTATTTTTGATCGATACTCATATTTAAGTAGATATTCTGTTTTTAATTAAACATTATTATATATTTATATCTACTGGTCTGATTATTTATGATAAATTTTTATTACCAAAATGTGTGTCATTCGGCAGGATTTTCGTAATAAAAATTTATCGTAAATAATCAGGCCGGTAGATATAAATATATAATACTGTTTAATTAAAAACAGAATATCTACTTAAATAACCTCTCTGTCCCTACACTGAATTTTACGGAGATAGCATCCACTCGGCATAGGTTGTTGGTAATAATGATAATATCAAGCTCCCAACCTTTGACAAGTTGATGCAGACTCCGCAAAACCCTAAGTATAGACAGATAAGTGGACATCTCATTTTATCTTACTTTTAATATGCCGTCTGTTGATATTGAACACTTTAATTACAAAAATGTTTGCCGTAAAAAGCCTTATATTCGAAAAATACTGTCGATGACTATTTTTTAGTCGAAACACAATCTGCTTTTATATATATATATAAAATAACTATACTCGTGTCGAAAAACCTTCCACGTATCTACGAAGAAAAATGGTTTTAAAGAAAGAGCTAAGTACATGAACATCAGTCAAAAGAGCTCAGACCGAGTCAGCACGGAGCCCAAAGAAAAAACCCCGACACGAGCAATCAACTAACAAAAAAGCCCTCAATACTTAGGTAGAACGGAATAAATGAAGAATACCTAGAGAGCCAGATAACCTACCTAGATTTCAACTAAAAATATCGTCAGGGAAAGCTGGCTCCTTAGGTATTCTGCTCTCTAGGTATTCTTTATAATATATATATATATATATATATATATATATATATATAGCTATTAGGCAGCTAATATTAAGGCAAATATTAAAACGACATATTTTGTGCCGATTATTTTAATGATCGACTTTTAAGAATAATCTTTCTCAGACACGGAGGAAGTTGTTCGAAAATTGATGGCTGTATTTATGCACGAATTTTTTAATTTATGCATGTTTGATTAAAAAAAACAACGATAATTCCGTGTTAATTAGATTTTATAACTTTTACGATATTTCTAAATTACCAGTCAATAATGATAAATGAAAATTCCCATGGCAAAGCACATTCAGCCAATACTAGCCATTTTCAAAGACATTTGTTTATATCGTCAGTTTATTTTTTTTTAAATATCGCGTGTTCGCTGTTCTCGCGTTTCGCTTAAGGACGTGCGTTGTGGTCCAGTGGATATCGGCTCGGAACGAGAAATCGGAGAGCCGAGTGGGAAATCGAAATGTCCAGTTTGTTTATATTAAGAACAGTTTCATGAAAATCTATGTCTATATGGAAAAAAATAATTTTTAGTTTAAATTTAAAATATCATCGTCTCCTCTCCTTCATACGCATATGTAATCTCATCAACGTAAGTAATACTTTCGGCCGGGAAAGACGTTTATTTATAAGTTTATCTTTATAATTTATATAACTGCTCTTAGGCAGATATGTTTGGCAGTGAATCTTTCATCTTAAGCAGAGTCCGCGTGTACTTAATTTTTTATGGGTAGGATGCGAGATTTTTCTTTTAGCTATTCTTGATACAGTTTAATTTTCTCCTTCCTTTGAAGGACACACTTTTTTTTTGGCCATCACTGATTTAAAGAACTCAAAAGATTTCCTTAAAGTGTCTAACTTTCGACCATTCACTTAAAATGAGTCGTGCTGATAGATATTATAATTACAGGACAAGTGTCGATTGATAACATAATTATTTTGCCGGCCTCATTTTCGGCTCTTCCTCTTTTGTCGTCTTGATAGCTGACACGTTGTCAATGATAGGAATTCAACTACTTATATTCAACGACTCTGCTTCGCATTATTCTTACTATCAACACCAGTTTTAGAGCCGACTACTATTTGCACTTTTGCTTGTGTTTTCAAAAAGTAAATAATGCAATCAGTACAAAAGCAAATGTGGGTGCCACAAAGATTTTGTCACGTCGCTCAGTAAAGGGGAAAAGTTTGAAGAGAAACAGACGACTTTATTCGATCTTTGCATTTTATGCGCACCATTAAAATAACGATATTTAAAATTTTCAATTTATTAAATAATAGTGTTTTTGAATTTATTAAATGATAGTGTTTTTGAATTTATTAAATGATAGTGTTTTTGAATTTATTAAATGATAGTGTTTTTGAATTTATTAAATGATAGTGTTTTTGAATTTATTAAATGATAGTGTTTTTGAATTTATTAAATGATAGTGTTTTTGAATTTATTAAATGATAGTGTTTTTTGAATTTATTAAATGATAGTGTTTTTGAATTTATTAAATGATAGTGTTTTTGAATTTATTAAATGATAGTGTTTTTGAATTTATTAAATGATAGTGTTTTTGAATTTATTAAAATGATAGTGTTTTTGAATTTATTAAATGATAGTGTTTTTGAATTTATTAAATGATAGTGTTTTTGAATTTATTAAATGATAGTGTTTTTGAATTTATTAAATGATAGTGTTTTTGAATTTATTAAATGATAGTGTTTTTGAATTTATTAAATGATAGTGTTTTTGAATTTATTAAATGATAGTGTTTTTGAATTTATTAAATGATAGTGTTTTTGAATATTTATTAAATGATAGTGTTTTTGAATTTATTAAATGATAGTGTTTTTGAATTTATTAAATGATAGTGTTTTTGAATTTATTAAATGATAGTGTTTTTGAATTTATTAAATGATAGTGTTTTTGAATTTATTAAATGATAGTGTTTTTGAATTTATTAAATGATAGTGTTTTTGAATTTATTAAATGATAGTGTTTTTGAATTTATTAAATGATAGTGTTTTTGAATTTATTAAATGATAGTGTTTTTGAATTTATTAAATGATAGTGTTTTTTTTGAATTTATTAAATGATAGTGTTTTTGAATTTATTAAATGATAGTGTTTTTGAATTTATTAAATGATAGTGTTTTTGAATTTATTAAATGATAGTGTTTTTG
>JBBBDQ010000946.1:1782500-1812500 GCA_037127315.1 Ascarosepion bandense | reverse complement strand
AATTTTGTGTAGGATCCGTTCGTACTGTCTGATATACTTGATGGTGATGTCGTTGAAAGACAACAAAAAATCACAGTATTTGTTGAATTTTTTATCGGGTCTAAGCTTTCGGCTCACATAAGCCATTATCAAAGAGTAAATATTAACACACAGTAAACATAGAACATTTAAGTTATTAATAATAAAGAGAATTGAATTGAAAATTTTATATATATATATATATATATATCTATATCTATATCTATATATATATAAAATCCTGTCAATAATTAGAATAAAGACTATATATATATATATATATATATATAATCCTGTCTATTATAATAATTATAATAAAGATCATGTATATCTCTCCCTGCTGTCACGGTTGGGGCGGGGGTTAGATTATTTTTTATGTCTTAATGTAAGATACTCAGTAATAATTTTAATCATTTTAGACGGCATATCGATACACATATTCTGCTGTCATTTTTTATGGCACGGGTTTACTCGTGTGTGTGTATATATATATATATATATATATATATATATAGTAACAGAATTTATAGATACTAAAAATGAGCTACGAGTTGCAAAATGGCTATTTGAAGTTCGCGTAAACTACTTTTAAAAGATCAGAACAAAGTATTTAAGCAGGTAAATCATTGACTATGTTTTCTGCAGGATTTATTGTAGATTTTTATAGAAAAAATTAAATTTTTTTATATAATTTAAGATTTTTATAGAAACAAATTTTATTCATATAATAATTAATGTAGATAATTTACTCTATTGGAAAATGAAAGAAATATTTCTGCATTTTAAATCATTAAAAGTAAAATATCCAAAAGAAAGTTGATATGACTCGTTCCATAAAAAAGGCTGCTGTCTATATTACATGGTTTATGAATTTGAGATACATTTATATAAATATCTTTTCCTTATAATTCACAATGGTTAGAAAGAAAGAAATTCAAATAGCCATTTTTTAAATTGATTCAAGGCAAATCTTCATCCAATATTTTAGAATGGGTCGAAAGCAAAAGATTGAAATGGCTTTAGGTCTATTCATGTATGAACTTCTTGCTTTCTTAATATAAAAAACACGTACCTAATATCGTTAACGAAAACTTTTCAATCGTTGCTACAAATATTTCTGATTCTACTCTTCTCAGTGCAATGGAGGGGCGCGCCACAATGTTTTCTGATCCATCGCTCGAAAGGCAAGCAATCTTGAACTTGTTCAGTATGAATAAAATTAATAAAACCCAATTTTTAAAAATCAATCTTGTGTTTAAGACAGGTAATAAATGATCAACTGATTTCATTAAATACTTGTTTGTAGAAGTGTTATCGATATTTACTAAAAACAGTACGGCACATGCAGGAGGGAGTTGTGAGAATAACATGCTAATCCCTGCTCCAAGGTGAAACCATTTTTATATTGTTCACTTTTTTTTAGTGAAGATGGAAAATCTACAAGAGGATCCTCTTTGAAAATTGGGATAAAATCAACAGTTTTGATATATCTGGTGCAAGGTAGTTGCGCTTCGAAAGGGGTGAACAAGAATGTTCTTTAATGGACGCTATCTGATAAGTTTTGAACGCCATAATACAACAATATAAAAAAGGAAATCTATATCTATAAAAGTGACGAGGGTGGACGTTGTGTAATTATTTGATAGTAAAATTACAAACATACACACACCATATATATATATATATATATATATATATATATACTTATTTATAAATGAAACTGTGTGTGTGTGTATCCGTTACCTATAGACTCCGAAACGGCTGAACCGATTTTCTTGAAAATTTACACAGTTGTACTATAAGCGTCTGCGAATGTTCTTAGCTAGTTATTTTTTTGTCGAGGTACCCCCGATAAATATCGAAAATCGATAATCGAAAAAATCGGGTTATAGAAGCAAGTGGATATGTCTAGTCACACTGATGAGCTGTGATACAGCGAAACAGGCTTGTATGTGGATGACTAATATATATATATATATATATATATAGAGAGAGAGAGAGATGTATATAGAGAGAGTGGAATTAAAGATAGATAAACAAATAGAAAGAGAGAGATATAATATTTTCTATGAATCTAAAACTATTATATATACATGATTAATGCAAATAAAATTTGTAACTTAGCTGATTGATGTTATTCAGCACCATCGAGAAAAGAGAGAGCGTTTTGGAAAGAGAGTGTTATAGATAGATAGATAGATAGATAGATAGATAGATAGAACCCAGCGTCTGCATTTTGCAGTCTAGCTCGACGGGAGCTGCGCTCAGATGTAGATCAAAATTTTAGAACATTAACGACACCTTGAAATTTTTCAGAAAGTCAAAATTAGGGGTAGAAAAATATACATTACCACCCCACAAAGTCAGGGATCAGTTTATGTACTGATTATAATATAGAATCGATCACCCCACTTTATATTATCTATACATGTTGCCCCTCCCACTCTAATCCAATAAATTCATCATATTATTTTTATTCTTATTTCTGAAACTACCCGAGTGAAACCGGGCTAAACTGCTAGCATTGTATAAAATAAAAAAATATTCCCTATTTGATTAAAAATATAGCTTTATTTAATTATACTAATTGTATTAATGCTGAAAATAAATTATAGTCTTTTCTTTTTAGAATTTAAAATGTGAAAGAAATTTCATATAACTTTTCCTTTTTAAATAGTCGAAAAACACATTATCGCTATAGTGATACTCGATGTCATTATAGTCGTACTCGATATTGTTATAGCCAAACGTGATATCGTCATAGCGATATCTGATATCGCTACAGCCACAATCATATTGTTGTACACGTACCTAATATCGCTAACGAAAATGATAGCATTTTTTTTCGAATATATATGTACGAAAACTCACCATAGAGCGGATCTTGCTCGGCACTATCATATATATATATATATATATATATATATATATTTATTTATTTCAGTGGGTAAATTATCGGCATTTTATATTTTTAATTTCATGCATGAACGTTATTTTTGCTTTTCTCAACTGCACAATGTAGTAGGTTCAGTTGGGCACCATCTAGGAGAAAAAGAGCACCGTGACGCAATTCACTCTGCCAGAAATCTGAAAACAGCTTGCTGTACTGTTTGGCATTGGCGCCGGAAGCTCCAATTTCAAAGTGTTTGTGTGTTAATCTGAGGACATTACAAAGTATTCGGAAAGAGTTGGATGAGTCTAATGGTGAATACGAAGGTACGGCAACTCGGAAAACTTGATCGTTCTGATAAGAAAAAGAACTTCCGAATATGTTTGGTGAGGGCCTCAGACTCAACACGGAGGTCTGCACCAGGTGCCTTGAGGAGTTGGTGCTTCCCTGGAAGACCTCATGTCTGGCAACATGACTCTCCACCATGCCACACAAGATATAAGGGGGTGATGTAGTCGCAGAAATTGTCCGATTGCCACGGCAATCTGCGACTACATCGCCCCCTTACATCTAGCCATGTAACTCCCCAGAATGAAATCCCCTTCATTATTATGTGGGGGGTGCACTTCAGCCAGAGACCAACAAAACACCTTGTAACACCAAAGATGAACAAGGTAATGATTATAGAAGAACTCACCAACTTAAAGGAGATCGTTCAGAAGAATTGCAGATTCCGAAGTCGTCTGAAGACCGTGGTTAAAGCCAATGGCGATTTAATTGAATAAATTTTCTCTTTAGTATTTCAAGATATTTTGCGTAATTTTGGTAAATATACCTGTTAAAATGAGATGTCAGTGTTAATTTTCATTTTTGCGTAACTTTAGACGACAATTCATCCATCACACCATATATATATATATATATATATATAAATCATATGTTTATGAATTAAATGTACATTGCGACACGGAAATTTCTATGATTCGAGATAGAATATCGTTATCAGGCAATGTTGGTTGTGAAAATGATTTACATTTAAATACAATACACACACACACACACACACATATATATATATATATATATATATCTGTAAATTCAGATTAAAATAACCATTTTCAACATGTCATTTTAAGACACGCATTTTCAACCCCATATAAACAAGGAATGAGGAAAAATTCTAAGCCCAGAGGTTAGCTCTAGTAAAGGAAGGGGTTGGAATATATAAATATATAGATATCTAAACTTATTTATAAATGGAACTTTGTGGGCGTGTGTGTGTCCGTTACCTATAGACTCCGAAAAGGCTGAACAGAGTTTCTTGAAAATTTACAGTTGTACCATAAGCGTCTGCGAGTTTTCTTAGCTAGGTTTTGTGTCGAGGTACCCCCGATAGATATCTAAAATCGATAAAATCGAGTTATAGAAGGAGTGGTCTGATTTTAATCAAATTTGATACACTCATAGACAAAGACATAAGAAACGGTATTCAGAAGTTTCAAGGTCGCAGTTCTTACAATAGTGCAGAAAATCGATAATATACACACACACACACACACACATATATATAAGGCAAGATGTTTGTGTGTGTGTGTGTGTTTGTGTGTGTTTATCTGTCTGTATTTTTTTCAGCCCTTTTATTTTATTTTAGTTTTTGTTTCGGGTTTGGCTCTAAGTTAGTATAATTGTAGTGTCAGCTATGATACCATTTACTCAGAGGAATTATTTAGCCTTCAAAATTCAGTTTACGACGAAAAAAAACTTATTTGATATCGATACAAGGAAATCAAAATTTGACTTACATCCATTCATTTTTCTTTCAGTCTACGGTTTCGCTTTAACTGGAAACAACTATTGCTTTTTAGTCTTTTGTGTCAACGTCCAAAGAGTCTGAGCTCCAGGACCATGGATTAGTTTTGAGTGTAATACTCGAGCAACACCGTATTATACTGCTAGTAATATATATATATATATATTGGGCTTTCCGTTGTTTTCGACGCATGAGTGTCAAGAAGACCAGTTCTTAGAACTAACAGCCGTATTCCCGGCACATGTCATTCTAGTAGTGAATCGTTGTGCAGAAAGAGTCGAATGCTGTAAAAACTAAATGATGTGGTAAACTCAAATTTTAAAGATTACTGGGTAGTTTTGAAAAGGTATACAAAAGAGGCGTTTATGTTGTTTTCGACATGCAACTATATTTTCATTATCTTCCCTTTACTTAAAATGTCCAAATATCAGGTTGTCGATACATCTTTCAACACGTCATAAAAAAAAAAAAATACACCTTCGTGTTATATTATTTGTTTTAAATAATTAAAAATAAATTAATATTCTTCGAATAAAGTTTCAGAAAAGCATATTTTGTTTTGAAAAATTTTTTAATAAAGAGAACGACGGACCTGAAGGAGACTACCACCACCTTTAAATTTGTTGTTTTTCTTTTTTTTTTTTGACTTTTTTTAAATGCAATCTTATCAATTACACCCTAAACTTTCCGATTGACAAAAAAAAAAAAAAAAAAATTTGGAAAAATTTCAATATTTGAACAATTTTAGTGAGGGCTCAGTTTTTCTTACAACGTTATAGTAAATCGATCCTCCATTTTGAAACCTCCCGCCGGTACGACATTACCACCACCTGTAAATTGGTTGATTATCAAATTTTTAAAAACTTTTTTCAGTGCAATCTTATCGATTAAACCCTAAACTTTCCGATTAACAAAAAAAAAAATTATTACAAATTTCAGCATTTAAACAATTTTAGTGGTGGTGGTGGTAGCGGCTCAGTTTTTCATACAACCTTATAGTAAATCGATCCTGTGCAATTAACTTGTTTGCTTGCGCATATTCAACAAATTAATCCTTTGCCAAATTTTTGAATAAAGCCATTCTTGGAGTTTCCGACGAAGATGCCATCGTAAGAACTGAAGAAAACTTGAAAAAGACAAAAACAAGAGCAACAACTCACCCCCCCCCCCCCCAAAAAAAAAAAACAACGCGCTTGGTTCCAAAATGGAGGATCAATTTACTATAACGTTGTATGAGAAACTGAGACTCCCTAAAATTGTTTAAATATTGAAATTTTTCCAAATTTTTCAGATAATCGGAAACTTTATGTAATAATCGATAAGACTGCGCTGAAAATGTAAAAAAAGAAAAAAAAAGGAAAAACAACAAATTTAAAAGGTGGTGGTAGTCTCCTTCAGGTCTGCCAAGAGAACTATAATACTGTGTTGACAGATTTGTCAATATGGACCGTTTTATCGATTTTATTGATAATCATTAAAAAAAAATCCAATCAATTTACGTTCGGTTTGAAATACAGCAAAGTTTTTTTTTTTAATCGTATCACCCCGAGCAAGGCGGTAACGCCACTGATGTGAAGGGAGCTACGTAATAGTGAAAAGATTGGAAAAGAGGAAGCCGGAAACCACATCCTAAACAGGGAACAAGAAATGAGCCTCTTAACCTGTTCAATAGACATGGGTGGAGTGTGAACCGGGCGATTTTGCTTGTGAGAAATATTAAGTTTAATCTATTAACTTGATATTGAATTTAGAATAAAAGCTTCGAGAAAGATTTTTCATTTTTAAAATACATTTTAAACATGAAGCATCGCTTTTTGTGGAACTAAGTATATTATTATTAATTAATTAATTAATTAACTAATAAAATAAGTAAGGTAATGATAAGTGCAGGAGTACTGAGTAAACTTGTTGTCACTTGATCTCCAGCGTAACCTACTTAGTTCCTCTTAAAAATAAATACGTACATATATACAAACATACTATTGCAACTAATAATGATTATTGTGTACTTTTATCAAATAAATGCACCACCTCGTTTTGTTGTCAGGCGAGAGTTAATAATCGGGAATTTTATTTTAAGTACATAAATTAAATATAAAATTTATTTAATTAAACTGAACGCGCTCTCTCTCTCTCTTTCATTCATTCATTCTCTTACCTCACATCCACTATATATATGATAGATAGGCAGAGAGAGAAAAGAGCGAATTCGTGATTCATATATATTATATATAATTAAGATAATTATAACATGGATATGTTATATATATATACGAAAGAAAGACAAAGAGCGAATTGATTATTATTTTTCTTATATTTTTTCTTTATATATAAGAAAGAAAGAGAAAGAGCGAATTGACTATTTATATATATATATATATATATATATATAGTCAATTCGCTCTTTCTCTTTCTTTCTTATATATATATATATATATATATATATATATATATATATATGAAAGTTAGAAAGAAAGAGCGAATTGGTTATTTATTTTTCTTAGTTATCAGTAGGGAACGTATACTTGGTTTCCCGTATTAAAAACAGTAATTTAACTACCGAGCTTTGAGACGGTTAACAAGGGTATAATAATAATAATAATAATAATAATAAGAAGAAGAAGAAGAAGAAACAATACCTATGTTGCAAATGACAATGTAATAAAAGACCAGTACTTTTTATCACTAAACAGCGCAAGCAGTAATGAAATGAAATCCATTTCTGATAAAACTAAAGGGTTACTAAAAAACTTAAAAAATGAAAAAGAATGTATGGATTTTTCAGAAGAAAATAAATAAAAAAAATCGCTAGGTCAATTTTATCTTATTAAAATAACTTTTTGAAGATAATAAGAATATAAAATTTAAAATAAATAGTTTTCCTTATTTTAAATCTAATTTTTCAAACATTCGTATAATTTAAAATTTTCAATGAAATGCTTAAAGTTTTCTTGACTTGTTGAATTTCTTGAAGATTGACACGATAAAGGAAATAAATGTTTTACTTTGTTTCGTTAATTTTCTTCGGGAGAATCTTATTTTCCTAAAATTAAAAATTCAAGATCCCGCGAAAGATCTATCAATTGTTAAAGTATTTAAATCAAATGACTGAAATAATTTTAAAAGTTAACAGAAATTGAGATCAGGGTTTTATTTTTTTATTTTTTTTTACAAACGCTTACTTAAATTGTTACTATAAACCTCAGACATACGAAATTTATGAAAGATTTTATCTGAGACTGAACGAGAAATTTTAATTTCACTCGCTAAAAACAATTCAACTGTTTTTTTTTAATACAAATTAATTGTTCATTTGGCAAGACATTAATTATAGAGCAGGAATGCAGACACAATAATGGTCATCTATCCTCCTGTATTTGACAACAAATGCTAGACAATCTTCTCAAAGATGAAGAAGAGACTTGACTTGAAGCAACAGAAATGTGGTTCTACAGAAGGATACCATGGACTAAACATGAATGAAGAAGGAAGGCTTGAAGAACATGATACTCACAAGACAAATTGAGGAAAAGAGGTACAGAGGAAAACAGCTTGTAACATACTTGATAAGCTTGATGGTAGAACAGGTTTTGGTAGAAAATAACAAAATGACAAAACTTATTAAGAGTTACAAGCCACAAGAAAATGTGGAGGGCTATGATCGCCTACGTGCTAAAGAGGTATGGCACATAAAAGAAAAATAGAGTAAAGTAATAAAGCTATCATAAGAAGGAGTATAAGAACTACTACGTTTCAGGGAGATGTAGTGATACTGGCAAATTAATTTGCCTAATTTGCATATATGCAAGAGGGAGCCTATATAACTCGTCACTGAGAATAAGTGACAAGCTTACCGACGCCATTGTTGTGATGTGAAGCTTAACGACCGACGAGTGCTAAACTTCACATAACAGCAAAGAAGAATGGTGTTCTTTAAGTTCCAGTGAGATATTTCTTACAATTTGATAATTTCTCTACAGCAAAGAACAAAAAACACATTAAGAAAACAGGATAACGTAGAAGAAAAAGCTCTACTAAAATCGATCTGATGTCGTAGGCTTTTTATGGAATTTTCTTAAAAAAAAATCACATCGATAAAAATTAAATAATTGTTGGTCACTTTTTCTTCCAAGACATTTTGTTGATTGTAGAATTAGGCAATGTTTGATGACGTCATCGTAAAATATTTGGTTTAATCAAAAGATTGAAAAGGAAACATATGAGAATTCCATTAATGAAGACGAGGAAACGTAATATCACAGAGAGTGAAATTAAATAAAATTGATACCAACAAACAAAACAACTCACATCAATATAAAGGAAACAATTTGCACATAAAAAAACAAAAAAAAATACAAAGAAATAATTACTGGAATTATTTCTCTTTAAAATACCACCATCTCTCTCTCTCTTTATCTATCAATCTCAAACATTTCTGATGAAGCTAAATAAATAACGAAACATGTCAAATTTATAAGGTTTTCCTACTTCCCCTTATTTAATCATTATATATATATATATATATATATATATATATATATATATAAAGAATTAATCGATTTGATTATAATTTGTTTGATTCGATACATTTTTATTACTTAAAGCATTATTTTACAGGATATCTGTAATAGAGTAAACGCCACGCTTTACTTTAAAGAATATTTACTTCGTCTATAAGCCTGCACACCCGAGAAAATATTTTCTTTAATAAGTTTTTCTCGAGTATACAAACACACGCAGATTATATATATATATATATATATATATATATATATATAGTAAGGTATATTAATAAATATACCTATGATGGTGCACATAAAAGTGCTCAATACAAGTTGTCTGACGAAATCGAAAATGTCGAAACCATGGTAGAGTAATCGGCTGATCTTTCTAACTTATATATATATATATATATATAAGTTAAAGTAAATAAAATGATGACGATATTAATGTTATTTTTGTATTACTTTTAAATTTCAATTTGTATATATAATTTGTGCAACAATCTTGCGTTAAAAACGACCGACATGGAAGATTTTATTTTTGCTTTGATTTTTCCAGTATTCTTACATGTTTGCTATCTATCTTTCTATCTACACACACACACACATATATATATATATATATATATATATATATATATATATTTCAACGGTCTGAAGGAGACCGTATAAAAGCGTTGATACATTGTTGAAATAAATTCTGGATTTATAACAGTTTAATTGTGTTGTGTTTTCTTCTCAATATATATTTTCCATTTTTAAACGAGTTATTCCGCTACCCAGGTTTCTACCATGAGTGGTGTCATCAGGCGATTTTTAATAACTGATTTTGCCGTTTACCTTCTTGTGAGGTAAAAAAAGAAGGGTTACATCATCACAGAAAAGAGATGGCAAAAAAATGCAAATTTTTTTTACAGTTTCGGGTTCAGTTTTATTACTGCAGTAAAAAAAAAAAAGCAACAACAATAATTTCTTTGTGAATTATTTCTTCTTTACTACGATGTGTTTATTTTGAGAGCAAAAAAGAAAAATTGACAAAATATTTCCGTCGAAAAAAAAAAAAAAAAAAACAAGAGCGAAAGAAAATAAATGAAACTTGAGAGAGAGAGAGAGAGAGAGAGAGAGAGAGAGAGAGAGAAAGATAGGAGAGAAAAATACAGAAAAATGCATTAGGAAAATTATTGAATGTGAAAAAAAAAGTTTTATTTAGAAAAAACAAACAAACAAAAAAACAAACAAACATATAATCTCTTTTTTCTCCCTCTCTCTCTCTGTGGTTCAATACCGAAAAAATTTGATGTAGTTTTAATTCAAGAAAAGTGATGTATTGTTTGTAACTCGTTCCCTTTCCCTACTTATGTAAAATCCATGGATTATAAACATTTTAGTCAGAAGTCCTTTTTGAGGACGAAACGCGTCACATTATTCGACATACAGGATTCAGGAATTTCTTTTTCATTTTGTCATTTATTACCCAAAATTGGTCTGAGATATAGAATTTGAATAGTTCCGATATAGTATGTGGCCTACCTCTTTGGTTCTGGTTCTGGTATATTGCCTACCCGGTTTGAATGTAACCTCAGTAAGAATATATTTGTTGATATAATTATTCAGCTATTTATTGAAACTCATTATTACCCTAACCTTTACCAGACAGTTATAATACTTCTTCATTATGATACGATTTTTAGGGTAGGCCACATACTATACAAGTGACAGAATTTCGTAGGCCACAAGGTAAGCCACATATACCGGAACCATTTCATTTATATTCTCTCTCTCATATATATATATATATATATATATATATATATGTGTGTGTGTGTGTGTGTGTGTGTGTTTGCGAGTGTTTACTGATTATAGTTAAACCAAACAATATTCAAACAAAAAAATATCATTCTTTGCAGATAAAAAAAATATCTTAAATAGCTAATAAAAATGCATTTAATTGAATATCAGTAAGTCTCCCGTCTAATGATTAAAAATATATTTTTTTCAGAATAAACTCCCATTTTTGTCAATGCACTTAATTTAGTAGTGAATAATGATACTAAAGATTGAAAATTATACAATGAAAATTTCAGATCAAACTTCTGGGAAAAACTACGTATCAAATAACGGATTTGTTGATCTCCCCTCGTAATCTCAGTCATATTCTCCACAGTACATTTTAAGCGATTCTAAAACAAGTTAGCGTGTATATTATATATACATTACTCGCTGTGTCCGACAATTGTGGTTTTGTGCTAGACTGAATTAAATTTTGTAAATTTTCCTACATACAAAAAAGTTATTTTGAAACTTAAAAATGTGTTTAAAGCAAGATTTCTTACAATTTTTTGTTACAGATTTAAGTAAAGAAAATAATAAAATAAAATTTAATTTCTTTCACGTTAAATTTTCAATGAAATTCTAACGATACAATCTTTTAACATGACATAGGTAATAAAAATTATTTTATTTCGACTTTTCATTTCATGTCTGTTCTGATTACATTTTTATGTTCTTTTCTGTTAATATAATCCAAATTACGTAAAATTACTTATCGCCAATATATTAATTCACCCCACCAAAATTTTAAATCAGAGTTTTTTTATTAAATTTTGGCACTTTCTTGAAATTATAAATAAAATTTTGTTTAGCTTACCTCTCAAAAACTCCAGCTCTCAAAATGAAAAGTTTTGAAAAATCAGGGAATTATTCACATATTCATAAGTCCGAATGATATTCGACGTACTTACAAAGAATTTTTACAATTTAAAAAAAGAAAAAAAAATTTACAGAAAAGCTTATCTATGGGGGTGAGCACGAATGTGGACCCTACACTTAAAAATAGCGCACCCGAGTTGCCCACATTTTGCCATCAAAAATTTATAGCAATATTTAATTTTTGGTATATTAAAATCAGAATTCAAACTTCAAAACTATTTAAATTAGTGCTATACGTTTTAATTTTTTTTATTTTAAAATGTCTGACCAGTTTTACTTAATAGCAATAGAAAATCTGTCCACCATGTTGTCGATTTTCTCCTTTGGTGTGCAGAGTTCCAAAAGTCAAATCCCTGTTTTAAGTAGGAAATCATTTTTTAATATTTTATATGGATTTATATTTGGGTTTATATATGCAAAATATGAAAAGTATATATGTTCTACACGCTTAGATATGAAAAAAGTAGCTAAACTTGTTTCATGTGTACAGAAGCAATAAACAATGGCGTGTGTGCACCCCTATCGACACCCTATGGAATATAGGACCACTACGGTTTCTGTAGCAAGAAGGCTTTCACCGGTTTTTAATTCGGAGATATTCTTCTTCTCTTAGACTGGTTGGCAACAAAGCTGCCGTATAATTTAACCCAAGGCTGGAAGATAAAATAAATTCATATTTTCCCCAAGGGTATTTATTAAAAAAATTCACTTTGTGAATCACAGAGTTGTTATCCATCCATTTTTTAATCAAATCAGTTTTTTATTATTTGTATGCTCAATATCTAAAAATCATACAAAATGGTTATTTAAAAAAACTCTGGAATTATTGTTAAAATGAATAGAGTTTCAGGGGTGGCTCGATGTTTATTACTCACAAGATATACGGGTAGTGTAATATAAATAGCGGTACGGAATGAGAAATCGGAGAGCTGAGCTCGATTTCCAGTCGAGTTCGTTACATTCACTTAGGTGTAAATACCCTTGGGAAAGTTATGAATACATCGCTTCTCCACCTAGCCATGGATTAAATAGTAGAATTTATATCCGGAAAAATTATTGTTATCTCCAAAAAACTGTCGATAATACATTCACTCACGAAACAATAATTATTCTTACAACCAAAGAAATTCCCACCAAATTCCCATAAAACCGTAAAAAACATCAATCAATTTTACTAACAATTAATATATCAATTACCGTTCGCATTTAATTACGTAGATATTTGATAATTCTTTAAAGCAATGGTGGAGACCAGTAATGAATGTTGCTAATATGAGGTGACAAAAAAGAAAGAAAGAAAAAAAACCCTCAGATTCAGTTTTTTTTTTATATCATGTTAGTTTATGGTTAATATGGAAATTATTACTTTAGATCAAGCAGTTTGCTATTGATCCTAAACGAATGGGTTTAATAAAATACTTTGTCAGAAATGTTGCAATTTTTTTCGTAAATTCACTGAAAAAAAATATTTGTTTTTAAAACTAACAGTTACTAAATAGAAAAAATTACGCCCGTTTTAATGATAAATAAAAACAAAACAAAAAAAAAACAAACAAAATAAACGATTTTTCAGGTATTTTGGTTATTTTCGATATGACGCAAATCAACTGTTTTTCTTTTTACATATCTTCTTTTTATTGATTTGATTGATAGATATTTAAGCGCAGTTATTAGTCCGGTTTTGTTTATCACTCAATGCAATGCTGGCCCGACATGTTTGCATAAGTGTTTAAGCAATTATTTTTAGGCTGCAATAATTTTTGTCTGGGATGTGAAATGGATGGACGTTTAACTTATTTTTAGTATTTATTTTATTTTTACTTTCAAAGAGTAATTTTGGTTTTGTGCCAGTCTTATTTTTTTTAAGTAATATACTAATTTATAAAATAAAATATATGTTATATTTACATTCACACACATATATACAGACATACATTGAAATATATATTTTCTTTCGCTTGCGTTCTCTCTTTCTCTGTGTGTGTGTGTATATATATATATCTTTCTTTCGCTTGCGTTCTCTCTTTCTCTGTGTGTGTGTATATATATATATATATACACACACACACACACACACACACAAAAGACAAAATTCTCCCCTGATAATGGCTATACAAGTAGCCGAAAGCGCTCGGAGAAATAAAAATTATGAACAATTTTATATTCCTTAGCTCTTAAGCAGAAAAAAAAAACGTTAGGATGCTAGACAAATTCAATACAAAATTAATCAAATCTTTCTTGTCAGCCGTACTTAATGATATCTACTGGAATGAAAGGTCGCTGCCCAAATATACATTAATACCTAAGTATATATATATATATATATATATATATCTCCAGGTGAAGAGGACTCAAGGTTTTACTATTTTGAGAACTGTGCTCAATATAATAAATATTATAGAGCTTCATATAATATAGTTATGAATTAATTGTACATTGCGAGACGGAAATTTCTATGTTTCGAGATAGATTCTCTTCATCAGGCAATGTTTGATGTTGGTTGTACAAATGATTTACATTTAGAAAAAAATTTAAATGTAAATCATTTGTACAACTAACATCAAGCATTGCCTGTTGGAGAGAATCTATCTCGAAACAGAAATTTCCGTGTCGAAATGTACAATTAATTCATAACTATATTATATATATATATATATATATATATATATATATATATATATATATATAGATCCAGGTGAAGAGAATTAACAGTTTTACAATTACGAGTTCTCTGGCTTTTATTTTTGTTTAAAAATGTGCTAAATACAACGAATAGCATAATATAATTAATTTTTTTTTATTTAAAATTAATATATTTTATATCGCGATACAGAAATTTCTTTGTTTCAAGATTTTTACCTCTTCAGAGACAAATCACTTACCTGTGCAAATGATTTTCATATCATTTTGTATTCTTTTTTTCCTACAAAAATAATTATTTGATAACAGTGGATGTATATTCGACAAAACTTTTAAAAATATTTCAATTGATTTTAAGTTTTTTTTCAGTATTTATGCTTAATTATCTGTGAAACGAATATTTTGCAAGAAAAATTTGTGAAAATATTTTGAATTCAATCAACCCTCCACACAACATTTTATGAAGATTTTATGACATATGTCGATGCTAAAAAATAATTATATTTCTGTAAAAATCTCCCGTCAAATTAATTTCTTTGAAGATTTATTCAATGTCTCAGGTGAAGATGAAGGAAACCTTCCCTGAATCAGAAAATATAGAATGAAATAAAACTGAAATAATGTTTTGTTCGGAAAGTTACTTTTTACTATTATTTTATAGTTTTTGTGCTGAAAAATGACTTTCTATTTAAAATATTTATTTTCCCAAGATTTAATTAAATTATTTTTATATTTAAAAATTCTGCATTAAAAATAGTCATTTAAAAATAATGACGTTCAGGATTAATTGCCTTATTTGGCAGAGTTTTTCAGATTTGTTTAATACAGCTCTTTTTGAGAACACATGTATAAACAGAACACTACAAACACCAAGTATAAGCCATGCAGCTAAAGAAAAGATTGTTCGCAATGACTTGATGATCCTGATAATAATGGTCGATTCCTTTTACACGAACACATTAATCGGGGTGGGGGGGGGGGTTTGGCGGGTAGACCAAGGAATTTTAAAATCTTACTTTTTCTATTTTTCGGGCCATTTTCTTGATTTCTGGTATCAATTTAATAAAATCTTGTTTTTTATAAGCCATTTTCAAAGCATTCTTACTTTTTTATCTACCTGTGTCTGTTTATATCGCGCGTGCACACACACACACACACACACATTATATATATATATATATATATATATACACACACTAATATTCCTCTATATATATATATATATATATATATCTCGCATCGCTCATTCAGTAATGAATTAGATCACTCTGGCTACTGGGCGTGTATAATAATATAAACACTAAAAAGTCTGCCTCCTACCGAGCGCCCATAGCTCAGAGGTAGAATCGCCGACTGACGCCGGGTAAAAAGCAATCAGATGTTTAACCGTACTGATGAGCTGTGATACAGAGAAACAGATCTGTCTGCGGATGACTATATATATATATATATATATACACACACACACACAAGTGAATAAAGAACGAAGAAAATATTACCAACGTTCAAAACATTAATTTAAAACAGTGCTTAATATAGAAACAGAGCTATGAATATTTATTTTAAATTATAGTTTAGAACATGTACAAATTGCAGTTTACTACAAAATTGTACAATACATTTTGTTTCGACATCGAAAGAACAGTGCCTCATCAGGTAGTTTAATGATGGTAATAAACATGAGACATTTTCTTTCGAGGTCGAAACAAAATGTACACTTTTGTAGTAAACTAAGTTGTACATGTTCTAAACTATAGTTTTTATATATATATATATATATATATATATATATATATATAACCCATTTAATTATCGTTTGGTATAATCCGGATCAAATGGACGTGATAATACCGCGATTTATCGTAATTTATGGGTCCTTTATTCTTCGTTTTTACGTACTTATTAAAGAGGGTCCTACCTTTCAACATGTCCGTAACGTTGTAGCTTATTTTTAAGTGATGGCGAAATCCGTGTATTCATTACGGGTGCTCAGTTTCCGATTTAAAGAGAAGCGCGTTTTATGAAAAAAATTGCCTAAGAATGTGTTAAGCGTTTAGATGTCAGCTATTTATTGAAACAGTTTAGTCACATACCGAAAATTTTTTTTCCTCTCCCCCCTAGAAAGAAACAATGATTTTTAATTTTCCCATTTTGTCAAAATGAAAAAAAGCGTATGAGTCATCGAAACATTTTTTGCGCCGTATCGGCTGTTTAGTTTCCATACAGAAAAACAATTTTTGATCTCTACTTCAATTTGTTTACACCAAAAATTTTAAAATAATTGATAAATTTGGAAAATATAAAAACTCCTTAATATATCTGACGTGGAATATTTAAGATAAAAATGTTAGAAAATTTATGGATTCTGTTTAGTTACTCAATGGCTACCAACTTCATTCCGCTACTTAATTCCTTAGAGTAACGTGTTCGATCTCTATTAGCCATCACACTCAGTCAGTCAGTTAAGTGCCATAGGTAATACACGCTTGGGCGATCATGTCTCGAAAGACTGACTGGGCAGAAGATTATCCTGCAGTAGGTTGCCATTGCTTTCTGCGGTAGACTGGTTGCCAGTCAAGGCTATAGAACCCAATCTGTCATGTTATTTAACCCATAACTGGAGGGAAGCGACGGATTAATACCTTTCCCAAGGGTATTTGCGACGAAGTGAATGCAAGGAATTCAACTGGAATTCGAACTCGGCTCCCTGATTTCTCGTTCCGAGCCGATATCTATTTCACCACAACGCACTGCCTATTTATTAAGCTTAATAAATATTTATTCTATCAAATTTCCCTAAATACTGTATTTATATCATATTACAGATCTTTATAAATTTTTACAAATTACATAGAAAAGAAAAATGAAAAATATAATTTATTATATCGCCTTTAATTTGTAAATTTGAAAATAATGAAATTAACCCAGAACTTTAAAAAAATCAAGCAAACACAAACAAAAAAAAGTTGTTTCATGACATCTTAACCTGATCAATAATTTGATTTATTTTAAATAATTAAATTTTCATTGATTTATTTCTTTTATACTCATTTTTAATTATATATATATATATATATATATATATATATATATATATGCGTGTGTCTGTGAAATGATTTGTTTAAACATTATTTTTGATCGATACTCATATTTAAGTAGATATTCTGTTTTTAATTAAACAGTATTATATATTTATATATCTACCGGCCTGATTATTTACGATAAATTTTTATTACGAATATGTGTGTCATTCGGCAGGATTTTCCTAATAAAAATTTCATCGTAAATAATCAGGCCAGTGGATATAAATATATAATACTGTTTAATTAAAAACAGAATATCTACTTAAATATGAGTATCGATCAAAAATAATGTTCAAACAAATCATTTCAAATTGTCGGTTGTTTATAACCAAGTTTCGTTAATTTCCGCAACATGTTTATTTTATATATATATATATATATATATATATATATATATGTAAAAAAATCACAAGATCGCCAAAACCTACCGCGGTTTCATACAACGGCTCGTCAGGGCATATATATATATATATATATATATATTTGTTTCCCAAGGATTTGCGCATAAGTGAATATAACGAATCCGATTGGTATTGGAACTCGGCTCTCAGATTTCCAGTTCCAAGCGGTTTTCGATTACACCAGCCGCACATTCAAGCTTACATCACCTTGTATTCTCAAGCGGTAACGTAACTCGACGTTGCTTAACGTAGGTAATTGTGCAAGAACCGGTATTTCAACGTGACAGAGTCGTAAATCCCTATTTCGTTGGTCGGCTGGTTGTTTTTTTTTTTTGTTTAAATGTGTGTCAGCATGTATTTAATGCTGAAATCTAAATATTTTGATTGATTTGGTTGGTTGATTTTATCAACGCCGATGAGTTAATGCTGAAATTTAAATTAAATATTTTAAACGCAATTTTATTATTTGATTTTTTTGTTAATAATAATGGTTTTAGTGATACAAGTTTTACTAATTAACCTATTGTTGGGGACAGAAGAGGTGGGTTCGTACCTCTCTCAAAGGTATTTGCCGTAAGTAAATATCATGAACTTGACTCTCCGATTTCCAATTCAGAGACGTTCTCGATTGCACCACCCGCAAAATGTTTTTCTTTTTTTTAATTATTTTTTTTTCTATTTCTTATCCTTTTATTTAATTGTGTTTTTTACTTTTATGGCTTTAAAAACTTGCTTTTTCAACATTGGTACAATTTTATTGTCGTAATTAATCAAAGTATTGATTTTCTGATTAACCAAAAGAGATTATTATTTTCTTAACTTCATGTAATTATCACCACATTTCAAACGTTGAAACATTCACAAAGTTATGGTTGATTTCAAATTCGTAATAAAAAAGTGCTTTTTCTAAAGTAATATTTTATTGTGAAGATTTTCATTGCAACATATTTTCGTTTTGAAATCAAACAGGAAAAAAGAGTGAAAGAAATTTACAATAAAACTGCAAGAATATTTTTGTAAAAATGATTAAATTTAAGTAAAACAATTACAAAAATTATTTAAAAAATAACAATAAATCCAATTAGAGAAGAACATATAAAATATGATGTTGAAAGAGCCTGAAAATATTAATTCGTTTAAGATTTAATCTTATAAAAACATATCAGATTGAATCCAGACGAGCGAACAACAGAAGTGTTGATACTATTTATATAGGATTAAATTCAGATATTAACAGTAAAAAAAAAAAAAAAAAAAAATACATTAGTGAAGAAAAAGAAATTAAATTCGTAAAATGTATTGGAAAAACTGATTTCACAAACTAAATTCATTTTTGAATTCTTGCATGTTGAAACAAAATCGTCAATTAGGTATAATAAGGTCAGTCAGTTACTTAGTTAAGTGCCATATGTGATACACGCTTGGGCGATCATGTCTCGAAAGAGACACGACTGACTGGGCAGAAGATTATCCCGCAGTAGGTTGCCATTGCTTTCTGCGGTAGACTGGTTGCCGACCAAGGCTATAGAACCCAATCTGTCCTGCTATTTAACCCATAACTGGAAGGAAGAGACGGATTAATACCTTTCCCAAGGGTATTTGCGCGAAAGTACAGTATATGTACTTTACCTTATTAGGATGTGCGTTGTGATACATTGGATATCGGCTCGGAACGAGAAATCGGGGAGCCGAGTTCGAATTCCAGCCGAATTCATTGCATTCACTTACGCGCAAATACCCTTGAGAAAGGTATTAATCCGTCTCTTCCTTCCAGTTATGGGTTAAATAACAGGAGAGATTGGGTTCTATAGCCTTGCTCGGCAACCAATCTATCGCAGAAAGCAATGGCAACCTACTGCGAGATAATCTTCTGCCCAGTCAGTCATGTCTCTTTCGAGACATGATCGCCCAAGCGTGTATCACGTATGGCACTTAACTGACTGACAGTATATGACTTATTTTATCATTTATTAACGAAACATAAATTTAATTATGCAGTTTTTTGGTGTTTATAGACGACTCCATAATCTCGAGTGAGATACTCAATTCTGATAAAATGCCGCATTTTCCCGTTTATTTGAAAGATAATTTAAGTACTATTTCTTATAGGTACCAGTATAGCTGGAATTATACAAATTTAAATAGCAAACACTGACTTTTTTTTATCTTAAAAAGGTTTTTATTTAAACTAAGAGTTACGTAAGCAGAATATTCAGGAAATAGGAGTTTGAAAATGCGAAACAATCTCGTATAAAATTTCATACAAAAATTATATCATTTGAAAGAGAATTCGCATTTCATGAATTGTCAAAATCAATCAATAACTGAAATATAATAAAGCAATGGATTTTTATTTATTAATCCGATGTAATTTTATCATTTTAAATTTTGTTAATCCGACGTATTTTTATCATTTTAAATTTTGTTAATCCGACGTATTTTTATCATTTTAAATTTTGTTAATCCGACGTATTTTTATCATTTTAAATTTTTATCCACTTACAACCGTTTAAAGTCATAAAAAATAATTGATAAATTTAATGGAAATAAAAACCCGAAAAGAAAATCAAAAGCGTACCTTTTTAACAACTTTTTAGTTTGGAATTTATAGACTGATATGCATTGTGGTCCAGTAGATTTCGACACGGAATGAGAAATCAGAGAGCCGAGTTCGAATTTCAGTTGAATTCATTGCATTCACTTACGCATAAATGCCCGTGGGGAAGGTACGAATCCACCGTTTCTTCCATCAGATATGGGTTAAATAAAAATACAGATTGGGTTCTGTAGCTTTGGTTAGCAGCCAGTCTACCGCAGAAAGTAAACCTATTGTGGGTAAATCTTTTGCCCACTCAGTCATGTCTCTTTAACGACATGATCGCCTAAGTGTGTATCACGTATGGCACTAAGTGAACTCTTTTTCAAACTAAATTTCCAAAACACTATTTTTTAAAAAGGGTTTTTATGATATTTTAATTTTGTTTATATTTTAATTTCATTGATTCTATATTGTTGCTATTCAAATATTCTAGATTTAGAGTTTTTGCATTTTGACTTATTTGACCTCCAATTTCCGGTTCTTCAACTTTAAGATTTTTAATTTTGAGATTTTCAAATATGAAAATATTATCAAAATATTTGCTGCACAGTTGTTAATTATAATAATAATATCAACAATGTTGGAACTTTTCAAAAGGGCAGTTTTTCCCTTGACGCTACTATTATTTAAACAACCTTCATGTCTCGTCAATATTTATTGTTTTTAAAAAGCGATGATTGGAATTTTAATAAAACCTAAACATATGAAAGTGGGTTTATACGTCGTCTTTGTTTTTGAGAAAACAAAAACATCAAACATTTATTTATTAAATAGTTTATTGAATAGTTGGCAAAATGTCGGCTAATCAATTCGAACATGTAAACCGTTAATAATAAAGATTTAATTATAATCGATTCACATATTTTAATAATTTAGTAAGTGTTTATAAATTTATGAATAAAAAATTGTTTTCACATTTATTTCTTGAGAAATTGCTAAATGATTCTAGTTACCTCCAATAAATCACCGAAAAAAAAAAAAACAGCGTAGTATGAAGGAAAAAAAGCCCCAAACTAAAAACTTTTATCGGCAAAATGTTTACGTTATTATTAAAAGGATAGATCAAAGTATTTTTTAATTATTTTAAAAATGTTTTAATTCTTTTAACACATTTGTAATTTTGGTTGAAAATTTCCTTTTTCTTTTGTCCGTTAGTGACGTAAATTTTACAAGTTTTTATTACGGCAAACGTAATATTACGCAAGGCATTTTTTGCCGATGGAAGACATTAAATTTGGAAATTCTTGCAAAAATCAAATAATGGTCGGATTTTGATGAAAATTTCAGGACTTATTCACAATTGACTGAAATCATTTTTGAAATAAGTATTTTTAGAAAATGTTGGTAAAAATATATTTTTTTCACATGCCCCCCCACCTTATCAATTTTCGGAAATGTCTAGAAATTCGCCATCGTTTTCTCATAAAATTAAATTCAGGAGTCATTGGAAAATGCTAATAAACTCATTTTTCTTCTAAATTAGCCCATTTTTAGAAAATCTGCTCTGAATTGCGAAAACAAGAATGCAATAAAACTATGCCATTTTTAATTGGTTTTATAAACAATATATATTAAGAATATCGTAGTCGGAAAAGAAAAAAATCAATGAATAATGAATTTTTACAAGAATTGTTTTCATTTTTATCATTTTTTATTATTATAACGTTTCAAAAATCTTTTAAAATTTTCTCCGTCGTTAAAGCTAGGTTGTTAAATTAATACGTGACGAGTATATTTACTAATCGACAATTGAAACGTTTAATAGAAACAATTTCGCCAATTGATTTTTAAAATAATTAAAACAATTGTCTGTTTTCTGATTACCCGTATTTGATTTATACGGGTGACTGTACGTGATATTTATCATTAAAAGGCCACGTGATTCAAGGGTTGTCTCCCTTGCAGGAAAAAATTCCCTATAATGAACATTTGTATACAGAGTCCCCTGTTCTTTTCATTTCCACGTATTTCTGAATCACCCAACAACAGGATTCTCAAATCTCGCTTTCAAAATTTAAAATAATTTACTTCCTAGTTTCATCATCTGTTACATTAATTGTGAATGTAGATACCTTACAGAAATTGAAAAAGCTTTTCTTTTCTATTTGTTATAAGTCGTGTTTGGTCTGTTTTTGTTGTACATTTCATTAGCCTTTTTTCTATTCCTACCATTGAAATTATAAATTTTTATTGTTAAATTCCTACTTAGTATAACATTTCATAAATTCAGTTCGGTTATTTCAATTTCATTTTTTGTTATTAAATTGTAAAATTATTTAAAAAGTAAGTTTTTATATCATTTTAATTTTTATTTATTCAGAAACATATTCAAACGTATGGCGATAAAGCTAAACTAATTAAAATTCTATAAAATATTATAATTGCTAAAAATATTATGTTAAATTTTTAATTTTACTATGTAGCTAAATACCGAAAGGAAAAAGAAACGTACGATTACGATTACATACAATTATGTCATGTCTGGTCGCCATACTTATCGTTTGCGAGGGTTTCTGTTTTTGATTAAATGATTCGTCACCTCAGATGACCCTGATGAGAGGACTACCGTGATTAAGAAATGATTTTATCGTACATTTCAGACAGTAAGCAAATAATAGTTGTTTGAAATCAGATTAAAGTAAGTTTAAATTTGTTAATTTTAATAACAATGTTTCAGCGAGGTATATTTTATTTTTGTAAGATTTTTTTTAAAACCGTGGATTCGCTACTGTTTACAAAACTGACATTTTTTAAACTAAAATAATTTTTAGATTCCAACCAATATAATTTCGGTTTGAAATATACCAGGGTATTTCGCTTATTGAAATTAGCAAACTTAATCCCTTGGCTTTCAATTAAAGCTAAAATTAAAACTTCAAGAAAACTTTATTTTTAAAAATTCAATTTAAATTTAGGTATCGAAAATGAGTGGAGGTACCTATGATTAATATTGCACTGTATGCCTTCTAATTGTAATAGTTTTTAGAATGCTGAAAAGAATATAAAAAGATTCTTGTAAATAAATAATGTTTAATATTTTTGTTGTAAATTCTCAAGAACAAAACAATGTATAAATTCTCTTTCATCGTATGATTAGGTGATATTCAGTCAGTCAGTTAAGTGCCATACGTGATACACGCTTGGGCGATCATGTCTCGAAAGAGACATGACTGACTTAGCAGAAGATTATCCCGCAGTAGGTTGCCATTGCTTTCTGCAGTAGACTAATTGCCGACCAAGGCTATAGAACCCAATCTGTCCTGCTATTTAACCCATAACTAGAAGGAAGAGACGGATTAATACCTTTCCCAAGGGTATTTGTGTGTAAGTGCGATTCTAATAATCACTTAAAACAATAAACATTACCGAAGAGTGACGGTAGTTAAAATAATAACGATGTAAAGAGAAAGAAAAAAAATATTGACCTTTTGGCACTCCGTATTTTTCGGTACGAAGGTCCAAGTTTACCATAGTATCATATAATGCACATCGGAAAAAAGGTATATGACAAAAGTAATCGATCTAGAAAATCAATTTCAGGTCACTGAAATAGGAAAAAAAAAACCTAAGAAAATAAATGTTAATCACTGAGGAAAATATGATTGCGATTCACTCTTAGAATATACACACTACGGGCCTGTGTTTAAAAAAAAAATTAATGTATTTCATACTATTTTTTAGTATTTATTGCCAAGTAAATAATTGCCAATGAAAATAGAATAGTTCTTTTGTTAATATTGCACAATAGCATGTGCATCAAATGAATTTTGAAATATTTAATAATAACCTATATTACAGTTTCATCAATGAAAGAATGAAGAAAATTTAGGGTGATTCGAACGAGTTCATCTTCGCTTCCTTGCCTTGTAAAATCTTGCAAAGTAATAATAACAAAAGAACCATTCTATTTTCATTTGCAATAAATACTAAAAATAGTATGAAATACATAATTTCTTAAAAAATTACTGGAGTGGCCTAATAATTATGGGCGGTAATATATATATATATATATATATATATATATATATATATATATATATATAATATTTCTATAAAAAGACAATATGAATACAGACAAAAGGAAAACGTTTCTTTATCAATGTGTTTCGTCTTCTGATTGGTTTTATCAAGGATTGTAAGAATTTTATTTTGCAATAAGTAAACAGGTAAAAAATATCATTTTCAAAATTTTAAAACCATAAGTATTCATGAGGCTAATTGTGAAATTCGACTATACAGAATGCTAAATGATGTAATTTAATGCCTAATAAACAAAAGTGGCTAAATGTTGTTATTATTTTTGAATTTTCTATTTTCTTTATATATATATATATATATATATATTTATTTATTCAATAATGTAATTATTCATTGTTTTATTGTAATTTGATAAATTATCTAAGTGTTCATTCATTTTAATAATAGAAAGTTTTAATCTAACCGTTTGCATTTAATTTTTAAAAAATTGAGGGCTTTTTATGTAGATTTATTTTAGGAAATGAAATATTTAAAAAAAACCTCGGACGTAATTCAACATTTTGTCAAAATTCGATAGCGACATTCTTAAGAACTTTCCATCTAAGTAAATAGTTTTCTCTTAAGTGTAGAATTGTTTAGATTGAAGTTAAGGCTGAATTTATTTCTGTGTATGATTAAAGTATTTAATAAATTGTTAGAGATGAATTCGTTCCTTTTTGTATTCATAGATATATTTTTGAAATTTCTGAAAGTTCCCATAATATATTGTAAAGACCAGTTTATTTTATAATCACGCACATTTATATATATATATATATATATATATATATATATGTGTGTGTGTGTGTATTTAGGCAACAATCTCTCTTTTATACAGGTTTCATTAAAATGACAGACAAGGTATTATCATTAAGTTTTATATAATTTTTCATGTGTTGGTATAAGTTATTTCTTTTCTGAACTCAAATTATATAAAAATTGTTCAAAGCTTTTTTACTTTCGAGCGCTTTCGGTTATACTTTTAGCCATTATCAAAAATTAATTTTGTTTTACTTGTAAATAAACATGTGAAGTTTATGAACATGGTAACTATGTGCTTACCGTGTTCGGAAATTAACATACAAAAGACTCTATATGTCCTTAATATATATTATTTATTAAATCAATTAAAAGCTTATTTAATTAAATAATGTCATAGTTTTTATTGTATTTTTTATTTTACTATTCGGAGCAGACTTTAAAAAAAAAATAACCGTTTGAAAAAAAACTCCCCAAGGAGTCTTATGTTTAACTAAAAAAACAAATTGTCAATATAAAACTATGTCTTTGAGGGAGTGGGTAAAAAATATATTTTTACCAAGGTTTTCTAAAAACAGTAATCTAAAAATAATTTCATCCATTTATATGTCTGTCAGTTAAATGTCATACGTAGTAAACGCTTGGGCGATCATGTCCCGAAAGAGACATGACTGACTAGGCAGAAGATTATCCCACAGTAGGTTGCCATTGCTTTCTGCGGTAGATTGGTTGCCAGCCAAGGCTATAGAACCCAATCTGTCCTGTTATTTAACCCATAACTGTAAGGAAGAGACGGATTAATACCTTTCCCAAGGGTATTTGCGCGTAAGTGAATGCAATGAATTCGGCTGGAATTCGAACTCGGCTCCCCGATTTCTCGTTCCGAGCCGATATCCACTGTACCACAACGCACATATAAGTCCTAAAAGTTTCAGTAAAATTCAACAATTATTTGATTTTTGCAAGATTTTCCAGATTAACGTGTTTTTCACCAGAAAAAAAAAAAGTTGTGTAATCCATAGTAAACTCTTTAGCAATTTGGTTACCCGCTAACGATTAAAAAAAAAAAATTACCAAAATTTCAAACGTGAAAATTAATGAAGATTTACTTTGATCTTTCCTCTTAATAAAAACAAATATTTTGACGGGAAAACTTCGTTTTTATTAAGTTTGGAATCTTTTTTTCGTCATACTATGCTGTGTTGTTTAGCGAATTAGTGACGATACCTATTTTAGTGAGAGCTAAATAAACCGCCTAAAATGAGTTTAAAAATAAATTTAAAGACCGGGAAATGCTTTTCTTTTTTTTTTTATTTGAAGCTCGTTTCTTATTTTTTAAATGTTAAATAATATTTTTATGCTTTGCAAAGTGTTTTAAAATTGCTTTTCAAAAGTAGGTGACCGTACCTAATATTAATGTGTGTGTGTGTGTGTGTGTGTGTGTGTGTGTGTGTGTGTGTGTGTGTGTGTGAGTGAGCAGCAGTATTCAGTTTATTTTGAAAAGGACATTTAATTAGGAAGTGTGTTATCAATTTGCCGAAATTTGAACTGCGATCACACACACGCACGCACTGGGAGTCTAACGAAATTCGAAGAAGACAATCTTTGGGGCGTGGGGCTCCCAAAAGCTTGCACCTGAATGACCTTGCGAAAGATCTCTGTGGGTACGCGAGTGTCTCTGTAAAGTAAAGCGAGGATATGATCACGTAAAGCATATATATATAATTTCAGTCATGCCGGCTTGGTCCTGGGTATGACCGTAAACTGCATCCGGCAGCAAGGCCCCTGACTGAGAGGTTGTGAGGAGCATGGAACCACCTCTTAGTTTGCTGTTGTTCCCAGGTCCACCCTGACCCGGGGTGGTAGCACCTTTTAGGGTCCCAGCTATGGGCAAATAGTTAATCCTCCTCCAAAAAATGGTAAAAAAAAAACTATGAAACTATAAAAATAAACTTTTATAGAAAAATATACATTTTTGAATGAAAAATATTACCAACAATACAGTTTTGAAGAATTATATTACCATAACACATTTTTGGAGTTTCTAAAATAAAAAATTTAATCAAAATCTGACTAAATCAACCTTCTTACTATAACAGTACATTAAAAAATAGATCTTAAAACCACACCTTTTTGGCATAAAATAACCCACAGAGATGTTGATATGCCGTTAAACAAAAATCAAACTCAAAATCATGCCGACTTCGACGTTTCGTGAAGGTATTGTTGAATGTTTTCACTCTTCAGGGTCATTTGGTTTTCTCTGCCTCCAAATTAACCCTGAAGAGTGAAGACATTATAACAATGCCCTCACGAATCGTCGAATTCGGTATGACTGATATAACACCGCTCAGTTAAGTTTCTCCACATTAATTTTATTAACGCTCTGTTTTTACCTTTAATATCGAGCACTTTATGACAAAAAGATCCGCTTGCCTAAAATGACTAGCCAGTCAAGTGCCATGCACGTGATACAGGCTTGGGCGATCATGTCGCTTTCAAGACATGACTGACTTAGTAGGCTGCCATTACTTTTTGCGTTAGACTGGTTGCTAACCAAGACTATAGGGCCCAGTCTGTCCTGCTATTTAACCCATACCTGGAGGGAGAAAAGATGGTTTAATACCTTTCCCAATGACATTTGTGCGTAAGTGAATGCAACAATTACAGCTGGAACTTGAACTCGGTTTCCCGATTTCTCGTTCCGAGCCGCTAGCCACTGTACCACCCGCGCACGTTCCACCAGTAAGCTACTGAAAAAAGAAACAAAACAAACAAACGAAAAAAGAAAAAAAAAGAAAAAACTCCAGTAATTTTGGCATCAAAGACTTTTACAATTTAACGCTATATGTGTGTGCATGTTTGTTTTTGTGTGTGTAAATTACATATTTACCAAGCAAGAATTCAACTAAGATTATTCAAATCAACACACGCACACATTTTTCCTGACAGGTAGCATAACTCTGAGTTTCATGCAAAACGCAATCTTCAGGTGTTCAGTTAAGACACACCAGCATTGTTTTATTAAGACCAGCACTCATATTATATATATATATATATATATATATATATATATATATATATATATACAAGCATAATTTGATATTATATTTATTCAACTTGTCAGTTGATATCAGTATCGTTAAATCGTACGCAATTAGACAAACAATAACACCTTCAGACAGACAAGCATATACTCTATGTCTGACACACACATACATAATCCCCACCTATGCACACACCCATATTATATGTAGATATAGATATATATCTATGTCTGTAAATATGAATATAAGAAAAAGAGACGTCGGGGAACTTTATCTCCTTGGGTTTCACTTAACAACTTGTACACTTTTAATAATATATCAATTGTCTTGTTTTCTTGTACGTTGTATTGCTGTTCAACCTGGATACCGCTTATATATTTGTTGATTCGGCTTGTTTAGGCTCCTTGTCCCTATTTGAAGTGAGCAAGTTCTTTTATATCTAAGCATTCTTGCACACCAGTCCAACATGTTTTAGAATGAAGAGTTTAGCGATGAAAAAAGTCATGTTTTTGTTAAAGTAAGCAGATCGAATGAACCAAACTCCTGTTACCAAACCTTTTCCATGCAGTTTATATATATATATATATATAAATAAATGAATAAGGAACGAAGAAAATCATTGCAACGTTCAAAACATTAATTTAAAACAGTGCTCAATATAAAAATACAGCAATGAATTGTTCTTTCAATGTCGAAACAAAATATACACATTTGTAGTAGCTTGTACATTTTGTAATATATATATATATATATATATATACACTAACAATATAGCCCGGCGTTGCTCGGGTGTAATGAAAGCTTTAAAACTAATCTATGGTCCTGGAGCTCAGACTCTTTGGACGTTGGCACGAAAGACTAAAAAGCAATAGTTGTTTCCAGTTAAAGCGAAACCGTAGACTGAAAGAAAAATAAATAGATGTAAGTCAAATTTTGATTTCCTGGTATCGATATCAAATAAGTTTTTTTCGTCGTAAACTGAATTTTGAAGGCTAAATAAGTCCTCTGAGTAAATGGTATCATGGCTGAGACTAAGAACTAGAATTATATACCTACTTAGAGCCAAACCCGAAGCAAAAACTAAAATAAAAGGGCTGGAAAAAATATAGACATCCAGGCAGATAAATAGACACACACACAAAGATCTTGCCATATATATATATATATATATATATATATATATATATTATCGATTTTCTGCACTCTTGTAAGAACTGCAACCTTGAAACTTCTGAATATTGTTCCTTATGTCTGGCTATGAGTGTATCAAATTTGATTAAAATCGCACCACTCCTTCTATAATCCAATTTTTTTCGATTATCGATATTTATCGGCGATACCTCGACACAAAATCTAGCTAAGAACACTCGCAGACGCTTATAGTACAACTGTGTACATTTTCAAGAAAATCGGCTCAGCCGTTTCGGAGTTAACGGACACACACACACACACAAATATCCATTTATAAATAAGTATATATATATATATATATATATATATATATACGTCAATTGCACGACTGAGT
>JBBBDQ010000946.1:1742500-1780000 GCA_037127315.1 Ascarosepion bandense | reverse complement strand
GATTCTCCCGCAGTAGGTTGCCATTGCTTTCTGCGGTAGATTGGTTACCAGCCAAGGCTATAGAACCCAATCTGTCCTATTATTTAACCCATAACTTGAGGGAAGAGAAATTAATACCAAGGGCATTTGTGCGTAAGTGAATGCGAAGAATTCAACTGGAATTCGAACTCGGCTGTCCGGTTTGTCGTTCGGAGTCGATATCCACTGCACCACAATGCACATCCGATGTGGGATATGTTTATTTATTAATATGTAATTAATAGCTCTGTTTTTACTACATTGAACACTATTTTATGAACACCTAAATAATATTTTATTGATGTGTGCATATACTTGAGTGTATACCTATATGTACATATATTAATTGCCATACCAACCTATATATATATATATATATATATAAATGATAATTGGGGTCAAATAAAGATGAAATGTGGATCGAATCCGACAGAATGATAGGATAAGGACGAAATGGGAAATGCTTATCAATCAAACATGTTTCACTTTTTTACAAGCTTCATCAGAGAATGAGATATGGAGAAAACATTCTGGTATTTTTAGGTTTGTGTTTAATTTTCGTTAGTCAAACTTGCTTTATCTGCATTTGACTAGTTAAGCAGGGCTAGTATAATTCTATTGCGTTTCTAACTGAAGAATGGATGACACATCTCTTTAAATATCCCAAAAATTAACGGATTCCAAAACTTTATATATATATATATAAATAAACTCACAGACTCATCACACCACTTTCTTCAAAATTCTAACGGTCAATCCACAAGACTTATTCCCTTATCACTAACCCCCCCCCCCCCACACACAACTGACCAAATATAAGAAAAGAGGCTTTCCATTTCTATTCACACCGCCTGATGAGACATTGTAGTTTCAATGTCGAAACAAATGTACTATTTGTACTGGATATATAAAAGAAATTCTGTACATGTTCTAAAATATAATTTATATATATATATATATATATATATATATATATATATATATGTGTGTGTATGTATAACAATTGTTAGATTGTTTATGAAAATGTGTTTGTTAAATTCCGGTGTTCCCTAGTTTGCTTAACTCAATTTGAATCCGTTTAGAGTTGACGCCGTTCACAACAGTTAAACTAAATTTTTACGTGAGTTTTTTGGGGGTTAGAGGAGTTATAAATTATGACATAGAAATAATTAATCACTTGAGGTTGTTTTGTGCAAGTGTAGTGCACTTTGGAGTCAAATTTTGATTTACGCATATTAATGAAAATCCTATTTGAATAATGGTGTGAAATTAATATGAAAAAACAAGACTTAAACTGTCGAAAGATGCACCGATAAGTGTGGTAATAAAAATGATATTAATCATGGGCAGATGTTGAGTCAAGATTGGAATAAGTTTCTCTTCTTAACACGTTCACATTTTTACGGTACATAAAAATGTGATACTCACAAATAGCTATATATCATTGGATGTGTGTTTCTTATTCTGTTGATTATAGAGAGTTTCATAAAACGAAATACCTTAAAAAAAATGCTTAAAAAGCCAACACAGGATGAAAAAACACCCCGAAACATAGTATAAACAAAATTCTATCGTCAAAATCTTTGTGTTCAAAGGATGATCAAGCGATTTTTATTTTGTAAAATTTTCTACGATTGCTTCAAGTGTGCATGTATTTCTTGTTAAAATGAATATGAAAGTAAATACTAGTAAAAAATTAACAATAATGGCTGACAATGCGTCATCTAATAAAATATGAAGATGAAAGTAAATACTAGTCAAAAATTAACAATAATGGCTGACAATGCTTCATCTAATAAAATATGAAGATGAAAGTAAATACTAGTCAAAAATTAACAATAATGGCTGACAATGCTTCATCTAATAAAATATGAAGATGAAAGTAAATACTAGTCAAAAATTAATAATAATGGCTGACAATGCTTCATCTAATAAAATATGAAGATGAAAGTAAATACTAGTCAAAAATTAACAATAATGGCTGACAATGCTTCATCTAATAAAAAATGAAGATGAAAGTAAATACTAGTCAAAAATTAATAATAATGGCTGACAATGCTTCATCTAATAAAAAATGAAGATGAAAGTAAATACTAGTCAAAAATTAATAATAATGGCTGACAATGCTTCATCTAATAAAAAATGAAGATGAAAGTAAATACCAGTCAAAAATTAATAATAATGGCTGACAATGCTTCATCTAATAAAAATGAAGATGAAAGTAAATACCAGTCAAAAATTAATAATAATGGCTGACAATGCTTCATCTAATAAAAAATGAAGATGAAAGTAAATACCAGTCAAAAATTAATAATAATGGCTGACAATGCTTCATCTAATAAAAAATGAAGATGAAAGTAAATACCAGTCAAAATTAATAATAATGGCTGACAATGCTTCATCTAATAAAAAATGAAGATGAAAGTAAATGCTAGTCAAAAATTAATAATAATGGCTGACAATGCTTCATCTAATAAAAAATGAAGATGAAAGTAAATGCTAGTCAAAAATTAATAATAATGGCTGACAATGCTTCATCTAATAAAAAATGAAGATGAAAGTAAATACCAGTCAAAAATTAATAATAATGGCTGACAATGCTTCATCTAATAAAAAATGAAGATGAAAGTAAATACTAGTCAAAAATTAATAATAATGGCTGACAATGCTTCATCTAATAAAAAATGAAGATGAAAGTAAATACTAGTCAAAAATTAATAATAATGACTGACAATGCTTCATCTAATAAAATATGAAGATGAAAGTAAATACTAGTCAAAAATTAATAATAATGGCTGACAATGCTTCGTCTAATAAAAAATGAAGATGAAAGTAAATACTAGTCAAAAATTAATAATTTAGGTTGTACTTTTGGAATATTTTCATTCCAAATCCTGAATCAATAAAAATATTGGTTCGTTTATTAAAATAATTGATAAAGATAACTGAAAATAGGTAAAACAAATTAGTTGCATTCAGTTATTTTATATTTTTGCACGCAGTCTTGTTCACTAAACTTATTTTAGTTTTGTAGTATTATATCGATTATGCTGTGCCAAATTTCTATGCGGAATGTTTGTGATTGCCTTGAAAAATCAGTGATGTATTTGTTTCTAATTTGATTTAAACCCCAGCATTTTTTAAAAATCATATCACTCCAAGCAAGGCGGTAACGCCACTGATGCACAGGGGGCTACGTCAGAGTGAAAAGATTGGAAAAGAGAAAACCGGAAACCACATCCTAAACAGGGAACAAGGGATGAGCCTCTTCACCTGTTCAATAGACGTGGGTGGAGTGTGAACCGGGCGATAGTTTAGATGTGCATATATTTCTTGTTAAACTCTTGCCTATTTGCTTTCTAGCTGAGTTAACTTGATTCGAAACGAAGGACCTTGAAGTGGCACCTCGATGTAGGATAATGTTTAGAATGCTCGTCAACTTCAGTTCAAGAGTAAATTCGATCCTCAACGAGTAGCTTATTGGCAAGCTCAATTTCGTATGAAAACACCAAAGACTTTGAACAGATGAAAAATACCTTGTTTACGTTGTTTGGACTGTTATCCTCATCTTTGTTGACATATCTGATGTTTCCGCCGTTTTTCGCTTCGATCTTCAAGAGATTAGAATTTTGAACTGAACCCTTTATTTAAATCAATGACAATTGTCAAGATTGGAATAAGTTTTTCTTTACGCGTTCACATTTTTACGGTACATAAAAACGTGATACGCACAAATAGCTATCATTGGATGTGTATTTCTTATTCTGTTGATTATAGAGTTTCATAAAACGAACTACCTTCAAAAAAAATTTAAATAAAAAAAATAAAAAATGCTAAAAAAGCCGAAACATGATGAAAAAATCCCGAAACATAGTATAAACAAAATTCTATCGTCAAAATCTTTGTGTTCAAAGGAGGATCAAGCGATTTTTATTTTGTGAAATTTTCTACGATTGCTTCAAGTGTGCATGTATTTCTTGTTAAACAGTTGCCTATTTGCTTTCTAGCCGAGTCAACTTGATTCGAAAAAAATGCGAAAAAAGCCGAAACATGATGAAAAAAATCCCGAAACATAGTATAAACAAAATTTTATAAACAAAATAGCTATATTTCTCGAATGCTTGTCAACTTCAGTTCAAGAGTGAATTCGATCCTCAACGAGTAGCTTATTGGCAAGCTCAATTTCGTATGAAAACACCAAGGACTTCGAATAGATTAAAAAATACTTAATGACATCCGACAATGTGGCATCAGCTACGATTTATGGACTGAGAGTTTAAAAATACAAACATTCCCCCAAAATTATGGAATGAGCAAAATGTTTCTATGGTGAGATATTAGTGATAATTTGATCTATAGTAGAGCGAACAGATGCACTGATCCGAGGGAAAAATGCCGATCCAAACGTAAAAAAAGTGTCACTAATTTTGACGGGTAATATGCTAATCTGGATTTACATCATTACGTTTTATATATAACGATTTAAAATCTAGGATTTTTTTTTGTTTTTTTCAAAAACAAACAGATTTGTTTAGCGGTTGGACTCGAACCGACGTTGAAAACAAATTGGCGTCTCATCGTGATGGAATGGTCAACAACGTAAACACTAAGATCTATTCTCATTTGCTGCCTCATATTTGTAGCCATGTACCAGCAACATTCAATGAAGAATAACACTAACAACATAGATAATTGGTCAAAGTTAAAAAAAAAAACAAAACAAAAAAAATAACAAAACAACAAATGCAAAAAAACAAAAAAACAAAAATGCAAAAACAAAAATGCAAAAACAAAAATGCAAAACAAAAACAACAAACAACAAACAACAAAAAACAAACAACAAAAAACAAACAACAAAAAAACAAGAACAAAAAACAAAAAAAAACAAAAACAAAAAAAACAAAGACAAAAAAACAAAAAACAAAAACAAAACAAAAAACCCCAAAAAAACAAAAACAAAAAACAAAAAAACAAACAAACAAAAAAAAAAACGCCAAAATTCCACGAAAATATAATTCTACGCAGTGCTATTTAGTTTTACCATACATATTCAACGTAGGTTTTATCATGTGTTTGGAATGATCACTTGTGAAGGCGACGTTATGTCGCCATTCATCTTTCCACAGAGCCTCAGACTCAACATGGCGGCTTACATCAAAAGCCTTGAGGTACAAGTACTGCCATGGGTCAAGAGGGTGATTGCTGGAAGACCATACATCTGGCAACATGACTATGCAACATGTCACACAAATAGGGGAAACCAGTAATGGTTGTCAAACAATTTCTGTGATTGCTTCACCCTCACATCAAGCCACCTAACCCTTCCCAGATTGCAAACCCCTTTATTATTTTGTGTGGGGAGCAGTCGATCATGAATACTAATAAAACTCCTTGCAACATCAAAAATGAATGGAAGGCAAGGATTAGGGCAGCTTTCACAAACTTAAATGAGGCCACCGCCCAGAAGAGTTGCAGGAGATTCCGAAGTTGTTTGGAGGCTATGGTTGAAGCCAATGACAATTTTATCAAATAAACAGTTTTTCGCATTTCAAAATATTTTTGTGTAATTTTTAGTAAATATATCTGTTAAAATAAGATGTCAACATAATCTTCATTTTTTGTGTAATTTAGACGACTATATATATATATATATATATATATATATATATATATATATAATCTAATTACTTAGTTTTAGGTCATAATAAAATTAGACCAGTACACAGTTGTATTAAAAAGTGTTCAATATAATTATATTGTAAAACCTGAATATTTTTCATTTGTAAACGAGTTAGTACGCGACCCAGGTTTCTACTATCTGGTGTCTTCAGGTGATTTACAGTAACTTAATAATTACTAATAAGTAATAACTCGTTCCGACGGATACCTAATCGAGTTTTGATCCCGGCCAGAAGCAAGTGAATGTGTCTAGCCACACTGATGAACTGTGATACAGCGAAACATGCTTGTATGTGGATGCCTAATGTATAAAATGTGTGTGTATGCGTATGTGAGTATTATGCTTGAATAATAACCCACACACACAATGAGAAGCCACATTCCTTAAATCTCTGAAGAAGCTTGTTAAAGTGAAACATTAGATTACAGACACTTTTTCCTACTTATTTACTTATTCTATTCATCAAAATACAATATGTAAAAAACAGATACTTAAATTTCGCTAATTTTCCTCGAATTTTAACTTTAAAATTTTGAATTTTAATTTTAAATGTGCACGCGATGTTTGTTGGCGGTCGCACAATCACCAGGCGTTTCTAAATTCCGTATTTAGATGATCACTAAGTCTTTCATCATCCAATTTTATGAACCAATGATAACATCAAGTTTCTTTTCTTAGGATAGTTCCGATATTTGGTCAAAGTTTCCCTACTTTTCTTTTTGGGTGTTCACCCACTATAATTCCTTTTTTTTATAGTTAGTCAATAAAGTAGAATACGTGATAGACGCTTGGGCGATCATATCTCGAAAGAGACATGACTGGGTAGAAGATTTTTAGGGAAATTGAGAAATGAGTGGGAGGCTGATGCTTCTACCCATTTACTGATGTCTTTTTCAAGTGTCTATTACGTATGGCACCTAACTGATATGGCTTCAATTTTTGTAGTCATGAGCTATAAAAGTTTTGTAAAATATTAATAAAAAAATTTAAACCTAAATAAACTATAGCATCTACCGTTTTTATTTGTTATCTGGGCAGAAGATTTTCAAGCAGTAGGTTGCCATTACTTTCTGCGATAGACTATAACCCAATATGTTCTGTTATTTAACCCGTGGAGGAAAAAGATCAATTAATACCTTCCCTAATGAACGCAACTAATTCAACTAGAGTTCGAACTCGGCTCCCCAGTTTCTCGTTCTGAGCCGATATCCACTGCACCACAACGTATATGGAGGCCTGAAACCCCCAGTGATACCAGGAATAAACAACATAGATGAAGCTCCCCCAGCACGCCACGATAGTGTTACAATAACACTTCAACCTGGGCTTTATACGTGATACATGCTTGGGCGATCATGTCCCTTTCGTGACATGACTAACTAGGTAGAAGTAAGTTGCCATTTCTTTCTTTAGTCTGGTTGCCAACCAAGGCTTTAGAACCCAATCTGCCCTGCTATTTAACCCATAGATGGAAGAAGAGAAATTAATACCTTTCCCAAAGGTATTTGCGCGGAAGTGAATGCAACGAATTTAACTGGAATTCGAACTCGGCTCTCCAATTTCTCGTTCTGAGCCGATCTCCACTGTACCACAACGCATATTTTGTAGTAGCAAACTTTATTTGTGCTTGATCAAATATTTGTAACCAGTATCAGTCAGTTAAGTGCCATACGTGATAAACGCTTAGGCGATCATGTCTCGAAAGAGACATGACTGACTGGGCAGAAGATTATCCCGCAGTAGGTTGCCATTGCTTTCTGCGGTAGATTGGTTGCCAGCCAAGGCTATAGAACCCAATCTGTCCTGTTATTTAACCCATAACTGGAAGGAATAGATGAATTAATACCTTTCCCAAGGGTATTTGCGCGTAAGTGAATGCATTGAATTTAACTGGAATTTGAACTCGGCTCCCCGATTTCTCCTTCCGAGTAATCAGTATAGCTTTTATTTTAATTGACATCACCATTGAGCAAATCGATAATTGCAATAGTATAAAAATAATCATATCGTAGCAAAGAGTCCTCATTGCCTAAAAGGCAGGGAACTTGGATTGTTCTCATTAAATGAATCAATGTGTACGAAGAAGCCGTTTCATTCCTATTAATAAAACAAAGAAAATATATCTCCGTGAAATATTTCATACTCAATTTTCCTATGCGAGGAACGAAAAAAAAAAAAAAAATTAGGACAGAAGAGATGTGAGGTGGGAAACAAAATCGTAACAAGAGGGAGTTGTCGGTCCCGAGAGCAGATATGAAGAGGCATAAATTTTAATCTGACGTTCTGTATGTGCGCTATACTGCAGTGGATATCGACTCGGAAGGAGAGCCGAGTTCGAATTCATTGTATTCACTTAGTCGCAAATACCCTTTGGAAAGATATTAATCCGTCTTTTCCCTCCAGCTATGGGTTAAATAACAGGACAGATTATAGCCTTGGTTGACAACCAGTCTACTGCAGAAAGTAATGGCAACCTACCGCGAGAAAAATTTCTACCCAGTCAGTGAGGTATTTTTCAAGCGTATGGTACCTAACTGATATGGTTTCAATTTTTGTAGATATGAGCGATAAAAGTTTTGTAAAATATTAAAAAAAATGTAAACCTAAGTAAACTATAGCACCTACTGTTTTTATTTGTTGTAAATAGATTCATTCCAAGTGAATTCCAGAACTTTGAATTCGAGATATACCCTTATTTTACTCTATTATATTAAAAAAAAATAATATTAACGAATGACGTGAATTTTAAAATGATCTGAAAATTCTATCAATAGTCTTACCATTGAGGTAAAATTTAAATTAGTTACTATTTTACAGTTATGATATTGGAACTTTATTTTTGGCCTGGGTAAAGTGGCAATTGTGTCTTTGTTATAGTCATTCCGAGACTGAGAAGTTACAAAACATTTAGTAAAACATTTCAGGAGTAACTTAGGTGGGGACGGCAAACTTGTATTCTCTCCCCAGACGATTCCTTGGTGCGCCACTTGAATTCTCAAGATATTAATACAAAGAGCGATTCATTTCTTGGCTTCAGGCGTGCCTTTTCTCTGGAGTAAAGAAGACATGCCCATAGTCACCCTCCCTCTCATTCTCAATTTCTCTACTGTTCATTAATAATCGTCAAATATCATGGTCCTCTCTCCCGATCTCTTTTATATTCCAATAATATGACCCCCGTTAAATAGCACGACCGTGACAACTGACAATGTTTCTCGGTGTATCTACAAACTAATATCAAGCAAAAATAAAATTCTCTTTTAACACTTTCCTTGTGTTAATTTATTACAAAATAGCATTCCTAAGACAAAAAAAGAAAAAAAAAAAAATTTAAACGCACGGTGTCGTCCCAACGTTGCTTTTATAGAAACTGATCAAGAAACCAAGTTATGTTAGAAAAGTGGTTCTTAACGTTTTTAAGCAACGACTCACCTAGAAGAAAATGAAAATGTCACGGCATACTTAGCAAAATTTATAAAAGGGTATATATTTAAATGTTATGAAATAAAACCGTAGACTTAAAAACATACACATATAGATGTGAACTTGCTTTAGGTTAATTCAATGTTTCTATTCAACTGTTTGTGAAGCTTATGCGGGTGTGCGTTGTGGTACAGTGGATATCGGCTCGGAACGAGAAGCCGGGGGAGCCGAGTTCGAGTTCGAGTTCCAGTTGAATCCATTGTATTCACTTACGCGCAAATACCCTTGGGAAGGGTATTAATCCGTCTCTTCCTTCCAGTTATGGGTTAAATAGCAGGACAGATTGGGTTCTATAGCCTTGGCTGGCAACCAGTCTACCGCAGAAAGTTCTGCCCAGTATAGCCCGGAGTTGCTTGGGGGTAATGAAAGCTTTAAAACTAATCCATGGTCCTGGAGCTCAGACTCTTTGGACGTTGGCACGAAAGACTAAAATGCAATAGTTGTTTCCAGTTAAAGCGAAACCGTAGACTGAACGAAAAATGAATGTAAATCAAATTTTGATTTCCTGGTATCGATATCAAATAAGGTTTTTCGTCGTAAACTGAATTTTGAAGGCTAAATAAGTCCTCTAAGTAAATGGCATTATGGCTGAGACTAAGACCTACAATTATACCTACTTAGAGCCAAACCCGAAGCAAAAGCTAAAAAAAAAAGGGCTGAAAAAAAAAAAAAAAAAAAAAAAGACATACAGGCAGATAAACAGACACACAAACATCTTGCCTTTTATATATATATATATATATATATATATATATTATCGATTTTCTGCACTATTGTAAGACCTGCAACCTTGAAACTTCTGAATATCGTTTCTTATGTCTATGAGTGTATGAAATTTGATTAAGATCGGACCACTCCTTCTATAACCCGGTTTTTTCGATTTTCGATATTTATCGGGGGTACCTCGACACAAAACCTAGCTAAGAACACTCGCAGACGCTTATAGTACAACTGTAATTTTTCAAGAAAATTGGTTCAGCCGTTTCGGAGTCTATAGGTAACGGACGGACACACACACACACACACACACACACAGATGCACAAAGTTCCATTTATAAATAAGTTTAGATTAAAACAACAACACGATGTGATATCGGGAATTTCCCGGACTAGGATTTTCTGGCAGACTCTACAACTAGATGGGGATCTACAATAAGCATTGTGATCAGAAAGAATCATTTTATTTTAATTTTTTCCATATTATAGTAGCATTTCAGATCAACAATATATATATATATATATATATATATATATATATATATACATACACACACACACACACACACGCATACATACGAGCAACGCTGAGAATTTTAAACATATATATATATATATATATAGTACTGTGCAAAAGTATTAGGACAAGAACTATTTTATCTTTTATGAGGTGAGGCATCAAAATAAAGTTTAAAATCACCTTTGTCCTAAAAACAGGGGTGATTTTCCTAAAAACCTCACTGAAATTCAAATTCAGGGTGAAAAACCAAGTAGATTGCTAATAATTATTTATTATTTAAAACTGTGCAAAAGAAATGTATTCAAAAGAACTTATATTTAATTTTTCCTGTTTTCTATTAAACGAGTCATTTTGAAACTACTCTATTGAACATCTATGGGATATTTTGGATTAAAAATTGATAAATCTAATGTTACTTCGTAAGACACACTTTGGGAACAAATACAAGCTACTTGGCAGGAGATACCATTAGATACATTGAAGAAGCTTGTGATGTCAATCGCTGACAGACTGAAGGCCGTGATCAAAGCAAAAGGTTATTATATTAAATATTAAAAATTAAAAATATTAAATTTATTTTGTAACAAGTATTTTTCTTGTTAAAGCATTTGAGTAAATCAAATAAAATTACTTTGTTTATTTTCTGTTAATATGCCTCATAAAAGATAAAATTCTTATCCTAATACTTTTGCACAGTACTGTATATATATATAAATTAATCAAGTTTTCAAGCCGGCAAAGTAATTTCCTTGTGAACTGACCCCACTCCGTTTGATTTGCCAAAACAAAATATGTTAGTGATTTCTTATAATGTAAAAAAGAGTTTGGCTGAAATTTGGTAGTTTGAAGTTCATTTTCATATATTACTAACAATTAAACAATTCAATTTACAAATTTCAAATCTTGTATTTTTTAATTTTTTTACATTAAGAAATCACGTGGTATGAGTATATTTGTTTTTGGCATTCACAGGAGGATCAATATACAATGAAAAGCAAATTGTACTCAACTATTAACGTCTAGAGTGCTTATTCTATAGTAAGCTAAAAAAAATGTAAAAAAATGCCAAAAAATGTAAAAAAATGTAAAAAAAAAATGTAAAAAAATATATCAAAAGAAAAAAGTAAAAAAAAGTAAAAAAAAAATGTAAAAAAAAATGTAAAAAATGCCCCCCCCCCCCAAAAAAAAAAGTAAAAAAAAAAAATGTCAAAAAATGTAAAAAAAGAGAAAATGAAAAAAATGTCAAAAAATGTTTTAGAAATGTCAAAAAATGTAAAGAAAGAAAAAATGTAAAAAATGTCAAAGTCAAAGTAAAAAAAAAAAAAAATGCCAAAAAAAAAACCCAGTCAAATAATAAAAAAAAAAAAATGTCAAAAAAAAAGTTCTGGTTGTTGTGTACAATAGACACTGCGACTATAAATAATTCAATACTCGAATCATGTAAAAAAGCGAATGGTATTTATTCTCATGAATGTTCTCAAATTTTCCCTAAGTTTTCTGGTATTTTTTCTGTTTATTTGTGTCACTGAACGCTAATAATCTGGAACTGATACTCGACCGATCTTCAAACGCCATGCTACACATAAACCTGTGTACGATCTTTAAAAATAGCCAAAAAAACTAACGAAACAATTTCGATAAAAACAATGTCAAGTTTGCTGAGCTTCACGCAAAATTGGCCTCACGCCACATTGAAGGGAAAAGACGGATTAATACCTTTCCCAAGGGTATTTGTGCGTAAGTGAATGCAAGTAATTCAACTGAAATTCCAACACGGCTTCCTGATTTGTCGTTCCGAGTCGATATCCACTGCATCACAACGCACATCTAGGTGACTGACGCATAGAAGTCCTTGATAAAGGATATGCACTTCTCGACAGGAATAAAACCTGTATTACGCCCCTTTTTAAATTGGAAAACCGCTTTAAATCCGAATATGCTACTAGAACTTAATGCAGTAAAGAAAGTCTCAGTTATCTACTTCAGAAAATGAAAGTCTTATTCAGAGAGACACGTTTTATTCATTAAGACTTTCGTTCTATGTCGGTAGACATTAACTTCGCTGTTTGAAAAACAAGCGGGTCTACTCAAACACGGTTACAATAATTAGGGATAATATCTGATAAGGAAAAATTATTAATTGCTTTAAAATTATTTTTTTACGTTTCGGTTACGAAAATAATATTAGGAGATATAGATTTCGAAATGTCTCAACGATAGAATTATCTTTAATTGAGACTGTTTTTGCTGCAATAGCTACTTCCAGCTTGAGAGGAAAACACGTCTGACTTTAAACCAATTCCCAGTTATAAATAAATCAATAAATAAAATAAGTATCGAACCCGTCGGGAAGCACATTTTCCTTTCTAACCTGATAGGCATTAATTGCAAGGTTTAAGAAAAAAAAACAGATATGTACTTAAAACACGTGTACACACTAAATAATAATAATAATAATAATGATAATAATAATAATGATGATGATGATGATGATGCTGATGATGCCTATTAATTTAAATGGCTTGTCCAGCGGATTGTAACATAGCAACCAAGGAATTCGAAAAATAGTCAAAATATAAAGACCTGGAAATTGAAATAGAAAAATGTGGAAATTGAAAACAAGAATCGTACCCGTAATAGTAGGTGCACTTGGAATGATAAAAAATGGAACAAAACAACACATTGAAAGAATCCCTGGAAACCCCAGCTTAAAGAGATATACAAAAAATTGTCTTGTTAAGTACAGCCCACACACTAAGGTGGACTGTGTCTATGTAACGCAAGCGATGATGGGGAAGATAGAAAAAACATGAAATGGAGCCATAACAACACACCACGACCTGACTTAGGTCTTTCCGCAGACTTGGTAGGTAGTGCGACCATAGCAGAAATCGATTTATAATGAAAAATGACAATGATAATAAAATGTCCTAAACTAACATGTTGAAAATGGCTATTTCCCCTCTAAATTTCATCTGAATTTACAGATAAATAAATAAATATCCGCTCTGTAAATTAAATTAATTTATATTGAACTCTCTATTGGATCAGTTTTAATATTTAACAATATTACTAGGATCTTCCTGGATTATTTACCAATCCTATCCTGGGCTTGTACCTCCGCGAATATATATTGTTTAATTAGGTAGTTTCTGGTCATAATAATGTTAGACAAGTGCACATTTGTATTAAAAAGTGTTCAATACAGTTATATTGTAGAACTTTTGAATATTTTCCATTAGCAAACGAGTTATAACTCGTTTACAAATGGAATACATATGTGTGTGCGTATATATATATATATATATATATATATATACACACATTATTCTTAATGAATATCTATCTATTACACAACATACTTAGCACGCTTTTAAAGTGAATAAAGTGATACCGATATTAATGTTATTTTTGTATTACTTTTAAATTTCAATTTGTTAACGACAAAAAAGTAAATAATAAAATCTGTCTGAAGAGGACTTCATCAATTTATATGATTTGAATGCAGGTGGCGCCATTGACGTGTCCCTCTTCGTCTCGAAAATTATCTTTCCTCTTCATACTTACACTCTCTCTTCGCTCTCATCAGATGAAGGTTTGTTAACGTTTTTTTTGTGTGTGTGTGATAGCTAGATAGCCATTACTCAAGAAAGCCAGGTCATTTACTCGACCTCCCACTGAGCCCGGCTTGTGGGTGAAAGTTAAAGAAGTGAATTCAATGCTTTAGTGGAATAATGTTAAAAAGAGGTAAAACTTATCAGTCCGTAAAAAAACAAGAAAGGAGAGACAAGGAAGGAAAATGGTCGTGAGGGAAATTTAAGAAGCATAAAAAGAGCATAAAAATCAGCTTTCAGATAAAGAGTTGGTTTATTGCAGACGACAGAGAGAGAGAGAGAGAGAGAGAGAGAGAGAGAGCACACAAAAGAGAGGATAAAAAAGAGTATACAAGAACGAAAGAGTACAAAAACGAGTGTGTGTGTGTGTGTGTGTGAGTGAGAGAGAGAAAAAAAGACAGAGAGAGTACGAAAAAGGATAAAAAAGAGTATACAAACGAAAGAGTACAAACGCTAGGGAATATGAGAGAGAGAGAAGGAAGTGAGTACAAAAAAGAAAATAAAGTTTCCAAGAACAAGAGAGTACATAAGTGAGATAGAGTGTTATATATATATATATATATATATATAAGAGAGAGTACAGATGAGAGTGAGTACAAAAGAGTGAATACGAAAAAGAGGATAAAAAAGAGTATATAAGAACAAAAGAGTACAAAAATGAGTATGTGTGTGTGTGAGAGAAAAAGGTTGAGATAGAGAGAGTATAGGAGATAGTGAGTACGAAAAAGGATAAAAAGAGTACACAAGAACGAAAGAGTACAAACCCCAGGGAATATGAGAGAGAGAGAGAGAGAGAGAGAGAGAGAGGGAGGGGGTGATAAACTGTGAGTCAAACAGAAAAACGTGTGGTAGATAATTTTTTGAAATTAAAAAAAATTGTTTTGTCTTATTTTTACCCTTTTGTTTTTGAAAACATATTTTAGATTCATAACTGATAAAAAATCCATTTTTCTTTTTACTTAAATTATATTCTGAAGGAAGAAACGTCTCAAAATGAAAATATGAATGATGTTTACTTTTTCATTTCGGTTATGGTGGACATCCTTTTGAAAGATATTCTGAATCGAGCTGATAATCTTTAAGAGTTTCTACATAAATTAGGAAATATTTCAGAAGAACAAACTGATGTAATTAGTTGAAGCCCGGGATGTGCGTTGTAGAGCAATGGATATCGACAAGGAACGACAAATCTGGGAGCCGAGTTCGAATTTCAGCTGAATTCGTTGCATTCACTTACGCATAAATACCCTTGGAAAAGGTATTAATCCGTCTCTTCCCTCCAGTTATGGGTTAAATAATAGGACAGATTAAGTTCTATAGCCTTGGATGGCAACCAGTCTACCGTAGAAAGCAATGGCAACCTATTGCGGGATAATCATCTGCCCAGTCAGTCATGTCTCTTTCGAGACATGATCGCCCAAAGCGTGTATCACGCATTGCACTTAACTGAATTATGTACAATAGATCATACGCAAAATGTAGATGAACAACTCGACGAGAAAAATTGAAAATTAATACATTATATCTAAATACAAATTAGAGACATGTCATAATAGATCATTTTATCTTAAATCAATATTTTGTGGCAATTTTTAATATTAAATTGAGATTCTAGGTAAGAAGTTGAATAACTCTAAAATGCAACATTATGGAAAAAAAATAGTAAATTTTATTTAGTGCTTTTTTTGCGAGACTTAGCACGAGTAAAACAAATTCACGAATTTGGACGAAAAAAAAAAGACCCCAGATTAACCTCAAAATCCGCGAAATTTTTCCAACCTTTTACTTAGCTTAACTTGTAACGTATATGAATGTAGTTAGAGAAAAGAAAATATTGATAAGGTTTGGACAAAAAACGAACACAGGGAGAGATCAAAATCCGAAATTTTTCCTTTCTTTAATAGTCTGTTTAATTTGTCACATATAGATATTAGTAAAAAAAGCAAGTATTGATAAGACAACGGCTCTGCACCAACTGTATATCCGTTAAGAGACAACAATCTTATAATAAATCCGATAATATAAATTAATTTAGGATTATTTCTTTTAAGATCAAAGTTTAAGCGACTGTTTTAGGATTTTTTTGTTGTGTAGAAGAAACATTCAGTGGAGAATCGTTGTTCTTCTGCTGAAAGAATTTAACATGCAAAACTGATAATAAAACGCACAAAATTTAATTCTAAACTTTAAATCATCCAAATTATAGGTTCCTGGGAAAATTACCGAAATTCTTCCTTCCTCTTGAAACCACGTAAACTTTTAAAAATTTGATTAACTGTTATTAGCCTGGAAAGTGAAAGCGTAGACCAGAGTTCAAATGTGAATTGCGTTTACAATTGAACTTGAGAAAGGTATGAATTCGTCTTTTTTCTCCCCAGCTATGATTAAATAGCACGAAAGACTAGATTATCTAACCTTGGGTACAAACTGGTAAAGGAGAAGGACAATTCCGAAATAAAAATCAACCTGAAGATAGTCTTAATCTAGTCACAGCCCTGCTGTAGATGATGCACTAATGACCGTCACGAGCGTCAATCTTTTTAAAACGATTACACGCTTTTTCTAATATAGAATAATATGAGGATAAGTGCTGTCAAACCGAAAAAAGAAAGAAAAGCTTTTAGCACAATTAGGATTCGAATAGCATATCGCCAGTTTTGATAGTCCTTTTTTTTTCTCTCGATAAGATACAGATACGCTATGTCAGGTTTTATGATGCAACTCAATGTTATTACCAGAAAAGTGTTATTAACCAACTGTTGTTGGTAATATTTATAGGATATAATCACGGTTATATGATAAATAAATCATAAAGACAAAATTATTCTCATCAGAATCCATCATACACATTTATAAATCTATTATTTGTCCGTGCATTGAATATTGCTGCCATATTTGGTCTGTTGCTCCCACTATATATATATATATATATATATATCCCAAGATTCTTGACAAAATCCAAAGAATGTCCGTAATATTATCAGTCCTAAGCCAGTATCTCGAACTCATTCACTTTCTCCCCGCCGCGACTATACAGGAGATGACTATTGACTTTGCATTTAAATTCTTGAAGATTATAGCTGTCGGGAAAGCAAGTAAACGGAAGTGAGTTACACGGGCGGGAAGTGCGAAAAAAGAAGCTACTGGAGTAGAATTTGCGTTGACAATTTATTGGTTTCACAGTAAAAGGGTGGGACCTAGATGCTAATCTTGTGGCTCGAAGAAATTATTATATAGGGGGTACCAGTGAGCAAAGTTCATCGGAGCAAAAGTCGTGAAAGTATTTGTAGAAGAAACACAGGGAAGCCACTGCGTCGGTGAGAAAGCGACTGTATCCAAGCTGCCAAGTCGGGATCGATCACATTACCGATTCTCCGTTGGATTTCGTCAAGGACCCGTAGGTGGATAGCAGGAGCACCCAACCAGATATGGCAGCAATATTCAATGCACGGGCGGATGGTAGATTTATATATGTGCAGGATTGTTTACACAACAGTCTTTATTATAATAGGATAATAAAAATGAAATAAAAAACCCAGAAATAGGAAAAAATATCTTCAATATAGAAATATTATAAAATAAATGAATCGCTAGACATTTTCAGCATTATACTTGGGGTGAGTTAGGTAAAACATATTTTAAATATTCTTTTCTTTTTTATGTACCGTGTCTTTTCAGGACGTAGTCGATCATGGCTTATCCCAATCTATTTTCGGTCTTAACACTTTTCTTCTTGGTATCTATCCCAAACCCTGCTCCGCCATCTACTTGCTCAAGCCCATCAAGTATACCCCACGTGGCTTTCTCCTGTCTTTTTCCCCTCTGTCCGTCTCTTGAGTATTATATTCTCCAAGCCCTCCTTCCTCATTACGTACCTCAAAAACCTCAGCTGTCTCTTGCTGATATTAAGTATAACTTTTCTTTTCGTTTGCATCCTATCTAAAACCTCGTCGCTGCTCTCATGTTTGGTCCATGGTATCCTCAGCATCCTTCTGTAGAACCACATTTCTGTTGCTTCGAGTTTCTCCATCTTTGAGATTTTCCCGCATTTGCTGCCATAGAGGAGGGCAGTTATCACATAACAGTCCAATACTCTTTTCTTTGTTTCCAACGAAATTTTCTTGTCTCTTAATACACTGCTTAGCTTTTGAAATGCGTCCTTGGCCATTCCAATCCGCTTTCGGATCTCAGTATCGCACTTTCCATTGAAATATACTCTATCATAAATTTTAATCTTTTCATTGCGATAAATTAGGAATAACACTTTATTTAAGATATTTTCGTCATTGAAGATATACTTCAAGAACGGAAGTGTTTCGAAAAAAGATAGTCTGTTAAAAATCATATTTTTTGTATTCTTTTTGTCGAAACTTCATGTACTAGATAGATTATGAAACTTGTTTTTCGCAATAAAAGACGTCATAATTTGGGTAAGCACATTTTATATACATATATTGCTCACATCAGTATATCATAAAAAATGCACTAATATCAGTCAGTTAAGTGCCATACGTGATACACTCTCGAAAAGAAACATGACTGACTGGGCAGATTATCCCGCAGTAGGTTGCAATTATTTTCTGCGGTAGACTGGTTGCCAGCCAAGGCTATAGAGTCCAATTCGTCCTATTATTTGACTCACAGCTGGAGGGAGAAGAGATGCATTATAATATTAAATAGTAATAAGTAGGGGATCAGTTTATTACTTCATAACAATAGAAAACTGAACCTCCACTTTATGCCCAGTAAAATCCTCAATCATGTCCAACTATTATATTCAGTTAGTTAAATGCCATACGTGATACACGCTTTGGGCGATCATGTCTCGAAAGAAACATGACTGACTGGGCAGAAGATTATCCCGCAGTAGATTGCAATTACTTTCTGCGGTAGACTGGTTGCCAGCCAAGGCTATAGAGCCCAATCCGTCCTATTATTTAATCAATAGCTAGAGGGAAGAGACGGATTAATACCTTTCCCAATTGTATTTGTGCGTAAGTGTATGCGAGGAATTCAACTGGAATGCACTAATATCTGTTGGGTTTATTCTGAAATTTTCCATTTTCCTCTATTAAACGACGTGTATTGATTCACTGGGTATGCCTGTAAACCGAAGCGAAAATAGGGGCATAATCAAGATACATCAAACAAAAAGTTAGGAAGGAAACCCCCATCGATACTGGAAAGAGCGATAACAATTACTATACTTGAGAAAACCGTTTTCCTGAAAAATTATTTTCAGAGATATATTTTATAAATTTCAATCGACAATGTCAGATGTTTCCTTATAAGGAAACAGCTAATATTACCATTACGATTTATGATAGGATGAAGTGGTTAGCTCTTGGGTTAGGTGTATTTTATCATCGGTAATCCGGCAAAGTGACATGTATTTGCCATAACTATACCGGAGTATTGATTATCTGTATCTGATTTTGTAAAATAAATCATTAAAAATAGAGACACAAAATTAATAAAAATATATTCTTCCGCTAATGAAAGGCAGCAAAGACACTAAGAGACAAGAGTATATAAAAATCAGAGAAAAAAGAAAAGCATTAATAAGAAGTGACAAGGATGTCTTTTCACCGGATCTGTTCAACTTGTACAGCGAGAATATTTTGAGGACCCTAAATGCTATGCCAGGATTTGTGATTGGAGGCCACAATTCGAACAACATAAGATATGCAGATGATACAGTGATGGTTGCAGACAAGGAAAGGAAACTCCAAGACCTCCCACAGAATTTTAGCTGAAGAGAGTGACAAAAAAGGACTACAAATAAACTGTAAGAAAACTGAATGCATGGTCATCAGCAAAAAGAACAACCCAAAATGCCAAATACAGGCGAGGGATACTAAAATCAAGCAAGTACAAAAATTTAAATACCTAGGAAGTGTTCTAACAGGAGATGGAAAGTGCGACACAGAGATCCGAAGGCGAATTGGCATGGCGAAGGACGCGTTCCAGAAGCTGAGTAAAGTACTAAGACACAGGAAATTTTCACTAGACACAAAGAAGAGAGTACTAGATTGCTATGTGACGTCAGTTCTTCAATACAGCAGTGAATGTTGGACAATATCATCGAAGATGAAGGAAAAATATGAAGCAGCGGAAATTTGGTTCTACAGAAGGATGCTGCGGATATCATGGATCGAGCATGTGAGCAATGAGGAGGTGTTGGAAAGAATGGCAACGAAAAGAAAATTAATAGTGAGCATCAGGAAGAGATAAATGAAGTTCCTGGAACATGCAATGAGGAAGGACGGCTTGGAGAACCTGATACTGACAAGCCAGATAGAGGGAAAAAGAGAGAGGAAGGCAGCGGATAACATATTTGCATGGCCTGATCAGGTGTATGACAGAAAGGGGGGCTGGTTGGTGTAATAGGAGAAAGCGTGCTAAGAGCCACCAGGGATAGGGAGACGTGGAAAGCCATGATCGTTTACGTCCTGAAAGGACAGAGCACATGGAAGAAGAGAACAATTTAAGGGTAATCCAGAAGACAGTAGATAACGATAGACATTTCATTAACATTTTTGGAGATCAAAATTGACTAGAAAACATGGAGCCGGAAGTGAGCCCCACAAGCGAGAAGTGCAAGAAAAGAAACCATTAGCATAGAACTTAAGCATAGAACATCTAGCCCGGTTCACACTCCACCCACATCTATTGAACAGGTGAAGAGGCTCATCCCTTGTTTCCTGTTTAGGATGCGGTTTCCGGTTTTCTCTTTTCCAATCTTTTCACTCTCTTCCTTTTTTATTTTTATTTTTTTTCAATTGGAGTAGATAGACTAAACTATCGCCCGGTTCACACTCCACCCACATCTATTGAACAGGTGAAGAGGCTTCCTTTGTTTCCTGTTTAGGATGTGGTTTCCGGCTTTCTCTTTTCATTCTTTTTACCCTTACGTAGCCCCCTGCGCATCAGTGGCGTTACCGCCTTGCTTGGGGTGATATGATTAAAAAAAAAAATCTAGCCAATTCACCTGTGAATCGATTATACTTTACTGCCAATCTAGTACAGTGCTTACTGTATTTGATGGTATATAAGACGCACGGATGTACAAGACGCACCCCAATTTCAACAGGGCAAGAAAAAATTAGGAATTAGTAAAATTAATAACATTATTATTAAATGGTACAGTGTAGGCTATATTTAATGGAATAATTAGGGTATAAAATACTGATTGTATGTAACCGAAATTTATCGTAAGAAAAATATTAATGAAACGATTATATTTTACAAATATATAATTCGAATTTACTGCATATAATTTTAGTGAAACAAATACTAATATTAAACGTGATGAAATTAATATAATGAATATTATCAATGATAACACTTTTAATCTGCATAATAGTCTTTTAAATAATGGCGATATGAAAGTTACTTTAAAGTCTAAGCTAATAAGAATTGCCACGCAGCTGATTTCTGCCGACTATCGTGAATCTTAACCCTTTGTTGCATATTGGTTACAATTGTAACCAATATGTAACAAAGGATTAAACCTAAATATGGCATACAAAACGCAAGAGAATTTTAAAAGATATTTTTAGTCTTAAAAAAAGGAAAGAAAAGTACGCCTTATATGCCGTCAAATAGATTATATTCATAAAGTTCATCTGCTATCCACCTAGGTGTCCTTGACAAAATCCAACGGATATTCTGTAACGTGATAGATTCCGACTTGGCAGCTCGAATACAGTCACTTTATCAACGGCGCAATGTGGCTTCCCTGTGTCTCTTCTACAAATACTTTCACGGCTTCTGCTCAGATGAACTTAGCTCACTGGTGCCTCCTATATTTAAATTTAATCGAGCCACAAGATTAGCAACTAGGTCCCACCCTTTTACTGGAAAACCCATAAATTGTCAACACAAATTCTACTCTACTAGCTTCTTTTCTCGCACTTCTCGCTTGTGGAATTCCCTTCTATTTACTTGTTTTCCCGACAGCTATAATCTTCAAGAACTTAAATGTAAAGCCAATAGTCATCTCTTATCTCACTAACCTGCATCCTTTTTCTTTCATACTCCTTTCTCCGCTCACTCCACTCTCATCAGTATTCTTATCTTTCTCTTACTCACTTCTTGACACCCCCGATAACTTGTCACTTTCTCATAACTTTCCCCCTATGTAATCCCCTGCAAAACAGTGGCAATAAAATGCCTTGCTTGGGGCGATATGATTATTAAAAAAAAGTCTTGGTATCACAGAGGACAGCTGAACACTTATCATAGAAGTATCTCGAAGGCACAGAGAAGCTATATTACGTCAGTGGTAAAATGACTGAAGCCATGGCTCCAGATTAGGACGAATGATATTGCTGGGTTTTCTTTGGATTTTATCAAGAATCTCTGAATATACAACAGGAGCAGCTTACTATATGTGGCGGCAATGTTCGAAGCATAGAATCAAACTATATTTGTGTTTGTATCATTGAATTAACAAAACGCTTTGTCTCAGAAGCAGTTGAAATCAAAACGCGGACAGACGATTCCAAAGATATTTTCAAATAAAGAAAAATGATACTGTTAATTAACCGCCCCCCACTCTTCCGAAGTGGGGATATTTGTTAAGAAAGGCCGAGGGATAAATTTCTCCATTAGCCGGGATATGATGGGGAAAACCCGGGCAATAACAAAAGATCGGGGCGACACATGAACAATATTTCAGCGTCAGTGACCCCCTCCCACTTCATCAACTACCCCCCACCTGAAAAAAGAAGTGGAGAAAATAAACAATCGCTGTATTTCGTTCTGCAAGTTGAGGTGGCCCGTGAGCTTGTGGGGGGTGTTAAGATGTTGTAGACGGTGTATGACATGAAAGAAAAAAGTAAATACGATATCACCAACGGGGGTTTTTAGAAGGAATTTTTTGTATTAACTTCCCCCCTTTCACTCACCTTTTTTCTTTTTAAATTCACTATATATCTATTGTTATATATATATATATATATATATATATATATGGTTTTGTGTGCGTGTTTTTGCATATAGGTTTGTGTGTGCGTGTTTGTATGGAGAGAGTGGAGGTGAGGGACAGGGGTGTAGAATAATCATATAGTTGAAAAGAACAAAGTGTTTGTCTTGTGTAAAAACAAGCAAAAAACTTCAAACTAGTGAGATTCTTTATCTTGTGATACAAAATGATATAACATCAGCTTCCCCTAAGAATTGCCAGCTGGTGCTCAAGAATTTCAGCAGATTTGATAAATTAAAGATTCGGTTTCAAGTAAAATCCTCGAATTCTACCAATGCTCAGTTCTCCGAATTTTTAACCAAAACATGCGTAATTATAGAAAGAAATGTCGAAAAATTTAAGTCTAATGATACCATACTTTTAAAAAATTAAAAGCTTTCACCCAATACCATTTTTAGAACAGGCCGCAAGAGAGAGAGAGAGAGATAGTAACAGACCGCAAGAGATAGATAGATAGATAGATAGATAGTAACAGACCGCAAGAGATAGATAGATAGATAGATAGATAGATAGGAACAGACCGCAAGAGATAGATAGATAGATAGATAGATAGGAACAGACCGCAAGAGATATATAGATAGATAGATAGATAGATAGGAACAGACCGCAAGAGATAGATAGATAGATAGATAGATAGATAGGAACAGACCGCAAGAGATAGATAGATAGATAGATAGATAGATAGATAGGAACAGACCGCAAGAGATAGATAGATAGATAGATAGATAGACCGCAAGAGATAGATAGATAGATAGATAGGAACAGACCGCAAGAGATAGATAGATAGATAGATAGATAGGAACAGACCGCAAGAGATAGATAGATAGATAGATAGATAGGAACAGACCGCAAGAGATAGATAGATAGATAGATAGATAGATAGGAACAGACCGCAAGAGATAGATAGATAGATAGATAGGAACAGACCGCAAGAGATAGATAGATAGATAGATAGATAGGAACAGACCGCAAGAGATAGATAGATAGATAGATAGATAGGAACAGACCGCAAGAGATAGATAGATAGATAGATAGATAGGAACAGACCGCAAGAGATAGATAGATAGATAGATAGATAGGAACAGACCGCAAGAGATAGATAGATAGATAGATAGATAGGAACAGACCGCAAGAGATAGATAGATAGATAGATAGATAGGAACAGACCGCAAGAGAGAGATAGATAGATAGATAGATAGGAACAGACCGCAAGAGAGAGATAGATAGATAGATAGATAGGAACAGACCGCAAGAGAGAGATAGATAGATAGATAGATAGGAACAGACCGCAAGAGAGAGATAGATAGATAGATAGATAGGAACAGACCGCAAGAGAGAGATAGATAGATAGATAGATAGGAACAGACCGCAAGAGAGAGATAGATAGATAGATAGATAGGAACAGACCGCAAGAGAGAGATAGATAGATAGATAGATAGGAACAGACCGCAAGAGAGAGATAGATAGATAGATAGATAGGAACAGACCGCAAGAGAGAGATAGATAGATAGATAGATAGATAGGAACAGACCGCAAGAGAGAGATAGATAGATAGATAGATAGATAGGAACAGACCGCAAGAGAGAGAGATAGATAGATAGATAGATAGATAGGAACAGACCGCAAGAGAGAGATAGATAGATAGATAGGAACAGACCGCAAGAGAGAGATAGATAGATAGATAGATAGGAACAGACCGCAAGAGAGAGATAGATAGATAGATAGATAGGAACAGACCGCAAGAGATAGATAGATAGATAGATAGATAGGAACAGACCGCAAGAGATAGATAGATAGATAGATAGATAGGAACAGACCGCAAGAGATAGATAGATAGATAGATAGATAGGAACAGACCGCAAGAGATAGATAGATAGATAGATAGGAACAGACCGCAAGAGATAGATAGATAGATAGATAGATAGATAGATAGGAACAGACCGCAAGAGATAGATAGATAGATAGATAGATAGATAGATAGGAACAGACCGCAAGAGATAGATAGATAGATAGATAGATAGATAGATAGGAACAGACCGCAAGAGATAGATAGATAGATAGATAGATAGATAGATAGGAACAGACCGCAAGAGATAGATAGATAGATAGATAGATAGATAGATAGGAACAGACCGCAAGAGATAGATAGATAGATAGATAGATAGGAACAGACCGTAAGAGATAGATAGATAGATAGATAGATAGATAGGAACAGACCGCAAGAGATAGATAGATAGATAGATAGATAGATAGATAGGAACAGACCGCAAGAGATAGATAGATAGATAGATAGATAGATAGATAGGAACAGACCGCAAGAGATAGATAGACAGGAACAGACCGCAAGAGATAGATAGACAGGAACAGACCGCAAGAGATAGATAGACAGGAACAGACCGCAAGAGATAGATAGACAGGAACAGACCGCAAGAGATAGATAGACAGGAACAGACCGCAAGAGATAGATAGACAGGAACAGACCGCAAGAGATAGATAGACAGGAACAGACCGCAAGAGATAGATAGACAGGAACAGACCGCAAGAGATAGATAGACAGGAACAGACCGCAAGAGATAGATAGACAGGAACAGACCGCAAGAGATAGATAGACAGGAACAGACCGCAAGAGATAGATAGACAGGAACAGACCGCAAGAGATAGATAGACAGGAACAGACCGCAAGAGATAGATAGACAGGAACAGACCGCAAGAGATAGATAGACAGGAACAGACCGCAAGAGATAGATAGACAGGAACAGACCGCAAGAGATAGATAGACAGGAACAGACCGCAAGAGATAGATAGACAGGAACAGACCGCAAGAGATAGATAGACAGGAACAGACCGCAAGAGATAGATAGACAGGAACAGACCGCAAGAGATAGATAGAGACAGGAACAGACCGCAAGAGATAGATAGACAGGAACAGACCGCAAGAGATAGATAGACAGGAACAGACCGCAAGAGATAGATAGACAGGAACAGACCGCAAGAGATAGATAGACAGGAACAGACCGCAAGAGATAGATAGACAGGAACAGACCGCAAGAGATAGATAGACAGGAACAGACCGCAAGAGATAGATAGACAGGAACAGACCGCAAGAGATAGATAGACAGGAACAGACCGCAAGAGATAGATAGACAGGAACAGACCGCAAGAGATAGATAGACAGGAACAGACCGCAAGAGATAGATAGACAGGAACAGACCGCAAGAGATAGATAGACAGGAACAGACCGCAAGAGATAGATAGACAGGAACAGACCGCAAGAGATAGATAGACAGGAACAGACCGCAAGAGATAGATAGACAGGAACAGACCGCAAGAGATAGATAGATAGGAACAGACCGCAAGAGATAGATAGATAGGAACAGACCGCAAGAGATAGATAGATAGATAGATAGGAACAGACCGCAAGAGATAGATAGATAGATAGATAGGAACAGACCGCAAGAGATAGATAGATAGATAGATAGAAACAGACCGCAAGAGATAGATAGATAGATAGATAGGAACAGACCGCAAGAGATAGATAGATAGATAGGAACAGACCGCAAGAGATAGATAGATAGATAGATAGAAACAGACCGCAAGAGATAGATAGATAGATAGATAGGAACAGAACGCAAGAGATAGATAGATAGATAGATAGGAACAGAACGCAAGAGATAGATAGAGAGATAGGAACAGACCGCAAGAGATAGATAGAGAGATAGGAACAGACCGCAAGAGATAGATAGAGAGATAGGAACAGACCGCAAGAGATAGATAGAGAGATAGGAACAGACCGCAAGAGATAGATAGAGAGATAGGAACAGACCGCAAGAGATAGATAGAGAGATAGGAACAGACCGCAAGAGATAGATAGAGAGATAGGAACAGACCGCAAGAGATAGATAGAGAGATAGGAACAGACCGCAAGAGATAGATAGAGAGATAGGAACAGACCGCAAGAGATAGATAGAGAGATAGGAACAGACCGCAAGAGATAGATAGAGAGATAGGAACAGACCGCAAGAGATAGATAGAGAGATAGGAACAGACCGCAAGAGATAGATAGAGAGATAGGAACAGACCGCAAGAGATAGATAGAGAGATAGGAACAGACCGCAAGAGATAGATAGAGAGATAGGAACAGACCGCAAGAGATAGATAGAGAGATAGGAACAGACCGCAAGAGATAGATAGAGAGATAGGAACAGACCGCAAGAGATAGATAGAGAGATAGGAACAGACCGCAAGAGATAGATAGAGAGATAGGAACAGACCGCAAGAGATAGATAGAGAGATAGGAACAGACCGCAAGAGATAGATAGAGAGATAGGAACAGACCGCAAGAGATAGATAGAGAGATAGGAACAGACCGCAAGAGATAGATAGAGAGATAGGAACAGACCGCAAGAGATAGATAGAGAGATAGGAACAGACCGCAAGAGATAGATAGAGAGATAGGAACAGACCGCAAGAGATAGATAGAGAGATAGGAACAGACTGCAAGAGATAGATAGAGAGATAGGAACAGACCGCAAGAGATAGATAGAGAGAGTAGGAACAGACTGCAAGAGATAGATAGAGAGATAGAGACATAGAGACTGCGATAGTTAGATTTCATTGTTTATCTGTTTGACTGAATTACAAAGTTGACTATTATTATAATTTAAACGAGCGCGCGCGCACACACACACGTGCGTGCGTGTGTAATTGAACTCCAAAGCGTCTGTATCGTCGATCGAATTTAAATTGATAAATTGCACGCAATTCTTTTTGTTGAAAAGAAATTAGAGAAATGAATTTAGCAGAAATCTCATTCATGTTTAAAGGATGAAAACCAAAAAATCAGCGACCGCCGTAGACGGGGGAAAATGTTATTTATGGCGGCTAGAAATAACTCAAATAGAAATACCAGTTTCGAAAGAAAAAGGAAACAAATATTTATATAATGTCATCTCTGTATGCATCCGTCGTGTACGTGTGCACTAGTTTGTGCGACCAAGTTAAGATTGCTTTCATTTTATTTGTCAAACGTTTCGATCTAAGTTAAAATATGACTGGGTAATCTTTTAATTTTTTTAGTTCTAAAACTTTTTAAGTACACTGTGCCAAGATTGCATTTTTATAATGGGTCACAGAAATTGATAGCATCAGTCTTTCTTGCAGACATCAGGACGTACACCTGGCTTTGATTTTAAGTGAGAAGGTACGAGTTGAAGACAGATGACTTACTAGCCATGAATAAATTAATCTATTGGTCTTCCAATTACACTTGAGCAGTAGAAGAAGAAAGGAAAGAGGAAAGAAAAAGGAAGGAAAGAATAAAGAAAACAGAATCTAATCTAAATCTAAACTGATTTATAAAAAGAACTTTGTGTGTGTGTCCGTTACCTATAGACTCTGAAATGGCTGAACCGATTTTCTTGAAAATTTACAGTTCTACTATGAGCATCTGCGAGTGTTCTTAGCTAGGTTGTGTGTCGGGGTACCCCGATAAATATCGAAAATCGAAAAATTCGGGTTATAGAAGGAGTGGTCCGATTTTAATCAAATTTGATACACTCATAGACAAAGGCATAAGAAACGATATTCAGAAGTTTCAAGGTTTCAGTTCTTACAATAGTGCAGAAAATCGATTATATATATATATATATATATATATATATATATATATATAGAGAGAGAGAGAGAGAGAGAGAGAGATAAGGCAAGATGTTTGTGTGTGTGTCTGTTTATCTGCCTGTATGTATTTTTTTAACCCTTTTATTTTAGCTTTTGCTTCGGGTTTGGCTCTAAGTATGTATAATTGTAGTTCTTAGTTTCAGCCATGATACCATTTACTCAGAGGACTTATTTAGCCTTCAAAATTCAGTTTACGACGAAAAAAACTTATTTGATATCGATACCAGGAAATCAAAATTTGACTTACATCCATTCATTTTTCTTTCAGTCTACGGTTTCGCTTTAACTGGAAACAACTATTGCTTTTTAGTCTTTCGTGCTAACGTCCAAAGAGTCTGAGCTCCAGGACCATGGATTAGTTTTAAAGCTTTCATTACACCCGAGCCACGCCGGGCTATACTGCTAGTAAATACATAAATAACAAGAAAAATGAAAAAGAACAAAGAAAAGAGGAAAGAGACATAAAAATGAAAAGAGAAACAATAGTAAGAACGAGAGAAGAAAGAAACAATGAAAGAACGAAAAATAATAATAATAATAATAATAATAAGAAACTAAATGATTACGCTTATTTAACGTTGTCTTTTCCTTACGTGAAAATCTTTTGATGCGTCTTGATGAAAGACGAACATCAATTATCGTTGATGAAATTGTTTAAAAAAAGCCTGAATAAAATAAATTAACGGAGAGGATGAATGCAATCGGGCAACCGCAAATCGAAATCCATACAAAGACATTTAAAGTTATGCGATAAATCCAGAAATAAACCCTTTTAGAATCTTTGACAGAGAAATTAATTTCCGAATAAAAAAAGACATATATAAAATTAAAAAAAAACCCCACGTAAAACGATTTTTAAACAAAGTGAGTGAAGAATTTTCAACAGAGTAAAGTTTGAAGATGGCTCGCCTGAAATAGGCCTATACTTCCGAATTACCATAAAATAACGCGTTTGTCTTAATTTTTCTTATATTTGCTCTATATATATTTATATGCATATATGTTTAGAGCTCTCGTAGAGAGTTATCCTACCATTATATGTAAAGGATACTCCTTTGGATTCTTCTATGTCCACAGGGCATGTATATATCTATATATGAGTTGAATATGAGGACAATATATTTAACCAGAATATATGGACACCAATGTATCCGACAAGATGATAAAATAAAGAAAAAAATAAGAAACATCTCGATCTAACATGTTTCACTCTTCGTGAGAGATCGAGAGAGAAATTAAAAAAACAAAGATACACAAAATACTGATATGTTATGATTTTGTGTTTGTTTTTATTGGTCAAATACGTGTCACGTGCATTGAAGCAATAGATATTTTTTTAGTGTTTGAGGAATATTTTGAACGAAAGAGTGTGTAAATGTTGCATTCGTATTTGTGAATAAACGCTTGTCTGTCTAGGTGTATGTTGGACGGTAACGTTAATTTAGATATGTGTGAGGAATGTCGGTGGACGTAATTTCCCTGCGGATCGGTTAAATGTAGCGAGATGTTGCAATAATTTTGTATTTGGTTGGATTTGTTATATTCCCGTGTGTGTGTGTGTGAGTGAGTGAGTGAGTGAGAGAGAGAGGGGGGGAATGTCTGCTTTCGTAACCTCTGTGTGGGACAGTGAGACGCAGCAATACGTTACAAAAATCTTGTGATTGTATTTCTAATTTTTGAAAATGAATTTGCATTTTCTCATGTATTTCTAGGTATTAGGTAGACAAGTTAGATTCATGAAGAATGGATCTGTAGAAAGATGGTGACATAATGTAATGTTTTATATGTGTATTTATCCCTTTTTTCATTTCTCTCTAGATTGCTTGCGAAGCTTTAATAAAAATGAAACATGTTAGATCGAAATACGTTTCCTTCTCCATTTTTCGCATATATGTCCAGTCCACAAACGGCGAGAATAATCCAACAAGATCAACTTAATATAGTCAGGGGGCATATATATATATATATATAGATAAGATAAAATGGAAAAGAATATAAACGACGCTTGTTGCCCTCGGCTTCTTCATGTCAAAACCGTGTGTAAAGAAACAAAACATTACTGTTCATAAGTTGTCTCACTCTGCCACTTGATCTCCATTTTCGTTTCGGAAACTATTAACCATCCTAGGAGTACAAAATGTCCACACACACACACACACGAGGTTATGCTGAAAAGTTCTCGGTTCCATCAAGAGGTCCTTCATCATATCTTAAAAGGTTCTTAGCCAGACCGATTTTGAAAGTCTGTACAAATAAACAAACAAGATTTTGGGATAATGAGATTCTTTTTCGACGCGAGAACTTTTTAGTACTTATATATAAGGAACTAAAGAACATAGATTAAAGCCCACTTTTCATACACTTATTTTTATAAAGGATGGTCAATACAAAGTAGAACTTAATATTGTAGTTTTATTATTACAATGGTTTATAAAAGCACTGTATCATTACACAAAACTTTTCATTTTTCAGAAAAATATTGTTCTTCAAGTGATGTTTTAAAAATAATTGGTGAAAATGATATTTTTAGAAAATATAAGATGAATTCATGGTTATTAAGAAAATAAAGAGTGGAGGAAATTAAACAAATCTGATTGTTGATGTGTCAATATTGCTCAATCAAAAGTGAGAATAAGCCTATGGTTTCAACACCATAGTTCAACCTATATGTATGGGGTTTCTAAATTCTGGACACACAGGAAATTTCATTGACTATATTTTTTTTACCTCCACAGATTCAACATGGTTTTGTCGAAAGAAAAAAAAAAGTCATTTTTCTGGAGTATATTTAAGGAAAGGATGTACTCAATGAAAATCACAGACCCAACCCACTTGATTGAACGCATATAAAATAATATGCCAACATTGACAGTAATGGGGAGTTATTGCATCGAGTACACACGAATCTTGCAAAGCGTAACAATCTTTGCATCACCAATGATGGAAATCATATTGAAAATGTTATTTGTTAATATTCCAATTTCATAAAAGGTTGAAAATTTAATTCCCTGAAAATATGCATGTTTGTGTATACAGACCTTAGGGACACCGTGTGTGTGTGTGTGTGTGTATATATATTATTATTAAGGCAGATACATTATTTCATGGTAAATCGGAAGTATAGGCCAATTTCAGGCGAACCATCATCAGCTTCCGTCTTTAATGTATAGAAGATTTAAAGACGGAAGCTGATGATGGTTCGCCCGAAATAGGCCTATACTTCCGATTTACCATGAAATAACGTATCTGCCTTAATTTTTTTCTTATATTTGCTCTATATGTATTTATATACATATATATTTATTATAGTTACTAGTGTATCGAAGCAGCAGATAATTTTCTAAACATATATTGTTAGATGTAACAGACAATGAATGTCTATTATGATTAATCATAAACCGTTCTAAACATCGTATTTTGGCTCCAATTTCAGGTGAAAATGAAGACAAAAATTGTCCAACATCCCTGTAGCCTCTCTGAAGAGGGCTCATGTGAGCCGAAAGTTTAGACCCAGCATAATAAAAAAAAAATCAAAAAAAAAAAAACATCATCCAAATGTTGGACAATTTTTGTATTCATTTTCACCTGAAATTAAAGCCAAAATACGATGTGTAAAACGGCTCATGGTTAAACATAGTAGACATTCATTGTCTGCTTTTTTTAACAATATATATATATATATATATATAGAGAGAGAGAGAGAGAGAGAGAAAGAGATTGTTTAATACTTACTTTTTGGTCATAATAGGATTAGACTGGTGTACATTTGTATTAAAAAGTGTTCGATACAATTATATTGTAGAACTTCTGATTATTTTCCACTTTTAAACGAGTGATTTCGCTACCCAGGTTTCTACCATGAGTGGTGTCTTCAGGCGATTTTTAATAACTGATTTTACCGTTCACCGTTTTTCTTTTTAAGAACGCTAATGTACCGATATTCAAATAAAACACCGTTACCAGAGCATTCTTGAAAAGAAAAACGGTAAAATCAGTTATTAAAAATCGCCTGAAGACACCACTCATGGTAGAAACCTAGGTCGCGTAATAACTCGTTTACAAATGGAATATATATACTTATCTTAGCGGAAGTGTTTTGCACTCTGATGGACTTTATCGTGGCAAATGTCAATCAGTCAGTTAAATGCCATACGTGATACACGCTTGGGCGATTATGTCCCTTTTGAGACATGACTGACTGGGCAGAAGATTATCCTGCAGTAGGTTGCTATTGCTTTCTGAGGTAGATTAGTTGCCAGCCAAGGCTATAGAACACAATCTGTCCTGTTATTTAAACCATAACTGGAAGGAACAGACGGATTAATACCTTTCCCAAGGGTATTTGTGCATAAGTGAATGCAAGGAATCCATCTGGAATTCGAACTCGGCTCCCAGATTTCTCGTTCCGAGCCGATAAAAGGATTTTATTTTGAAACAAGTATCTCTAAACAAAAGTATAGAAATGATGTTAATTTTTCATAATGTTTAAATTTTAAAAAATGAGCATAATTATCCGTCAGATTAACTGACAAGTTGCGATAAATTTATGGAAGATGCTAAGTGATGTAAATGTCTAATTAACAAATGTGAGTAAATTTTGTTGTTGATTTTTATCTTGCAATTAATATTTAGATTATTTTAGCATGAGAGAAATTTATGTATCACATCTGGAGGTCATAAAGTAATCTCTTTAATTTTTAAAATGAGTTTTCCTTTTGTCTGTATTCATCTTGTCGTTTACAGATATATTTACTTGTAGCTAAAATTTCACATACGCATCTACGCGCGCGTGCACACACACACACTCATATATAGTGCCTTTAGGACACAATTGTTCCTTCAAATGTGACTTCTAAAGAGAGAAGGTAATTTTTGTCTCTTTAGCGTATCTATCTTCTCGAAATTACAAATTATCCCTCGTAAAAACAACAGTTGTACGCAATGTTAAACTCTTCTTATTTAGGTTGCGTCTAAGCTTTCGACTCCCGTGGTCATGTGTAATAAGTGTAATTGTAATAATACATTTCGTACAACATTATATTTCAATTTAGTAAAACAAATTTGAAAGCAAGGGTAGTCTCGCCGCATGTCACTACAACGCGCATTGAACGTGTATGATGATTTTCTTAACGGCTATAATATATATATATATACACACACAGAAGAAAACTCCACACATAATTAAACGGTTACAAAATTTATTTCGGCTGTTGTAAAAAAAAAAAAAAAAAAAAAAAAAAAAAAAAGAAAAAAGCAAGCTGCTTCATCAAATCTGAAAAATGATATATATGCTCTTGTGTGTGTATTAAGAAATATATATATATATATATATAGTAAATAACCTAAAGAGCCCACAGTGTATGTATATATATATATAGTCATCCGCAGACAGATCTGTTTCGCTGTATCACAGCTCATCAGTACGGTTAGACTCCGATTGCTTCTAACCCAGGATTGAAACCCGACCGAATTGGCGTCAGGTCGGCGATTCTAACTCTGGGCTATGGGCGTTCGGTAAAAGAAGGCAGCCTTTTTAGCATGTATATATTGTCATTATACACGCCCAATAGCCAGAGTGCTCTAATTCATTAGTGAATGAGCGATGCGTGTATGCGAGAGTAACTACTGTTTTTAATTTATATATATATATATATATATATATAAATAAACGTAGAATACTTGGTATATTAGTCAGGTAAATTCCGATACAGACGAACTCAAAAGAACTCAATGCCAAATTTATTTATTGAATTTAACAGTAATATAATGTAGAATATCTAATTTTTTTTCTAAAATATATACATGTATGTGTATATGTGTATATAATAGTCTAGTGAGTGTCAGTAGTAATAATAAAAAAGTGCTCAATTTAAAATAACAAGGAGAAAATTCATAGTAAGAATTATAAAAATATTCCTCAACGCCCGATACTACATAAAAGTTTCGATTCCTATATGCATGAAATTTTAAGTGGCGGCGAGAGAAATATATATATATATATATATATATACACACACACATTTGCTGTAAATCCGATACTGGTCGAACATTCAATGCAACATTGCTTGAAAACGACTGATATTAGATCTTTTTTTTATACCAGTCTCCCCCAAAACATGTAAAGAAAGAAAGGGATGGTGAGAGTGAGAGTGTGTGTGTGTGAGAGAGAGAGAGAGAGAGAGAGAGTGTGAGTGTGAGAGAGAGAGAGAGTGAGAGTGTGTGTGTGTGAGAGAGAGAGAGAGAGAGAGTGAGTGTGTGTGAGAGAGAGAGAGAGAGAGAGAGTGAGTGTGAGTGAGTGTGTGAGAGAGAGAGAGAGAGAGTGAGAGTGAGAGTGAGAGTGAGAGTGAGAGTGAGAGTGAGAGAGAGAGAGAGAGAGAGAGAGAGATTTAAGCATTTATCGGGAATGTTATGTATATGTTGAATTCATATGTGAAACTGAGAACTGAGTGATCCCCAAAGGCTGTTCTCGGATTTTTGACTTTGTCCTGATTTTTAGTTAATATAAATATATTGTCAACGTAGCGGGTGTAAATTGTTAGTCTAGGGTATCTAATTTTTTTTACAAATTCGTTTTTTAAGATGGATATGTTTGACTCAGATAGCTTATGAGAGATAGGTGAAACCGTGGCGAAACTGTCGGTCCGTATGTAAATATTTTTCTGTGTGGTTGTAAAAAAAAAACTCGTCTGCTGCAAACATAATCACACTTTACACATTGAAATGTGTACCAATTTTAACCCCTAAAACCACGAATACGGTTTTCCTGTTGGAATTTTTTGATGAATATTATTTCTTATGTTGGCGATTTTAATAAGCGCACGGCGAGTCATACGACAATAAAATGGCTGTGGAAATTTCCCTGTCGCTGGTCGTTATTTTAAGAAGTAAGGAGGTACAAATTAAAAGATTTGAAATTTACAATTTTTTTTTATTTCACTGAAACTGCCATTATATATATAAAGTTGTAGGTTGTCAGTCACTTAAGTGCCATCCGTGATACACGCTTGGGCGATCATGTCTCGAAAGATGACTGACTGGGCAGAAGATTATCCCGCAGTAGGTTGCCATTGCTTTCTGCGGTAGACTGGTTGCCGACCAAGGCTATAGAACCCAATCTGTCCTGCTATTTAACCCATAACTGGAAGGAAGAGACGGGTTAATACCTTTCCCAAGGGTATTTGCGCGTAAGTGAATACAATGGATTCAACTGGAATTTGAACTCGGCTCCCCGGCTTCTCGTTCCGAGCCGATATCCACTGTACCACAACGTAGCTTGGCCGAGAGGACTAGGCGACAGTCATTAGATTGTAAATATAGCACATATGGTTTCGAGCTCCATTCACGACCCTGTTGGTTGTACGAAAACGAATAAGGGCAAGAAATAAAGTAAATTTGATACGTACAGGCATTTTCTAAAAATGGGGATTAAAAAATAAGACACACGAAAAACGACCTACCGGTTTCACTCCCAAGCTTCATCAAGGTCAACTGTGAATTTCGAATTCATTTAATCTTTTTTGAAATATTTAAAAATGAAGATGAGAGGTCATGGAATAGGGATATATATATATATATATATATATATATATATATAATCTCCTCTCTTTTACATTAAACATCTTTGTGTGTGTGTGTGTCTCAAATATTTTGGCGTCAGGCGAACCCTTATTATCAAATCAAAAACAAATAGGAAACCTTTAAAAAATTGACATGTGTCGGCATTTATTTGGTTTTGTCAGAAATTATTTATGAAACTAAATAAATAATCAGAGCAGACATACAATTTCTAAGATTTTCTATTTATTCATTATTTCATCACCCACAGACACACACAAATAAAAATCAAATCCGCTACTTATATATATATATATATATATATATATATATTATACAAATCAATACAATAAATGCGTTGGTTGTGCACTGAAACGAGACTGACCACAATTTTGACATAGAAATGCTACTCTGATAAGGAAAAAACAGTTCACGATGATGAAAATAGAGATTGCTTTGATCGCAAGGTCATCTACACTAAATTTGCACCCTGGCTTTTACTACATTTAGGAATTCCTGGCAGAACTTCGATTATCGCCGTAATAATGTGGCATATTTAATAACAAAAGTGATAGACATAAAACGAAAAAGAATCTAAATGAAATTGGGGAGATTAAAAAAAAAAATGCCCAACAATTCTTCGTTCGATCGCATTTGTTTTCAGACCAACATAAACAAATTTAACTTTAATTTAATCTAATCAAAAAGGATGAAACGCGTTACAAAAATCTTTTCCAATTAGGTCATACATTTTTCTCTAACACACACACGTATGTGTATGTATGCATACTCACATACACACGTATATATCAAATGTAAATCATTTTCCAACCAACATAGAAATTTCCGTGTCGTAAATGTGCGTTGTGGTACAGTGGATATCGGCTCGGAACGAGAAGCCGGGGAGCCGAGTTCGAATTCCAGTTGAAGCCATTGTATTCACTTACGCGCAAATACCCTTGGGAAAGGTATTAATCCGTCTCTTCCTTCCAATTATGGGTTAAATAGCAGGACAGATTGGGTTCTATAGCCTTGGTCGGCAACCAGTCTACTGCAGAAAGCAATGGCAACCTACTGCGGGATAATCTTCTGCCCAGTCAGTTATGTCTCTTTCGAGACATGATCGCCCAAGCGTGTATCACGTATGGCACTTAACTGACTGAATACACTTTTAATTCATATATATATATAAACACACATATGTGTGTGTGTGTATATATACATACACACATTTACACGCTCACACACA